>CM076574.1:1113326044-1113391887 GCA_034641835.2 Pinus albicaulis
AAGAGCCTCTCAATGTATCGAGAGATCGCTGCAGTATTTAAGAACTTTTTTAGCACCATGGGATTACCAAAGCATAGAATTTAGAAATCCCATTGTTCCAAACCCCTTTGCTCAGATATATGGTCCAGAACGATTCGAAGAATCTGTTTTAGCAGATAATGCTGAATAGGTAAAGAAGATTTCTCTATGGCTCAAAGAATTCTACCGGCTCAGGTTACCTGAAAAATTGTCCATTATTAGAACCTTAGAAGAATTGCAAGGAAAGAAAAAAGTAATCAAATTACTGATTAATCAAAAGTCTCTGATTACTATTAGTGTTTTGAATGGAAATTGGACTGATGATGCACTTTGCTTAATCAGTTTGCTACTGTCTACCAAATTTTATTCATCCATGATCTTTGAATTAGGATGGCAGCAGAAAGAAGATGTTAATCATAATTGCAAGCTTTGGGTTCAGTGCGCTATTGAGCGTTCCGTCAGAATGTTCCAAATCTTCAAATGGGAATTATTAGATGGAGTCGAGATTCCAATTCAATCACTGCCAAAATTCCGTAAAAGTAAGAAAGATTCTTTCCTTGACATAGAGATAGACCCTATGGCATATATGAACAGATGGAAGAAATCAGATGATAAATATCTTTTCCCAAAAAAGAATCTCTATGTGACAGCAAATACCATCAAATTTGATATAGGACAATCTTCACGAGCCTCACGAAAATAAGAATCTTCTACTATAGCCACTAAAGAAAAAGCAGCTACAGAAAAAGGTAAAGAGAAGGTATCCGATGAAAAAGCAACTATATTTGAGGATCTGTACCAAGATGCTCAAGATCAGCAAGATCATGCATGGGAATCAGAATATTTGGAATGGGTACATCAGTCTTGGGCTAATCAAAAGCTTCCTTCATCCTCATCCGAAATCAGTGAGCCTGATCATGATGAATATTTTGATAGTGACCGAGAACCTAAAGGACCGTGGTAGTGTGTCTTTAGTTTCAATTATTGTACTCGAGAATATTGAGTAGACACCGTCTGGGCCAGTAATGCCTGACAAGGACCCTCAATAATTCTCATATGCTTTCTTAACTTATATATAGGTGTGTGTTTGTATGTTTTGAGCATCGAGTGTGAGAGTGTGTTTTTGAGTGTTTGTGTAAAAGAGTGTTTGTATTCATGCTCTAAGAGATAAGAGACTATCAGGCTCTACTCTGAAGCATAACCTGGTATGTAACATATTATTTGAATTAATACTGAAGTCTGCTGGGCTGCCTGTCTGAGGACAGTTCTTTCCAAGATCACTGTGAGTCAGGATTGTAAAGCGAGTTGAAGACCGGAGGAGTCGTGTGAAGCTCTCGTATTTCCCGTGCCTGTGGTGGATAGTGTGAGGAAGCGCTGCTGCTATTTTCAGTTTGTTCAAGTAAGTTACTGAGTCCACAATCTAATCTGGTATCGGAGCCCTGTCTCGATTCTATTATGGCAAATCTGTTACGCTTTTTCTCTACTATAGATCGTAAAATCATTACTGAAGTAGCTTCTCACGCTGTTGAGTCTGACGATCCAAATGAATCTCATGAATCTGTAGAAAATCCTGAGACTTGGAATCCCCCGTCGCTTCATGCGACTGATGTTTATAAACTGCCTATGTCTTATGTCTTTAAGAAGAAGTATTTTTTGAAAGAGGTAGAATGGTAAAAAAAAATTCAAAATTACTAGGGCTGAATCAATGGTCCAGTTCCTCTCCAATGCCCATTAAAAAAAATTTCGAGAATTAAAAATAAAACAAAACCAACCACTTGTAAGAGATGTGATTAAAGGAAGTGGAGTTATGTGTTTTCCCGCATTCTCGAGTGGCCCATTCCATTAAGGTTTTAACATTGAAGTGTTGGCCCCTTGCATGTACCAAAATTTATAACTCAACCTTTCTCTCAACCCCATGGAGTGGCACCTCCTCCCCTAGAACCGTCATATGTTAAACTTGCTTGAACTTGGCACACCTTGTCTACTTCTTTTGCCCATAAGACCTTCTATTGAGAAGGAAGAGAGATCCAATCCTACTAGTTCTATTAGGAGAGCTCAATGGATCATGCAGGAATTGAGAGATGCACAAGAGAATATGGAGTGTCCTAGGTGTGTATTCAAGCATAATAAGCATTTGAAGAAGTTTCCAAACCATATGGAACTAATACGTGGCATTAATGAAGAACCAAAAAACCTGGAGGTATGGAGAAATAACATGGTGGAGGATGATGTGTGTGTCATTGTGTGAATATTAGAGGGAAAGCCAAATCTAGGTGGCTATTGAATAAGTTCCTTCCTCACTAAGAGGGAGTGTTGATGTTTGTAGCATTGGACAAGAATTTTCACAAGGTCTAGTGTTGAATGTGTGGAATTTCTCTAATAAGGTTATTTCTATTTCGTAATTCACTTTAATTAAAACACAAAGGCTTCACTAGGGGAGAAATACCATACCATGTCCATTCATATTGGGGGATATATACCGAAGAAAAAATGACAATACATTGAGCATATAATAGCGGGTAAAGGGTTTTTATATTGGAAGGTATAAACAATGGAACTCAAAGTTAATAAATTTTTTTAAAGGGGTATACAAAATGTTAATTGGGTACGTATTGGTAAGGGGTTAAATAATGTGATCTTAGAGGTAAATATGGTATATTTTAGGATGCCATGAACACACATGATATGTCAGATGTTCATTTAGTGAAGCCCCCGTGAATTAAAATCAATTATTAAAGACAAGTGTATTTACTAGTGAGTTGATTAATTTCTAATGAATGTAAAGTAGTTACATTAGTGATTTATATGTAATACCCACCATGGATTTGGATTTAATTTCAACTATCAATCTCATTGATATATTATGGTTTTGGAGACTTGTTCATCAACTCAATGTTATACAATAAATATAGAGTGAAAGGAAAATATGTAGAGTGTGATACATAGACAATGTTAGAAAAACATAAGTGAAAGAGTGATAAAATATTTTCACTAAGTGTGCTAGTCCAAGGATAAAGAGAAAATAGTGTGAGGAAAAAAAGGACATTAACCATGCTCTCAAAAATTATAGGAGTTGTACACATGAAGTGTAGAGGCATACTTAGGAGGTTGTACAACCCAAAAAAAGAGAAGGAATATTGTACAATTTTTTACGATATCTTTTAGCAACAACATGATGTTACGACAGGTTTTGGCATAGCCATATAAGCTATATGATGCACTAGAATAACAAAGTTTTATTTTAATTTTTCTTTCTTTTCTTAGTGGGATATATTTCCGATTTAATATATCTTGTAATTTTGGAATAATTATAATGGAAACTAAATGAGAAATGGCTAGTTCATTAAGTTGTATTCAAAAAATTTCCCCACCCATCACTTCCCATTATTAATGATAAATAAAGACTAAGGGTAATCACAAGATGAAAAAATATTGAGCATGTGAGATGGCACAATGTTTTAAAATAACTATAATAATCATATGATAAATATGTTAACTATAACACCACTTGAGTTATATTAAAATTATTACAAAATAACAATTAATTATTAAAGTACTCTCGAGTTCATAGCATAATAAAAGAACCATAAATGAAACAAGGAGGCTACAGTGCAACAAGTCCCTGCCTTGAGTGGGATAGAACTCAAAATCTAATTACAAGTGGAAACAATTTGAATAGATAATATGTCAATTCACCATGTGACCTCTTGATTTGATTGTGGGGTCCATGTTGGCTAAGCCATTCCAAGTTTGAGATAATAGTGCTTCAAGTCGATAAATTCTTCAACGGACCTCCGAAGAATAAAAAACCACCAGTTGGTATCCTACCCTTTTATCGTTTCTTTCTAAGAAACCATGTCCTCCTCTGCCAGAGCTATTTATTTCTTCTGGTCCATTCGCCCGGAGTGGCACATCGTCGGCGTTGACTCTACCTAACTATCTAGTAGTCTCATTTTCATGTGGGATCTGTGCCATGATTTCTTCCATCTTTTTTGATTTTTTACTGGTATTCTACTCACTAGCAAGATCTGTGGCTTCCCATACCACATCCACTTGATTAATCTATACACACCTTCTCGTAATCGCCTCACTTTCTAGGAGCACATTATGTCCTCTGAAATACTCAACATCCACAATCTCATCATCCTGGGGGATTTCAATGCTACCATGTCTCCCTATGAAAGCTGGGGAATTCACTATTGCCTAAATCCCTTCGCCGATCGACTCTCTCAAATTTTAGAAAAACATCATCTTATTGATATTTCTCCATCTCCTTTGTCCCCTACTTGGACCAACCACCGGACCAGAGATGCCTATATCGACAAGCAACTTGACCACTTTCTTGTACATGAGAACTTGATTGAACTGTTAGGTAATATGAAATATACAGTGACCAAATCAAACTTCTTGGATCACCACCCTATTTGTTTACAGTGGTGGATAGAACCTACTCAAAAGGGACTCCCCTTCAAATTCAATAGGGGTTGGTTGGAACACTCTCACTTTCACACACTAGTCCTGTTGACCTAGGTCGATGATCCCGATAGGGAAGGAACCTTGGCCATGTATATGGTTTCACAGAAGCTCCGTGTGCTAAAGAGCAGGAATTTCACCTAGGAATGACTCAAGAAACAACAGATGATCAAGGAATTACAACATATTTCATGGGAGATTGAAATGATCTTTACTAACTTAGAGTTTGGATGTCAAACTTCACAGAAATACTATCATCTAAGGGAGCTATAAAAGCACAAAAAATTGATTCTCAGGATAAGGGAGATCACATGGAAATTGAAGATTAGGGCCACCTGGTTGTGTGAGGGAGACTGCAACATGAAAATTTTCCACCATTATGAAAATATCAGAAAAATATGAATGCCGTTTAGAAGAATGAATCGAGGGATGGTTCTACTTTATGCTCCACACATGAGATCCAGAAGGAGGTTGTCTCACATTTTTTAGATTTTTACAAATGCAGTTCAAGGGTAGATTTTACAGATCAGACATGGGCACTAGAACTAGTCCCTCATATGTTCGATGAAACATCCAACACCACAATGTACATTCTTGTTTCCCATGATGAAATTCACTAGGAACTAAGAACATTTGTGTGCGATAAATGTCTCGAAACATATGGGTGGAAGGTGGAGCTATACTTACGTTTTTTGAGTTGGCGGTCACATACCTCTTGGAGGTGGTCGAAGAATCAAGGATTGTTGGATGGATTTGGGGAAATATTAACTCCACTTTCATTTCTCTCATCCCTGAAGCCTCCTCCCACAAGGATTTCAAGGATTTCAGGCCTATTTCACTGTGCAACATAGTTTATAAGTTCATCTCTAAGGTGATTTCTCTTTGTATTTCTGATGTGCTCTCTACTCATATTTCTCATGAGCAATATGGTTTTCTCAGTGACCTCCAGACACATGATGTTGTTTCCACGACACAAGAATGCATCCACTCGATTCATACTACAAAATTGGAGGCCATGGCGATGAAGGTGGATCTACATAAAGCTTATGATAGTGTCGATTGGTCTTTCATCCACCTGGTACTACATAAGATGGGCTTGTCTGCATACAATGTCTCATGGATCGTGGCATGCATTGCTCTGGTCTGGTATGTTGTCATCATAAATGGTCTTACCTCAGATTTATTACTTGTTGGGCATTGACTCCGTTAAGGATTCTCACTCTCCTCGATGATTTGTATTCTTATCATGGATGGACTCAGCCTTTGCATCAGAGACTCACAGTCACAGGGTAGCTTGGAGGGTCTTCACATCTCTTATGGGGTGGTGGTCACACACTATTTATTTTTTTATGACATCCTGGCTTTTGGCAGACTCTCTCAGGCATAATGGTGTCCCCTTCATTACATCTTCCTAAGATATGGGTCTACCTCTGCTCTGGAGGTCAATGGAGGAAAATTTGTACTTTTATCTGCCACCAGAGACAAGAGGGACATGGAGATCATCCTAGGAATTTTCGGTTTCATATTGGCACCTCTCATAGATGGCTTCAGTTACCTTGGTTTTTGTTTGAAACTAAATTGTTACCGCACCAAGGACTGGTACTGGCTTTTAGAGAAATTCAAGAAACGGTTGAACTGTTGGACATACAAATGGCTCACTTTGGGCAGTCGTTACATCCTCATTCAGGTTGTATTACAACAAATCTTGGTTTACTAGGCACACATTTTCAGATTTCCCTCGCACATTATTAATTCCATAAATTCCATTGTTACAAAATTCTTGTGGATCGAGGCTCACAAACAGCAAAAATACATCTCTGCAGGCTGGACATACTGACAATACCAAGAACCTATGGTGGCTAGGGTTTATTAGACACTCATGTTTTTCCACACTCTCTCCTAATCAAATCCTTATGGAGGGAGATCACCAATATAGGAATTTGGCTAGATATTTTTCGCACCAAGTATCTACATGGTTTGGGAATCATACATATATACATAGCCCAAAATATTCCCACGAGTAGGATCTCACATATATTGCAGTGTTTCAGAAACATCTTGGCACTATTCATCAGAGGGTTGATTTTGGATTTTGGTAATGGCCAGAAGATTCTATTAGGCATAGACAACATTAGAGGCATCTCTCTAGATCTAACTATAGAAGCACATTTCCTACAGGTATTATGTCAGAAAGGGTATTTATTCTTGAGCCAGATTGTTTAGAAATGGAAACATGGTTACCTGATTTGGAAGACTTTTGTTGATATGGGACTGTATGGACAGTCTGCAATGGCATGGAAAGTATACATTGACAGACTCAGATTGGTTGGATTTTGTCTTGATGCACATGGATATAGGATTATGTGGGCTAGAAAGTTGCGAGCACAGTCTATTGTGGTTGCATATATTTATAAAATCAACATCATTCAGAAACTTCGACTAAAGGAAATATCGTGCTTTAGAAACATATGGAAGAAACCCATCCCAGACAACATCATTCTCTTCACTTGGTTTGCATGGAGAAACAAAATTCTCACGTGGGAAAATCTTATGAAACAAGGCTACGAGGGACTGGGCCATTGTTATTTATGTATGGAGGCGTCAGAATCGGTTGAACATATTTTTATCACTTGTCCCTCTATCTTGAAAATTTGACGCTATTTTCCTCAGTCACTACAAAACTTGGGATGGCTGCCATAGAATATAATGCATTGCATCTGGTCATGGGAGCGTGCTAATACAAAGCACCAAATTTTTCTCTTCTATCTTTTCTGGAAGGTTTGGCTGGCCAAGAACCAATTCTTTTTCGAGGGGACGCTGATTATACAGAACCAATTTTTTTGTAGGATATTTCCTTGGCTTGACAAGAGTACTGTTCTGGTTGCTAAAGACAAGTATTTATCACACCGACATCTTCCTCCCCGGGTCACCTTTCTGGCAGGGTACTTTGATGGAGCTGAACAACTGGGTATTTGTGGATGCGGTGCCTATATTAGACTGAATAACAAAAAACATTATCATCTACACTAGAATGGCGGTGCTGGATCGAACACGAAGGCTGAATTCATGGCACTATGGGGTTTTCATTGGATTTCTTACAATTTGTAGGTTATGAGTCTAGACATATTTCTTCCTCCACTACTGACGAGTTGGATCAGAGGCATCAAACACCTCCTTCACTGCATGCATTGCTCACAAATTCAACAAATATGTCGGGAGTCAAACACAATGGCAAATTCCCTTTCAAAGAAGGGCATACATTGCTCACAAATTCAACAAATATGTCGGGAGTCAAACACAATGGCAAATTCCCTTTCAAAGAAGGGCTTAAATGAACAACTTAGGCATAAATACTTTCTATATTTCATGGAAGGACAACTGCTAGAAAAAACCTCCATACGACTTCCATGATTTTAGACTCCATGGATCATACATATATGTTCTTCTCTCTTTCAAATTCCCTTTTTGTTACTATCAAGTGTATACAGTCGGTTTTTATCACATCCTCCATTGTACATATCTAGTTTTGAACATTATGATGCACACCTATGATGCTTCAACTTTTTGGCTTTAATATTTAGCTATGCCTTCTTACAGGCAACTTATTGATATATTTAGCTATGCCTTCTTACAGGTAACTTATTGATGTATACTTATTATGCGTCAAAGTTTTATGTATTGTGCCGATTTCTGAGACACTAATATGAATTTATGGTTCATGATCATATATACTGGGTTTGATTTAATAAAAAATACAGTGTTTTCATCTAAAAATAAAATTAATTAATTAATTAAATTAAATTAAATTAAATTTTATGGAGCTAGTGACATTTGCAGTTGAACCCCGACAACCCGTAAGGCAGCAGAAACGTATATTGCAAAGATGCAGAAAACAATTTAGGGGTTGTCCTCACGATTCATCGTGCTTTTATCTTTGCCAAATAAGTTATGTTAAAATAATTTTCATATTTTCATATTGATGTGTCAGAGATTGATACACGATATAATGCTGATCACCATGATAGCAAGGTCATTGGTATGTATTATCTATTGTTATGAACGCCTGTCTTGTTCACTTGATATGTTATGGAACGCTGCCCAGCTCACACAGGGAGTTTATATTATTATGGGAAGGATCATTGCCTCCAGATAGGAATACTGATTCACTTACATGACTCATTTTCTCTATTAATGAGCTCGTGCAATTGGATTATTATGTATGGTATCTCACTGTATTCACAGATGAGAACATTATGATCATGTACTGCTTTATATTTTAATATAAAACAGCGTTTTTTTTTCTCTGAAAAAATTTTCATATTTTAGTTATTGAAATATTCAACTAAAATGTAAAGAATGGAAAATTGCAAATACAAATGAAATTTGATTTGATTATAGATTATGAACTGTTTTGGAAAACAAGTAAATTGAAATCGTTATTTTCACTATAGTCCAAAATATTCAGGAATTTGAAATGAAAATAAATATACGTGTTTTAGTATATTGAAATTATTTATTCAGTTTTATTTTTATTTTTTTTAATTTGATTGAAGAGGTTTATTGGATGAAAAAAAACCACTTCTTTTAAATACAAATTTCTTACTCTTTTAAGAAAGGCAAGCTTGTCCGGCGGAGAAAATTATAAAGTCGGATGAAAGTCAGAAAAATCATATATTGCAAGCCGTAGTATCACTCGTGACTAAGCCGTACTGTTCGACTTCTATTATCTGATTACAAAAGAAAAAATATTATTTTATATTAAAAATATATTTATTAGATTAAATAAAATTTAATTAGGACAATAAACTACATAAAGTTATTCGGGACAATAAACTATATACATAATTTTGTTTTTTAAATTTAATTATACTTTAAATTAATTTTTTAAAAATTTAAAATTTAAAATAATTAAATATTTGATATTTATTGTGAATGGATATCATTAATATAAATTATTTATTTTATATAATTATTTTAATATAAATAATGATATTGAGAAGAAAAACTAAAATTTAATAACTATTTAATTTAGTTTTATAATTTAATTTATATTTATATTAAAAAGTTATTGTTAGGGTTGAGCATTTCTATTACTCTAAATTTAGAGGTTGAAATAAGATGAGATGTAATACTTTGAATAGAGATGATTGTTGGAAAATTAGTAGTTGTTAAATTCCGTCATTATTCTTTTAGTTGGGTTTCCTTTCACCTTTTTTTGGTTTTTATTCTCCCTTTTTTCCTTTTTTTTTATGGGCTTTTGTGTTTTTATATATAATTATAATAATATTGATTATTATTATGTCAGTGAATTTTTTAGTTTTGGTGGATTTTTTATTTTTTGTTTCCTTACTGATTTATCATTGTTTGGTTTGCATGTGTTGCTCCTTGTTTTAATTAATATTAATATTATTATTATTTTTTTATGTTATTTATACAAATTTTTTACTTTGTATTATAGTATTAGTTTATCAAAAATTTCTACATTTTTCTTTACATCATTCAATTATTTTTATATATTTTTATATTTATGTCTTATTTTGTTCACTAGGTTTATTGTTAACTTTTATTCTATTTAATAATTGATTAATTAATTGTGATTTTTATAGTTATGTTATATTTTTACTAATTTTAGTATTTTTTTCGTTCATTTTAATTAGTTTTTATTTCTAAGTGTTCATTTCATTAATTTATAGTCATTGGTTAAAGTTTTGATGTCTCCATTGCATATATCAATTATCTATTGATAAATATAAATCAACACAATTACTATTCTCGTGATGATAAACTACACTATCTCAATTGATTATATGATTTTCCAAAAAAAAATCTCATTAAATAAAATACATTACATTATAACAAATCTCTACATATTTCAATATAACAAATCTTAATGATAATTAAAAAAATAAATACTTGAAAATAATTCATTTCTATTTATAAATTAAATAAAAATATAATAAATTAACCCACAAAATTCACCACTCCCTCAAACATATAAAATAATATACTGTCACTCAAACACAATAATAATGAAGTATACCTCATTATAACAAGTACAATCATAATCAATTTAATTAAAAATACAATCCATTACTAAAAGGAAGAACGATATGCATTTAAACATATACGGCTTAATCTTAATAAATTATCAAACATGAGTAACAAGAAGATATATTCATCGTAATAAAATTTATAGAATACATTTTTTTGCAACGAGGTTGGGTTTATTTCAAGATAATTATCTAATTTTGTTTTTCAATTTACTTTAAAAAATATTAAATTACCTAATATCGTTTAGTACATTATTCTTGTTATATTATTATATATTTAATTCACATATTATAATACAAAATTATAAAATAGTTAATTTGTATTATTTTTTTTTAATTTCGGTAATGTGAAATGTATTATGAAATAAGTGTTTTATTTCTATGATATTTAAGCAATTATATTAGTTATTTAATTTAGATAGTTACATTATAGTGATAATTAAGCAAAAAGCTACCATGCTTGTTATTTTGTTGCGTTAGTAGACAACTCCTATTTAATACTAGTTATGATTTTTATTCTTTTTTAATTAAATTGATTAATTAAAAAACTTGTCATATAAACAAGTGTTATATAAAATGACTTATGGGTTTTTGGGCATATGGTATTGATAAGTCATGGTATAAACTCATATTATTGTAGGGACAACTCCAATTCAAAACTAGTTATGATTGTTATTCCTTTTTAATTAAATTGATTGATTAAAAATTTTGTGATATAAACAAGTACTATATAAAATTACTTATGATTTTTTGGACATATAATATTGACAAATCATGATATAAACTCATATTATTGTAACAAAACATATTTACAAGTTAAGAATCTCCATAATAAAATAAGAGTGAATCTCTATATTACCAATTTTGTCACACATATTATTTTTTAAATTTATATATATTTAACTTATATATTAATTATTTTTATAATTATTAATAATAAATAAAATTATAATTTAAATATTTTTTTGTAATATAAAATACAACCATTTTTATTATAAATTTATTTTTATTTATGACCACACTCATTTTTATTAAATAAACTAACCGTCTAACAATCAAACAATTAAACAATTTGTCAACAGACTTGACTAATAAATATTTAGCAATTTATTTATTTGCCAATTGTGATACTGGATTCATAATTAAACTAAAAATGACAAAATGATATCCACTAAGCCATGCACCTATCAGCATTTGAGATATCATAGCTTTACAATTTTTTAATATTAGTATTTGAGATCTCATAGATTTTTAGAAGAGTGTTCTAAGAATATCACCGTAGCGACTGCCATTGTCATACACGGCCGTCATGGTGAATGCATCTACCTTGGAACATATTTTCAGATCCGGGCCTCCAGAATATTTAGTGGTGGTGAAGTTGAAGGGATAAGAATCTAAAACGGGAGGTCGGGGTTTCTCCTCGAAAGCAGCGGAATGCAAGTCTATTTAAAGGCGTCAAGGACAACCAAGTCCACCAGAGTATACATTGGTCATTCTGTATGTTCTTTTGCTTTCAATAGTTAAGGTTGATGGTCAAATATCTTGGTGGGCGTGCTGCCGAGGGCTTTCATCCCAACATCCATTAGGAGAAGACAGAAAGCATAGCTCTCCCTCTCTTCTATTGGTATTCCATGATGAAACAAAAGGTATATAGCAAAGATCTTCGTTAGGAGAAGACAGAAAGCATAGCCACTATGTCATGGAATCAATCTTTAGCCACTATGTCATGGAATCAATCTTTTATTCTTTAAGAGGAGACAGAAAGCATAGCCACTATCTCATGAAATCAATCTTTTATTCTTTAGAAGATGTCGGCTAGAGGTTGTGCTCCTTTTAGTCTCTGCCCAAAGGGTTGCTAGGGATTTTTGTAATCTAAATGATTTAGGATATGAACTAGCTTAAAAATATTAGACGCTTAAATTGAAATTAGTCTAAGTTTTTTTACATGTTATTTTGTTCATTTTTTTTTTGCTGATTCACAATCTTTGAGGTTTTATTTGGCCTCTTTTCGAGGAGGAAATACTCATTTTGTATCAAAAACTTTTTTGTCTAAAACATTTTCATATTTCAGTAATGCTACTTTTAAAACCTTTAAAAGTAAATATTTTCCTCTAGCATTAAAAAAAAAATTGGCTATCTGCATGCACTTTGCCCACCTATCATTATTCCTAAGTCCTTATCTCTAAGTCTTGGTACTATTCCTAAGTCCATATCTCTAAGTCTTGGTACACGGGGCTTCTTTGCATTTTTTTTCTTTGGTGTTGTACTGCTAAGCGGCCACGTTTTTCCGGTCGCTTCGAAATAATACCCTATATGACATCCTCCCAAGGGTTATGGAACCCAGAATGCTTATAATGAGGCCAACTGCATCTTGTTCTTTTCCTTCATTGTTTCTAAGTCCTTATCTCTATGTTAGGTCCCTATATCACTAGTATAGTCCCTTATTATTGTTAGTGTAACCCCCTTATTGTTATTATTGAACCCTTGTAACCACCATTTTGTTATTATTGTGCCCTTAAATTATTATTGTTAGGTCGGCTAGGATTACATTGTGGCCCACTAGGATTACATTATGGCCCCATGGACTCCTATATATAAAAAGGAGGTTTTGTAAATTGTATCATCCAAGAATTGTTCATTTATGTAATGTATTGGAGGTTGCCCCCTCGAAGTGGCTCATTTCTAAGGCGTTGATATCTCTTTTCTTCTATTTTTGGAGCTGGTTACACAACATTTGGTATCAGAGCTTTGGATTCTAGGGTTTCGCTGCTCCAAACAGGTCATCGTGGAATTTTCGCTATAACGTTTTTTCTATGAAGCTTCAGAAGTTGAAATTTTAAGGGTGCGAAGCTTAAATCTTGAGGAAGTTTGTCTAAAAATTTCAGAGCTTGGTTCGCAATATTTTCGGAGATATGATCTGTGGAAGTTAGGTCTTTTTTCAAGCTCCTAAACAGGTCATTGTGGCATTCGCGCTATAAAAAAATTTCTACGAAGGTTCAGAATCTGAAATTCATATGGTGCGAAGCTGAAATCCTGAGGAAATTCGTGAAAAAATTTCAGAGCTTGGTTCGTAATATTTTTGGAGATATGAGCTGTGGAAGGTAGTGTTTTTTCAGGCTCCTGAATTTCATCTCAAAGAGGTGATCGTGGGAAAATTTCAATAACTCTCTCTTTAGGAATCGGATTGGAGTGTCGTAAAAAGTGGTTGAAAGTACACAGACTTTATTTTCCTGGCTATCAATTTCAGAGACAAAGGACGGAACAATGACACGTGGCAAGTCTTATAAGTTCGCTCTACTGAACCAGTCCAAAATTGGGTCATTGTGGGAGATTGGAAATAACTTTGTCTTGAAGAATCAAAATCAGATCATACCTATGGTATTTGAAAGACAGTTCAGAAGGATACTACAGCAGTGAATTTCAGATATTGAAGATTCTCAATTACAGAGATAATTCAATTTCAATACAGAGCTCCTAAAAAGCAAGTAAAAGGTGTGTATTTTTTTTCCGAATTACATAAGTCTTGTTTGAAGAATCAAGTTGAATTGATTCCAAGGGAATCTTGTAGAATAGATATCATTATTGCATTCTAAAATGGCCAATAAAAATAATTCAACTCCCATTAAGCCTTTAGAAGGCTCTACTGTGACTCATGAAGACGAAGAATGGCAACATGACATATCAAAATTACAAGAGCAAGTGCAACAAATTTCGCTCTCGCAAAGAACAACAAAAAATGAAATGGAAGTTTTGAAGAAAGGCATGGAAACTAAGATGGATGGTTTGAAAAAAGGTGTGGAAGCTAAGATGAATGGTTTGGAATCTAAGATGGATGGCATGGAAGTGGGCATGGAAGCTAAGATTGATGACATGGAAGCTAAGATCGATGAAAACATGAAAGACAACATGGAAAACATGAAGAATGATCTAAAATCATACATGGAAGGCTTGATGACAAGCTTAAAACAAGAAACGATTCCTAATGGCGGAAATATAGTAGAAGAACCTCATGATGAGAACAAAATAAATGTTAATCGTGATTTCATAAACTCTAATGTTGGCGGGAAGAACCACCATATTCCAAAAATGGATGAGGAAGTTTGATGGAAAGGATCCTGTAACATGGATACTACAGATGGAGCAATATTTTGATCTCCATAATGTGAAAAACACACAAAAGGTACGCATTGCAACTTTACATTTAGAACAAAATACATTTGTATGGTATCGATGGCTTTGCTCCCGTAAAAAAATTGTCACTTGGTGAATTTTTACGGAGGAAATGATAGCACATTATGAGGATACAAAGAGCAACACCTTCTTTAGCCAATTGATAAATCTCAAACAAAAGGTTTTAGTGGGGCAGCACATTGAGGACTTCCAAAAATTGAATATAAGGGTAACTGATATTCCAAAGGAACACAGGATTGATCTCTTCATAGGTACTCTAAAGGATAACATCCAACATGAAGTTCGTGTTTTGGAACCTGATTCATTGGAGAAGGCATTCGGGTTGGCAAGAAAAGTTGAATGTAAAATTATGGCGACAAGGAAGCCTACCACTCAATTCTATAAAGAAGGAAGTGTTTCTACGCCTAGATTTCCACAACCTACGAGGTTGACACCACAACAATTGGAAGAAAAAAGAGCAAAAGGGCTTTTCTACAGTTGTGATAGCAAATACACTAAAGGTCATAAGTGTGCTGAGAAGAAATTATTTTACATAGATTGTGAAGAGGAAGAAGAAAATGAACAAGAAGAGGATATACACCAGGAACCAACCCTGGAAGAGGAAGAAATGAATCCGACCATATCGTGTAATGCACTGGCAGGAATTACCACTCCTCAAACTCTCAAGATACAAGGACAAATCAAGAAGAAAAATGTAATAGTGTTGATTGATTCAGGTAGCACCCATAGTTTTATTCATTGTAAGGTAGCCAAGGAATTAAATTTTTTCCTATACCCAGCACCAGAATTTCAAGTGATGGTTGCAAATGGAGGAACTATAAATTGCTATGGAAAATGTTATAATATTAAGCTAACCATGGGGTAATATGTATTGACTAGTCCAATGCTTTCCATTCCTATGGGAGGTGCTGATGTTGTACTAGGAGTACAATGGTTACAATCTTTGGGGATGGTAGCTTTTAATTTTCAAGAACTTTTCTTGAAATTTTTTTCAGAAGGAAAGGAAGTTGAATTATGGGGTATTGCGGGGAAGCCGGGAAAGATAATAAGCTCTAATGTCATGACAAATCTTCTAAAAAAAGAGCAACGAGGCGTCATTGCACAATTATGCTCACTAGAAGTTCCAACATCAAAATCATCTATTTCTGCAGATCTCCAACAAGTCTTGGACAATCATTCCAAGGTGTTTGAAACTCCCAAAGGACTCCCACCTATTGATGATCATGATCATGCTATTCATTTGATTCTAGGAAGTGTTCCTCCAAACATCAGGCCTTATAGATATCCTTATGTCCAAAAGAGCGAAATTGAACGTATGATTGCAGAAATGTTAGAGGCGGGTATAATTCAACCTAGTCAAAGTTCTTTCTCTGCTCTTGTAGTATTGGTACACAAGAGGGATGGATCATGGCGAATGTGTTTGGATTATAGGGAGCTCAATAAGCTCACCATTAAACATAAATTTCCCATTCCTGTGATTGATGAATTATTGGATGAATTACATGGAGCAATTTATTTTACCAAGTTGGATCTTCGTTCGGGATATCATCAAATTAGAACAAAGACTGAAGATATTCCAAAAACAGCATTTCAAACTCATGAGGGTCATTATGAATTTTTGGTCATGCCTTTTGGCCTTACCAATGCACCTTCTACATTGCAAGGGTTGATGAATTCCATTTTCAAACCCTTCCTTAGAAAATTTGTGCTAGTATTTTTTGATGATATACTAATCTACAGCAGGTCTTGGAAGGATCATGTTGAACATGTTGACAGGGTGCTCAAACTATTGCAGGAGAAACAATTATATGCAAAAAAATCAAATGTTTCTTTGGAGTACAAGAGGTGGAATATCTGGGTCATATTGTATCTCACGAGGGTGTTAAAGTAGACCCTAACAAAATTAAAGCCATTAAGGAATGGAAAGTCCCCATGACCATAAAGCAGTTGCGAGGATTTCTCGGGTTAACAGGGTATTATCGCAAGTTTGTTAAGAATTATGGGAGAATAGCAGCACCTCTAACAACATTATTGAAGAAAGATGCATTTTCATGGACTCCTGAAGCAACTAAGGCCTTTGAACGTCTTAGAGAGGCAATGTGCCTAGCACCGGTCTTAGCTACACCAGACTTCACAAAAACCTTTATTGTGGAATGTGATGCCTCAGGAAATGGAATTGGTGCAGTTTTAATGCGGGAAGGAAGACCCATTGCTTTTGAAAGTCGTCCAATCAAAGGAAAGTATTTACAGAAACCTATTTATGAGAAGGAAATGTTAGCGATACTACATGCACTAAAGAAATGGCGAACTTACCTAATGGGAAGACACTTCAAGGTAAAAACTGATCATGATAGTCTTAAACACTTTTTGGAACAAAGACTATCGTCAGAAGAACAAAAAAAATGGGTCACAAAGATGTTGGGTTACGACTTTGAAATAATCTACAAAAAAGGAAAGCTGAATGTTGTTGCAGATGCACTCTCAAGAAAGAATGAAGAGGTGGAAGCATTGCTTTGTGCCATTTCTATTATCCAACCAGATTGGATAACCGAAGCAAGAGATGAATGGAAGAATGAAAAAGATGTATGGACACTCATTCAAAAGTTGCAGCAAGATCCTAGTACATCTGATACATTTAGTTGGAAAAATGATTCCTTATGATACAAAGATCGCTTATATCTTTGTAAGAATTCCCAACTAAAACAAAAGATTCTTCTGGAATTGCACACTTCTCCTTTAGGAGGACACTCAGGATTTTTAAAAACTTACCACAGGGTGAAGAAAGAATTTTTTTGTGATGGCCTTAAATCTGATATTCAAAATTTTGTGGCGGAATGTTTGGTTTGCCAGCGGAATAAAGTGGAAACAATTAAGACCCCGGGACTTCTACAACCTTTATCCATTCCAAGTCAACGTTGGGAGGAGATTTCAATGGATTTTATCACAGGTTTACCTAAGTCCGAAGGAAAGAGTGTCATAATGGTGGTAGTTGATAGACTTACCAAGTATGCACACTTTTGTGCATTATCTCATCCATTTAAAGCAAGTACAGTTGCTACTACATTTATGGACAGAATTCAAAAGCTACATGGAAGCCAAAGGGTTATTGTGAGCGACAGAGATCCCATTTTTACTGGAAATTTTTGGACGGAGTTATTTTCTTGTTTGGGTACTCAATTAGCTCATAGCTCATCTTATCATCCTCAATCTGATGGTCAAATTGAGATCGTAAATAAATTTTTGGAAGGATATCTTCGTTGTTTTGTATCTGATAAACAAACACAATGGGTCAAGTGGTTACCTCTTGCTGAATGGTGGTATAACACTTCCTTCCATACTGCAGCAAAAATGACCCCATTTATGGCACTTTATGGATATCATCCACCATCCATCACATCATATTTAAGAGAAAATTCGAAGGTTCAAGCAGTGGAAGATCACATCGAGCATCAGCAAGAAGTTCTCCAACTCTTAAAGGATAACCTGAATTTGGCACAAAATCGAATGAAACAACAGGCAGATCAACATCATAGCAAGAGAAGTTTTGATGTAGGAGATTGGGTATTTTTACGGCTACAACCATACAAACAAATGTCCCTCAAGCAAGCTAAGAAGGATAATAAATTATCACCAAAGTACTATGGTCCTTACAAGGTGTTGCCAAAGATTGGTTCTATGGCATACAAATTGGAGCTTCCTGCTTCTTCGCGAGTACATCCAGTTTTCCATGTTTCATGCTTAAAGAAGGTTATAGGTGAAAATCTTCCGGTTCAAACAATATTTCCAGAACTTGATGAGGAAGGAAAAATCATATTGGAACCTGAAGCAATCATGGAAACAAGAACTCGACAGCTACGGAATCGATCAATTTCAGAGTATCTCATCAAGTGGAAGAACTTACCCACTGAAGATTCTACATGGGAGGATGAGAATTTTATACAGAAGCACCTGGAGCTACTCAAGTGTTGATGACAACACTTTTTTTTTGAAGGAGAGGGGCATGTTAGGTCCCTATATCACTAGTATAGTCCCTTATTATTGTTAGAGTAAACCCCTTATTGTTATTATTGAACCCTTGTAACCCCCATTTTGTTATTATTGTGCCCTTAAATTATTATTGTTAGGTCGGCTAGGATTACATTGTGGCCCACTAGGATTACATTATGGCCCCATGGACTCCTATATATAGAAAGGAGGAGTTTTTATAGAATTGTATCATCCAAGAATTGTTCATTTATGTAATGTATTGGAGGTTGCCCCCTTGAAGTGGCTTATTTCTAAGGCGTTGATATCTCTTTTCTTCTATTTTTGGAGCTGGTTACACAACACTCTAAGTCTTGGTACAGAAGGCTTCTTTGTGTTTTTTTCTTTGGTGTTGTACTTCTAAGCGGCCGCGTTTTTCTCGCTGCTTCAAAATAATACCCTATCTTACATCCTCCCAGGGGTCAAGGTTCATTAGAATTTTGTGGAACCCGGAATGCTTATAATGAGGCCAAATGCATCTTGTTATTATCCTACACATTGAATGGTACAGTACAACTCTTTGTTAAAAATTCTCATTTTACAAAAATTGTTGTCTTACAAGAAAAAATTTAATTACTGTTAGTATTACTATTACTCTAGATTATTAATATTACTTACTATTACCCTTTATTCGAGCGCCTGTGAATTCTCTGTAGAGGTAAAGAATATATTTTTCATTAGTGTTATTCATCCATAAATAATCCATTCGTCCATAAAATATCCACATTACATTAGATGTAAATTTCAATTTTGTAATTTTTTTGTTTGAAGATCAATATTCATTGAAAAAAGAGAATACATCACTGAATTTAGATCATTAGGTCAAAGCAAAGCATGAGTACGCAAGTTGTAACACCTAGATTTGATTTGGTATGTTATTTTAATTGATACATTGACTTGTTTAAGTTAAACTGGCTTAATAAGTATGTTAAGAAAATTATGAGCAAAAGTTTAATTCTTTTTTTATATATAAAGATTAATTATGGAGTGGTTTCCATAAACTGATGGGTAAGTGTCCAAGATACCAGCGTGGTTAGATTAAAAGAATTTATTTGACATCTACCTTCCCTCTAGGAATAAAAAGAAAACCCTGATTAGGAATTAGGAATCTGTGCAAAAGGGAAAAGCAACGAGAAGGCTGGAAGGTGGGAGTGTCTAGAGTTGGTTGGAGCTAGTGGAACTCTGATAAAATCCTGATAACTGGAGGAGAGACTAGACGATGGTCTTGAGGTCTTTCTCTAGAGAAAACTACTAAAATATCTTACTCTGGCAAGAAGCACGGGGGAGCAGAGGACGTAATAGCCTCTCTCATGGTTGGGAGGATATCATCAGCCATGTTCATATGAAAGAGGTACTATAAACCCGAAATGAATAGAATTATGAGTTCCTTTGTTTTTACAAGTACTTTAATTCTTAAATAATATTTGTATGATGTAAGGATAGAGTATGATAATTTTTTTATGAATTTATTAATAACATCATACAAGTTTAGAGAGGAGTATTTAATTCTTGATAACTGTAAAATTCTCTAGCTCTAGATTTAATTTCTCTAGTTCAGAAAACTGTACCCATATTTTCAGAGGAAGGCCTATATGATTGAAATTGAATAATTTAGAGAATTAGTTTGAAAATTCTGTAATGAAGGAAATGGCCAGCAGAACAGATATTCCATCCGAAGTAAAACTCCAGACAAGACAGTCTACCCTGAAGAGGGATAAATGTATACAGACTAAGGGTTGGGGAGAAAACCCTCTTTTATTTACAGATGGTCTGGACATGTGGGGGAGGAACTTATTAAAAATATAGAAAAGAGGAAATTAATGAATTTAAAAGTTGAATTGTAGAAGTGTTATTTATAGTAAAAGACGAAAGAAAACATAATAGCTTAAATTCACAGTGTCATATATTATCATTACAGTAAAAGAATACAACTCTGTGGAGAATAATACATAGTAAAAACATAAGAAATTTCCTAAAAGAATAACCTGGAAAGAAAATAAAATCATGACAATTGTAATGTAATCTCTAGAAAGGCTTTTAAGATTAAGTTGCATATAAGAACATAATAATTAAAATAAATTATACATAAAAACCCCAATCGGTTTGGACCATGCTGTAATTCTAAAGGTAAACATGAAAACCATACATTGCCCTCGATGGGGTGATTTTATAATTCTATTGTAGTTACATTGTAAGACAAACAATATAGATTCCACATGTAAGGTGAAAAATGTCATTTTGCGGCACAGACCATGACTAATAATTCACAAAAAACTGTAGACAGAGTCTATATGGTCAAATTAATACTGTAACATTACAAAGGGTTGAAACAAAATTAAATACTCACTGCAAGTGATAAAAAAGAGATGCAGTGTCCTCTAATGAGGGTTTGAAACCCTCATTTTCCAAAAAAATATAAGCAAAGTTATAACACAAGATTTTCTTTTAGAAAGCCTCGGCGGGCTAGAAATCACACCAAAATCTATACAACTTCAACATGAACTCAAATTATAGAGCCCTCATAACATAATCATATCAATTCGAAAAGGTCTAAGAACTTCTCGACAGAGATAGCTAGAGGAGTCGAGTACCTGAATAATACATAAAAGGTGCATCACAGGCTAGCTGAGAGCAATGTTAGCAGTGTTGTAAGAGGTAGGGTTTGGAAAAAAATTTACCTGCCATAACCACAGATAGTGAAAAAATAAGTAAATACGTTTAAAGGATTTTCTAGAAGAGCAATAGGATAATAAAAAATGTGCAGGCATGGGTACTGAATGAAAAATTACCTCTCAGGTGAATGCAGCTCTAGAATGATAAACCCTGAGGTGCAAAAACAAATTTGCAACTCTGTATAAGCATTTACACTATATATATATATATATATATATATATATATATATATATATATATATATATATATATATATATATATATATATATATATATTCCTCCATTAAACTCGGCATAACCATGAGGCCTTACCTGGGTCAGCTCGCTCGAAGTCAAACACACATTTCCAATGGATGCAAGGTCATAGAATGGGGAAGAAGGTACCGGAACAACCACTGAGTCATACTGCAGGCATAGCCAAGTCGCCATGACTGTAAAGAAACTGTAAAACACCCTCATCACCGAGAAGAAAACATGGAACAAGCACAATAAATAATACTAAGTAGAAGAAGACATTTCTGGAAGGCCAGAGAGAGGTGTGAAGGCCAATACCTTGCCATGGTGTGGAATAACAGTAGGATGAGCCATGAACCAGGAAAAAGTTGCAAAGTCGGTAGAGTGTGGAGGTGAAATTAGAGTGGTTAGGGTTTGGGGTTAGGGTTACACCCTAACCACCCTAACTCATAGTCAATCATTGGATTGTTAAGGATTTGAGGGCTAAGAATTGCCCATTTTCCGAGTTAAGAGATGACCTCATGTATGCCAACTAGATGATGCGGGAATTAAACAAAATATTTAAAAAAAATCATTTCAAATGTACAAAAAATTCATCACCTCGGAATTCGCAGAGGTGGCTAGTTGGCATGACATCCAAACTATCACTCAAAGTGTTATAATCCATCAACTAATTATTTGCACAGTAATAGATAAGAATCGAATTATGTCCCTTCCACATGATACTTCTATAATGCATGAATTAAGTAGATTGCGTTGGAATAATAAATAGGATTACGTTGGGAGTGTTAGTACTCTGTGTATATGTGGGTTGCAAACCTAGGTAACCAAAGGTTCTAATGTTTAATTGTAGTACTTACAATGTTTGACCTTGTAACTAAATATTACAATTTTATGCATAGCAAAGTTATGGTAAATAGGAATCATGTTAATAGAGTCATATATATTACATTGCAAAATAATAATAAAATTACGATGGTAAATATTACTAACATTTTTATGGATAGATGTTATAGGTGGTATCAGGGCAGCGTTCACGCACTGGGACTCAGTTATGTCACCTAAATAACAAATTGATGTGTAAATTGTGCATAGAAATAAGAAGAATAAATTGATAGAGTACAATGAGGAGAGGATCGGTACATCAGGCTCCCAAGACTACATGGGAAGCACACCCCCAGTCTAACCCAAAATTAACTCCAGAAATGTGAGTGCAGCTGAGAGTGGACCAACATCAACAAACCAACAAACTACTCGAAGAACAACAACGGCAGACCAGTAGACTACTGGATACTGTGCAATAATTACAAGAAGAGATGATTTGGGTGAGAAGTGATAATGAGAGGTTGATGCAAGAATAAGAAAGGATTCTTAAAAGCCTCTCAGATAGACAAAATCAAGGAACAACTCAGCCCAACCCCAAAATAAGCACTCGAGAATAGGGTGAACATCGAAAAAAACTAATGATAATCGAGAGAGTAACCATACCCAGTGGAGCAATAAGAGTTGAACTTATAATGAAGTTGAGTCATGAAATGTTTCAGATCAGAAGGAGATGAAAAAACAAAAAGTGGAGTTGCAAGGTGAATTCTGAAAAATTAAACCTCCTACATTCGACGGAGAGACAGAAGAGGTAGTAGAGGCATGGATAATTCACATGAATAAATATTTTCAAGTCTATGAATATAATAGTAAATTGAAAGCTCGCTTGGCCATTTATCAATTGCGAGAAAAAGCCACATTATGGTGGGAGGAAGTAAAAATCATGCGAGGAATCGAAGACCAGGATGTGACTTCGGACGAATTCCAACAATATTTTAAAGACAAATAATTAACTGAGCTCTTTTACAATGAAATGTCTCGATAATTTCACGATTTGAGATTGGGACAGCTGAAAATGGATGAACTCATAACAAAATTTACCTCCCTATTAAGATATGTGTTGTACCTAAGAGACGAAAAAGAAAAAGTACAACAATTCTTGAGTATTTTACCTGCCCACAAGAAGGAAAGAATCGAGTTTGTAAATCCAAAGACCATGGACGAGGTGATACAAAAGGAATGTATGTGCTATCAGCTGTCCAAGGTGAAAGGAGAAGGTCGTAGGAATTGGCTGCCAAAAAAGGTACAAAAAAATAATTCCAATTTCAGGAGCAGTAGACTTGGAAACTATAAAAATGCTGCCAAAAATACCGCAAATAGAGAGCAGGGAGGAAACCAACAAAAGACTAGGTGACCAGCAAAAGAGCGACCCATAGAAGCTTCTAATAGACCTGATCATGGATAGATCCAGAAACCGCCATTACAGTGTTGGGGATGCGGTGAAGCACATTACTATAATAACTGCCCTCTCCTTGGGAAGAACGAGATTGTAACTAACTTACAAGAGGCATCTATAGTAGGGGACGTGGCATAAAATATACCAAGAATTAATGCAGCACTTGAGGATCGGCAAGAAGACTATCAACCAACCATGATTGAGCTAGAAGGTAAGGTGTATGCCCAAACTGTTTCAATTTTGGTTGATCCTAATGCCAGTGTAAGTTATGAAAATCCCCTGATAGTAGAAAGGTGTGATTTGTAGATCCAGAAATTTAAAAACTCGTGACTGGTAAAATTGGCCACATGGGCCAAGACAAGAGTTAATGCTAAAGTTTCCATCCGTCCCCTAGATGTTTGAGACCAGCACATAAATGTTGAATTGAACATCCTACCTTTAGGCTCTTATGACATTTTACTGGGAATTGATTGGCTGGAAGTGCACTGGTCACTAGTAGACTGCAAAGAGAAAATCATTTATTACAAGGCAGAAGATAGAACACGCCAATAATTGTAACGGATTAAGAAACCACTTTAGCTGCGTCCTATTACTACATCTTAGTTGGGAAAATGCATCAGAAAATGTTGTCATATTTATGCCATTCAGGTGGGATTCACCAATTATAAAGATAAGACCCCTATGATGGAGAATATACCAGTGGTACAAGACATTATGGATGTATTTCTAGCGAATATACCAGGATTGCCTCCAAAACAGGACATTGATTTCACCATTGAATTAATGACAGGGGCAACACCGATATCACGTGCACCATATCGAATGAGAATACCTGAATTGACTGAGCTAAAAATGCAATTACAGGAGTTGCTACAAAAGGGTTATATCTGTCCTAGTGTGTCTCCTTGGGGAGCACAATTATTTTTCATGAATAAGAAATATGGTACTATGCGAATGTGTATGGATTATAAACAACTTAACAAACTAATTGTTAAGAAAAAATACCTATTATCACTGACAGATGATCTATTCAATTAGGTAAAAGGTGCACCTCTCTTTTCAAAAATAGATCTAAGATCTCGGTACCATCAAATACGGATAAAGGATGAAGACATATATAATACAACTTTCCATATCTGATATGGAAACTATGAATTTGTGGTTTTACCATTTGGTTTAACCAATGCACCAACAACATTCATGAGTTTAATGCATGGCATCTTTCATCCATTTTTGGATAAGTTTGTTTTAATATTTATTGACGACATACTTATCTATTCGAAAACTGTGGAGGAGCATAAAGAACACTTACAAATGGTATTAAGAATCTTGAGAGAATATAAACTTTATGCCAAATTCAGTAAGTGTGATTTTTATAACGAGCAGATTCAATATTGAGGCCATGTTATCTATGGTGAGGGTATAGTGGTAGACCCTTAAAAAATAAGAACTATCATGGAATGGACCATTAGGGGAATTTTGAGGTATAAAATTGGCCTCCTAAGGAAATTATAAAATAATAGTGGAAATAATAAAATAATATTAGATTACAACATCAAATTTTAGAGGGAAAAAAGAAAAAACCATTTTTTCAACTCGTATTTTCGACTTATCTCCCAATGGGTTTACTCAAATTTCAAGAAGAAACACTCGTTGGATTCAGAATTTGATTACTCATCCAAGGAGTACCCATGTTCCATACTTTCGATGGACCTTGCTACATGAAAAAAGAGAAATACATGAAAAAATATGATTTCAATCACGTTTTTTATGTATTTCTAATTTTTTGTGTAGTAGAGTCGTTCAAAAGTATGCAGCATGGGTATTCCTTGGATGAGGAATTAAATTTTGCATCCAACGAGTGCTCCCGCTCAAAATTTTAGTAAAACCTTAGGGAAATACGTTTAAAATACGAGTTGAAAAAGTAGTATTATTATATTATTTTTTTTTAATATTTTTACTTTTTACCTCTGAAAATGGTGAATCACCCCCCATGGTTGACATCATCATCTTCAATCGTATTGGTTCTTATCAAGTTGATTTTGGTTGTACATTTTTCTCAGGAGGCTGATTTTTTACCTCAAAATTCCCCTAATGAGTACCGAAGAATGTAGCAGACATAGGTTCTTTCATAGGGTTGGCGGGCTATTATTGGCATTTTATTGAGGGGTTATCTAAGATTTCTTTTCCTATAACCTCATTATAGCATAAAGGACAAGTGTTTAAATGGACCAGCGAATGCGAAACCAACTTCGAGTAGTTAAAACAATTACTAACTACAACCCCTATATTAAAGGTCGTTGATCCAAACAAGGAATTTGAAATTTGCACCGATGCTTGCAAAGGAGTGGGAGTTGTATTGACACAAGACTGAAAAGTTATGGCTTACGATTCTAGGAAGCTGAAAAATCATGAACAACGATATTACACATTTGATCTAGATCTGACTGTAGTAGTGCATGTATTGAAGGTATGGAGGCACTACCTATTGGAAAAAATATTTGTATTAAAAGCAGATCATAGTAGTTTGACCTATTATTTTAAACAAACTAATTTGAATGCTTGCCAAGCCAAGTGGAATGCATTCTTAAGTGAATTTGATTTTGGAATTCAACACGTTAAGGGAAAAGAAAAATCGTGTCATTGATGCTTTAAGTATAAAATTACACTATTTGTATGAACTATATTTTAACTAGGTGGAATTTTGGTTTCAAGAAAAAGTGAAGGAGGTTGCGGAACAAGATCCTGAATATCAGTTTCTATGGTAGCAAAAGAAACAACCAGAAAAGAATGAAAAATAAAACGAAGTACAAGATCAACAATGAACAACTATTGACATTTTGAGGGAAAATATACATTCCTAATCGAATGAGTTTAAAGGAACTGATATTAGATGAATATCATCGAAGTTCTTATTCTATACATCCTGCTTACCAGAAAATGTTAACAGCAATCAGGAAAGACTAATTTTAGTCGGGAAGGCATAAAAATATTGTTGAATATTTGACTAAATGTTTGGAATTTCAACAAGTCAAGGTGGAACATAAACACCCAACAGGTTTGTTGCAAACTATTCTCGTGCCGAAATGGAAGTGGGAAGTTATATCATTATATTTTATTACAGTCCTACCAAAAACAAAATGACACAATGACTCAATAATGGTGGTAATTGATTGATTGGGGAAGGAAGCTCACTTTATTATAGTACAGTCAAATTATAAAACCATACAGATTTTTGATATCTTTATGAGGGAAGTGTTTATATTGCATGGTATACCGAAAACAATTATCTCAGACAGATATGTAAAGTTCACCTCCGCTTTTTGGAAGGCCTTGTTCACTGATCTAGGCACACAAATTCAATTCGGTACTGTGTACCAACCACAGATAGATGGGCAGACGTAATGGGTGAATCAAATTTTGGAGGACATGTTGCAGATGTATGTAATGCAGCACCTACGAAGTGGGAAGATTATTTACACCTCATAGAATTTTCTTACAATAATGGATACCAAGAATCCCTCAAGATAAGTCCCTTTAAGGCATTATATGGTAGGCAATGTCGAACATCCATTAACTAGATCAGTAGCCCAGAGACCAAGCTAATGCTTAGGCCTGAAATGTTGGCTGAGATGGAACAAGAAGTAAGGAAGATCCAGAAAATCTAAAAGTTGCCCAGGATCAGCAGAAAGTGTATGTGGATAGAAAGAGGGCCTACCGGTAATTTGAAGTGGGTGATCATGTTTTATGTGAGAATTATACCTAAGAAGAGCACCTTAAGGTGGACTAATTGTGCCAAGTTGGTCGCCCAATTCTGTGGACCTTTCCAAATCTTGGAAAGAGTGGGACCACTGGCCTATCGGCTAGCTTTACCGGGACACATACAGGTGCACAATGTGTTTCATGTGTCCATATTGAAAATATATGTGCATGATCCAAAGAACATAATACATTGGCATAACATTCAGGTAGGATTGAATTCGACGTTAAGAGTCCTAAGAAGATAAGTAGTACCTTGACTAATTCAAAGCTTTGTTGGTTGCAAGTCGAACCGGACAATGAGTTTCTAATAAAACCTCAGCGTATTCTCAGGAAGAGAGAAATAATTCTCCTGAGGTGAGCCATCACCCAAGTTAAAGTGCAGTGGAAGCACTTTGGCCTGAAGGAGGCTACTTGGGAAGATGAGAGATTCGTACGAGAGGTCTATCTGGAACTATTCACTGGAACGGAGTAAAACACCGAGGACAGTGTTTACCTCGAGTGGGGGGATATGTAACACCTAGATTTTATTTATTATGTTATTTTAATTGATACATTTGACTCATTTAAGTCAAACTCACTTAATAAGTATGTTAAGCAAATTATGAACAAAATTTTAATTCTTTTTTTTATATAAAGATTAATTATGGAGTGGTTTCCATAAACTAATGGTTAAGTGTCCAAGATACCAGAGTGGTTAGATTAAAAGTAGTTATTTGATAGTTACCTTTCCTCTGGGAATAAAAAGAAAACCATAATGAGGAAAAGGGGTTATGTGCAACAGGAAAAAGAAAACAAGAACGCTGGAAGGTGGGAGTGTCCAGACCGAGTTGGAGCCAGTGGAACTCTGATAAAAACCTAATAATTGGAGGAGATACTGGATTATAGTCTTGAGGTCTCTCTCCAGAGAAAACTTCTAAAATACCTTACTCTGGAGAGGAGCACAGGGGGGCCAGAGGACCTAATAGCCTCTCTCATGGTTGGGAGGATACCATCAACCCTGTTCATCTGAAATAGGTAATATAAACCTGAAAGGAATAGAATTAAGATTTCCTTTGTTTTTACAAGTAATTTAATTTTGGAAAGAATCTTTGTATGTTGTAAGGATAGAGTATGATAATTTTGTTATGAATTGATTAATAGCGTCGTACAAGTTTAGAATGGAATATTTAATTCTTGATGACTATAAACTTCTCTAGCTTTGGATTGAATTTCTCCAATTCAAAAAAATGTACCCCTATTTGTAGAGGAAGGTTTATATGATTGAAATTGAATAATTTAGAAAATTAGTTTGAAAATTTTGTAATCATAAGGAAATGATCGACAGAACAATTAGTCCATCCAAAGTGAAACTCCAGACATGATAGTCTACCTCGAGGAGTGATAAATGTACACGGACCGAGGGTTGGGGAGAAAACCCTCTTTTATTTACAAATGGTCTAGACATTTGGGGGAGGAACTTATTAAAAATATAGAAAACAGAAAATTAGTGAATTTAAAAGTCAAACTATAGAAGTGTTATTTACAGTACAAGATGAGAAAACAGAATAGGTTAAATTCACAGTGTCATATATTATCATTACAGTAAAAGAATAGAACTTTGTAGAGAATAATACGTAGTAAAATTAGAACAAATTTCCTAAAAAAATATCCTGGAAAGAAAATAAAATTATGACAACTATAACATAATCTCTGGAAAAAATTTTAACGTTATGTTGCATATAATAACATAAGAATTAAAATAAATTATACAGAAAAACCCCAATCCGTGTGAACCATGCTATAATTTCGGAGGTAAACATGAAAACCATACATTACCCTCGATGGGGTGATTTTAGAATTCTATTGCAGTTAAATTGTAAGACAAACAATATAGATTCCACATGCACGACAAAAATTGCTAGTTTGTGGCACATACCAAGACTAATAATTTACAAAAAACTATAGACATAATCTATATGGTCGAATTAATACTGAAACATTACAGAGGGACGAAACAAAATTAAATACTCACTACAAGGAATAAATAAATATGCATTGTCCTCTGAGGACTAGAATGGGGATTGAAACCCTCCTTTTCCAAAAAAAATAAGAAAATTCATAACACAAGATTTTCTTTTAGAAAGCCTTGGCAGGCTAGAACTAACACCAAATTCTATACAAATTCAATACGAACTCAAATTACAGAGCCCTCATAACATAAACATATCAATTCGAAAATGTCTAAGAACGTCTCGACAGAGACAACCAGAGGAGTCGAGTACCTGAACAATACACAGAAGGCACATCAAAGATTGGCTGAGACCAATTCTAGTAGTGCTATAAGAGATAGGGTTTGGAGAAAACGTTTCCTGCCATAACCACAGATAGTGAAACAATAAGTAAATATCGTTTCAAGGATAGAAATAAGATAAAAACAATGTGTAGGCATGGGTACTGAATGAAAAATTACCTCTCAGGCGAACGCAACTCTGGAATGATAAACCCTAAGGTGCAAAAACAAATTTCCAAGGTTGTATAAGAATTTACACACACACACACACACACACACACACACACACACATATATATATATATATATTACTCCATTAACCTCGGCATTACCGTGAGGTCTTACCTGGGTCAGCTCGGTCGAAATCAAACAGAGATTTTCAATGGATGCAAGGTCACATAATGGGGATGAAGGCACCTGAACAATGACAGAGTCAGAGTGCAAGCACAACCAAGTCTCCATCACTGTAAGGAACTCGTAAAACATCCTCAGCACCGAGAAGAAAACATGGATTGAGCATAGTAAAGAACAGTAAGCTGAAGAAGACATTATTGGAAGGCCAAAGAGAGGTGTGAAGGCCAATACCTTTCCACGGTTTATAATAAAAACAGGATGAGCAATCGACCAAGCAAAAGTTGCAGAGCTGGTGGAGCATAGAGACGAAATGAAAGTGGTTAGGGTTTGGGGGTAGGGTTACACCCTAATTTCCCCTAACTCATAATTAATCGTTGGATTGTCAAGGATCTGAGGGTTGAGAATTTCCCATCTGTCGAGTTAAGAGATGACCTCATGTATGATAACCAGGTGATGCAGAAATTACACAAAATATTTAAAAAATCAATTCAAATGTACAACCAAATCATTGCCTTGGAATTCGCAGATGTAGCTAGTTGGCATGACATCCAAACTATCACTCAAAGTGTTATAATTTTTCAACTAAATATTTGCACATTAATAGATAAGAATCGAATTATGTCCCTTCTGCATGGTACTTCTATAATGCGTGAATTAAGTAGATTTATATGGAATAATAAATAGAATTACGTTGGGAGTGTTAATACTCCATGTATATGCAGGTTACAAACCTAGGGAACCAAAGGTTCTAATGTTTAATTGTAGTACTTGTAATGTTTGATCTTGTAGTTAAATATTACAATTTTATGCATAAGAGAGTTATGCTAAATAGGAATCATATTAATAGAGTTATATATATTAGGTTGCAAAAGAATTTGTGTTTATGATGGTAAATATTCCTAACGTTTTTATGGATATGCATTACACATGCAGTGATTTCTGGATTTGTAAACCCTGCTTTTATGCGAAAAAAATATTAAATTTTCCTAATAAAATAGAAAATTAGAAACTTATTAATTACATCGCTAAATTATTACAACTTCAATGTTTTTTCTAGTTAAAGTACATGTTTTTCTGGTTAATAAACTGGTTAGGGCTACAATGCTAAATTATTACACTTTTATGTTTTCCTATTAAAGTAAATAGGCTAGGGCTACAGTGCTAAATTATTACTCCATGTTGTTCTGGGTTAAATTAAATGTAATTCTGTGGGTTAAAGTAAATGGACTAGGGCTATAAAAATCTTGTTACCACAATTCCCTCTTAGTTTGTTTTTCAAATTTAAAGCTTGAAAGTGATTTTTTTTTTTAATGTTTTTGCACTATATTTTATTTTTATTTTAATGTTTTTGCACTATATTTTATAGTAATTTTCTCTTTGAAGATAATTTGAAGATAATTTTGTTGCTACTAGAGTTTACGCAACCATTGGAAAATTTGATTTCACCATTCAATCAAATGTAAAACCGAATTTTACTAGATTTCAATGGGAAAACTCCAAAAAACACCGTAAAGGGATGTCAAAGAAGGTGCATTTGGTTACCTTTTTATCCTACATATGTATCTATTTTCAACTGCCATCTATGATAAAAGGAATATAGATTCTTGTTGCTATTTTTTTAAACCAAATTGACATGCACAAATGACATAACAAGCCGCATGATGTAGACTAAAAAATATTCCAACAGTGGCCTGGAAAATGAAGTATGTGGACTAATGCTATAAGGTTTTAAGTTAGTGAAATAGTTTTGTGCAACTACCCTTAGGATAATCTCAAGAACTGTTAAGAGCATGACAATTGTGTCATCCCTGAAGATAATTTAGAACCTGAGATGAATGGGAAACAAATAACACAAAAATACCAGATCGAAACAATTCTCCCTCTCTAAGACCTCTGTAATCATTTTGATGGTCACGAAATTATTTTTACCAAGAAAATAACCAAAAAAAAAAAAAATCACATAACAATAATTATAGTAATCTGAATTGAAATCTCATCTTGGAGTTGCTTGATAGACAAAACCATGCTAGATTTGAACCAGGGACCATAAAATAATACTATAAAAAACTGCAACAGATAGATAAATAGAAATATATAGATAGATAAATAGGGTTGAGAACCATACAACGAACAATAACTAAACAAGTTTTCTAAGTTCAAAATCCTAAATCTCTAAAAACATATGGCAGAAAAATATCAATATAATATCGATATTTCAATACAGCCATTTAAGAAAATATCAATAAAACCATCGAAAAAACAAAATGCCTAATTCAACCATGGGAAACTCACTTCAGCTTGTTTTTGTTTCTTGGAGATGACTGGGGGTGGCACGTTTTTTCCATGACAAAAAATATTTAAAGGTTTTGTACCGAGATCACCATAGATTTCTCTGTAAGTCTGGATTGACTAATCGCCCTCGGGCCTGTAATTCTTTGTAACTGTGACAAGCACCCAACACATTAAAGAGGAAAAATAATCCCCTCGACATCTTGTTAAAAGAATCCCCTAAACGACTTGCAAAAATACAGTTTGGTGTTGTACTACACACAACTCTTTCAACAATGAAAGTGACCCATAGAGGAGCTGCAAGATCAAATAAGGAAGATGAAATATTGAGGCCGAAATTTGGCCAAGCCTCACACCAAGTAAAAAAATTGAATGATGTCCAGGAGGTAGATAAATTAGGTCGAGGCCCTTCGCTCTTGATGGTACTGATTCTGTCGTACAAAACCTATTTCTAGCCTAAAAAACAACAATGCCAATGGAAGAAAAGATAACGAAAATTTTTTCCCAAATAGCGTGGCAGTCATCAAATTATTTTTCTCCACCTGAAACATGCATGGTTTTTCCCGTTTGAGTAGTGTTGAAATATTTGTTATCTCAAATATTAATTTATATTTAATGCTAATTAAGCAGGCTCGGATTTGGACATCGTTCATCTTAGTTAACTGCAAAATGTACCTTATTTGAACTAGGATGTAACGCAACGATTTGGACATCGTTCATCTTAGTTAACTGCAAAATGTACCTTATTTGAACTAGGATGTAACGCAACGGAATACTACAGAAAAAATATGTAGAAAAAGGATGTATCACAATGTAATACTGCCGAAAGCATATGTAGAAAAAGTAATAGTATTAGTAGTAATGGCACATGTTTTGCAACCGCACCAAAAATGCACACTTCACAAATAACCATACTAAGAATCAAATAAGTTGATTAGTAACCTACAATGAGTTTGAGAAAAATCGAAGAGTTTTTTTCCTCTCATTTTTTTTTTTTGTTAATGGTGAATTTCTCTTCACATGGCCCTCTCAACTTATTAATTATCCCTTACCAGCAGACTCCTCATGGCCATTATTATACCCTTGCATGGTTTTTTTTGAAGCCACAAATTTATCTACCATTTGACTTTTCCTCTTCTGAACACATGCCATCCATTATTTACTTCTGCGGATACATCCACGCCTTTTCCAGGACAAATGCCATCCCTTTTCAGGATACATACATGCCTTTCACAGGACAAATGTCATCCCTTTTTGGGTTGGGAATAGAGGTCATGATATGTTTCGTGGAAAAATGGGAGTACTCACAAAGTTCCTAGTGGATGTAATTGTACCCAATCTATCACTACATCATTTAAACGAGTTTATTTTTACATATAAATTTGTAATTCCATTTAGAAGTCGATTGAAATGGAGCATAGGACTTGAACACCATTGAACGAATGGCTAGAGAGACATACTTATTTCTATCCGGTTGTTATGTTTATTACATGGATTCATTATTTTTAACTCTTTGCATAATCAAGGCATTAAATCATGAGCCACGAAAGTCTGATGTTAATTGAAGATGAGAATTTTTATTTTATGATAAATGCTTTCAAGGTTCATTTTTTTATTTTTTCGATTTTTATAAACATCACCCTTCCACCACTTTATTAATTATATCATACAAGAAGTGTCTACGTGGAAATTATTATAACCTTTTTCGATATTGATATCGATACAGTTGGCTATGTATGTGCATGTTATACATTTGGCTAATTTTTATGGTGGGCATGTTCATCTAAACTCCAAACCAATATCTTGTCTAGTCACAAGCTAGTAGGTACCCTGCATAGTTTAATAATCATTACTTGTCATATCCTCTCTGTTCAGGTTAGGCACTGGTAAGTAATAAAATAACTATGAAGAGCTCGACTTGTATATGTTTTGGTTTATCATTATTCACACTCTGCCATGCCTTCTAGTCAACAACAAAATTATATGGCAAGGACTTGTTACTCCGCAGCTTGTCTTGTTTTTCTTCTATTGGTATTCCACGATATTCAATTTTTTATGATTCTTGTGTTGTCTCATTGCTACTGTGATTTATTTCAATGATTCAAGCTATATAGAAAATATCTTAGTTTGTTTGCAATGTAGGGTTTTCATCACCACTTTCATAGATGAAGAGAGAGAAAATAGGCATTAGGTTTTGAAATCAATTTTTTTTATTAAAATAATTTGAAAAGAGGTCGTGCTCTATCTCTTTTCTTATTCATCTTAGGTGACGCTCCACAGTGGTTGAGATATTTATGACTTTGATATTGAAAGCATACTTTTTTTTGTCACTAAAATAACGGAGGATGTATTTCATGATTTTAGCAAAAACATTGACCACAGATTTTTAAGTAAAATTGAAAAGAGGTTGTGCTCTATCTCTTTTCTTATTGGTCTTAAAGGGATACTCCACAGTGGTCGAGATATTTATGACTTTAATATTGAAAGCATACTTTGTTGTCGCTAAGATAACTAAAGATGTATTCCATGATTTTAGCAAAACATTTGACCACAGAGTTTTAAGGAAAATTTAAAAGAGGTTGTGCTCTATCTCGTTTCTTATTGGTCTTAAAGGGATACTACACAGTGGTCGAGATATTTATGACTTTAATATTGAAAGCGTGATTTGTTATCACCAAGATAATGGAAGATGTATTTCACGATTTTAGCAAAACATGTGAACTAAGATTTTTAAGGAAAATTCGTTTAACAAAGTTACCATATATTTCTTTTATTTTATGCATAAAACAAAAATAATAATAATAAATTAAAAAACTATTTTTTCAGCTTGTATTTTCAACTTGTCTTCCTATAATTTTACTCAAATTTTGAGTGAGAACAAAATTCAATTTTGCATCCAAGGAGTGCCATGTTGCATACATTCAATGGACCTTACTACATGAAAAATGTGAAATATATGAAAAAACATAATCACGTTCTTTCATGTATCTCACATTTTCTGTGAAGTAAGGTCGACCGAATGTATGCAACGTGTGTACTCCTTGGATGAAAATTAATTTCTGCATCCAATGAATGCTCTCTTTCAAAATTGGAGTAAAATCATATAGAGATATTAAGTTGAAATTGAACAAATGATTTTTTCGTTTTTTCCCTCCAATACTTGATAAAGTATTCTAATCTTATTTTATTATTTCCAATATTATTGTATAGTATTCCTTAAAAGAATCATTTTAGATGTCAAATTTTCTCTAATGAAAAACAATATTTTAATAACGTAATTAGTGAAAAATACATGTTGTAGGTTTTATAAACCTTATATTTAAGAGATATTGGTGTTATGAAGAACATTTTCTCAGATTTTATCTACGTCCTAAATCTAATTTGATCTTGTTATTCATTGTACATGTCTCTCACAGTGACCACCTTCTCTCCTATTCTACAAGCCTACAAATCCTAAATATTTATTGGATATTTCCAAATTATTAATGGTGTACAAAAAGTGCTCATGGCAATATGGAAGCCTTCCCTATCTCACTCTAACTATTCTTGTATGTCCTACTTTGGTTGTTTATATAACTCAATAGCATTTTCTTGTGGGTATAGACATGAAGCATTTTTCAAAATGAGTGTTGTTTCAAGTTCAGCACACAAGTTCAAAGCTTTGGTTAATTTTAAATATTTATAATAATTATTGTATGGGTTTGTAAGATTTGGTATTTTACTTTTAATATTAATATTTGTGTAAAGTAACTTAGAAAATATATTGATATGAAAAGTGAAATATTTTTGTTGATTATATAGGTGAAATTTTATGAGAGCTATTATTTTGTTTTTAGTCCCTGCCCTAATGGCGAGACTATAGTAATCGATTAGAGCTTTACTATTATTCTCTGCACAAAAAATCGACCACCATAACTTTTTTAAGCCAAAGTTTCAAAAATTAATATTGACATTTTATTTTTTCAAAAACTTTTTATATAGTTTATATTTATCATAACCAAAGTTTTATTTATCATTACCAAAGTTTCAGTTCACCATCTTATTGGCTTCTTCCCGAGGTCAAACCGGAAGAGGCCCACATTGGTATGAGGCGCATTGGCATTACCATATATGAGCATATGAGATCAAGTGAAGTAATGCTAGCATTACTTCACTGAAATTTAATGTTTGTTACAAATCTTGTTTATTAAACTTCTCCAATCTAAGGGTCTATGCATGTGCTTGTCCAACTTGACATTTGGGTTGAGCATGTTCTACGTGGCGTGTAACTCCATTGTCGTTCAACGGAGACCATACAGATAACATATTCTGGGGTGATAACATATTCGGGGGTGGGGAGGTACAATAGAAGTCAGCTACTTTCCAACCTTGTAGCTTATCCATAAGGCCATAGCTACCGCAAGGCCACTGCTGGTAGTGTACCTTCGATCCCATCGCCTACCTTCCAACCCTACCAAGGATTGAAAGCTAAAAATGTCCCATCTCCTACCTTCCAACTCTGGCAAGGATTGCAGAAAGCTCAGAACATGACTGCAACCTTCCAACCCCCTTGCCAATGGCTGCAAATTTTCAGAATTCTATGGACTGCAAAATTTTGCAAAATTTTAAGAGAAGAAAATTGCTTTTAGTCTTAAGAGAAGCCAAATGAGAAAGATCAAGAAAAGAAAAATAGAAATATTTCAGAATTCTAAGAGAAGCAAAATTCTTTCAGAGTCCTAAGAGAATAAAAATGAGAAAGAGCATTGGTTGGACTAGACCTGCCTGCGTTCGACAAAGAATCCTTGGTTGACTGTTGATTCCACGTATCTAGCTCTACGTCTAGCAAGTTCTGCAAAGTGAAAGAAAGGAAAGGGTATCTAGCTCTACGTCTAGCAAGTTCTGCAAAGTGAAAGAAAGGAAAGGGTATTGAGGTAACTTTTGTGTTCTGTAATTATTTTTTGCAGGCTTGTAATTTCCTGTTTCCACAACTGCCACTTTCCACAGCTACCATCTATACATCTATTCAAATGTCGGTTCTATACATCCATTCAATGCATGTTCTCTCTTCAACCATTCAACGTCTGTTCTCTCTTCAAGCGCACTGGCTTTGTTCTTGGCAAGAGGGATTTGTTCTCTGCATTTGTACGAAACAGTGACAAGTCGCATATCCAAGCGTAGCCCTTTCCGAGGGGCCTGCTCCCTACATTTTCGTCTTCTTCCAAAAAGACTTGCAGGGGATACGACGATGCATCCACTGTGACAAAAACTGTAGCTTTCAGGCTCAGCCTACACCCTCGTGTCATCCCAGCTTTTACTTTTTTACTTCAATTAAATTTTATTTTTTTACTTCAATTATTTGTACCCTAGCGAATTGATTTATTGTTTTATTCAAATATATATATATATATATATATATATATATATATATATATATATATAATAAAGAAACAAAAAAACTAACAGGTGTTGGATGCATGGAAGGCAGGTGTCTACACGGTGAGATAATATGAATTCATTCAAAAAGCATCAAAACCAGTTTAGTCTTTTACCTTTTTGGCATAGTTTTCTGCACCCTTGAGTATGTCCAAATTGCATTATCATTTTTTCTGTTTGCGCAATTTGATACTCATATTTCTTATTTGATACTCATATTTGATACAAATTCATATTTCTTATTTGATACGAAGTCGCGTTGGGTGAACAATAAGGCTCCCTCTCATGCTTAGAAAATTTCTTGAAAACAACGGCTTCCCTCAAAGAATAGCTTCCAGTCGTCTAATTCAGAACTATGTCCAACGAATTATAAAAGCAGCCAAATTCGACATGCCGAGAGAGCCCAACACCTTCACTCTGGGCTCCAATTCCCTGTAGTGTTGCTCCCATGGCCTGAGATAAACCCCGTCGTACTTTTTCGAAATTTCCACAAACGCCTCAAACAAAATTAGGTGTCCTTCTTCATCACACACCTCTAAAATGCAACTACAATGGCTTCTACCACACTTCTATAGCTGCCCACCCCTTCCAAATCTTCCATTTCCTCCTTTCGCGGTGCCACATTTGTAGAAGGATTCGATTGCATGTTGGTACCGGCTACTTCTGGAGCTAGAAACTCTGATCTGCATGCATGAGTTGAAGCTCCACTTGGAAATTTTTATTATTTATTTAAATATTTAACCTTATCTATTAATTATTGTATTTATTTATATTTATATTTTTTTTTACTTTTAATTTAAATATAAAAAAAATAAGTACCAACAGAGGTCGTAGTAGTTTTAGATCCTTAAATTGCAATTCTCGGTGCTACAATGGTAGTAGGGAAAGCAGCAACAACTTTCAATTGGTTATATGGAAAAGGGGAAGCAGTGTTTCACCATAAGTGGCTTTTTTTTTTTTGAGAAACTTGACTCATAAGAAATCGAAGTTTTGACCATGGACTGTTTCACCATAAGTGGCTTTTCTTTTTTGAGCAACTTGACTCATAAGAAATCGAAGTTTTGACCATGGACTGCCTGCCCTCGACCCAGATGAAAGAGAGGCCTTGAAGCACTTCAGCATAGCGGTATGGGATAGGATAGGAACCAATATTATTTACTTTTAGCTGCATTGAAATGGATAGATTTGAAACTGCCTGAACCTTTAGTTGATGGGATGTATTGTTTAGCCACAGCCTGAACTGATCACATAGAGACATGACTTACTAGCTTCTCTTTCTTTCTTGGAATAGCTCCTCCCCCACTATCAATAAGGGCAATTTCGTTCAGCCTATGTTTGGACCCCTTCTAAACTGACATATAAATAGGTGGCAGAACATAACGCTCATCAATTCTATTGGACATTCCCAGTAGGGCCCACCAATAAACATCTCTATGAGCTACCAAATGGGTAGGCATAGCTTCAGGGAACAGAGTTTTCAAAAATTTTGGATCTACTTCGCCTGTTTGCACATGGCACATGGAATGATTACAAGAGTAAGTGCTTACCTTTGTAAGTTATGATATTTTTAGATTGTGTTACTTAATCTATTAATGACCGAATCCTAATAATTAGTATAGTTATAATCTGGCACACCTGAATAGTGCTTTATATATATGCGTGCTGAATGAATTGATTCCTATTGTTGCTTGAGGAAGTACGTAACAGTGCGTAGTGAACCCAGAATTGGTAGAGGGATCGCAAAAACTCTTGACTATACTAATGCCCAAAAAATCAACACTTGAATCATTCTTCATCATGGAACATGTCTTTGGTTTTGTCACTTATTCGATCCGCTCTTCGAAAATCTACAATTTTTCTTGTTTCGTAGAAAATTTAATACAACTACCTTCTTCATCTCTTCTCGACTTCATATTTTCAATACTTACATCACTTGCTTCAAAACAAATCTTCATTAAATTTTCACCATGAAATTCATCTTCATGACTATTATATTTGTTATCTATGCTCTCTGATTCAATCCTTTGTTGCAACTGTGTGAACATAAAATGTCCAATTTCTATCTTCACTGCTTTAGTCCTATACTACCTCATTTCTTGATTTAGGTCTTCTGCTTCTTCCATATCCTCAATATTCAAAAAATGGTTTCGAACTACAAAATCAAGTAAATAATCGTCCACATATATTACCAGTGCTTTCTCTAAAAATACCAATTCAATTGATATTCATCCAACAACATCATTAGTCATCTTATCTACTGTATGCTACTCAATTTTGCAATGTTCTTGCATCGTTGTTCATTTTCATTCTGCGGAAAATCCCTTCCTCTTCCTCCTAGCTATGGATTCAAATCCCCTATCAACTTTGATGATTATCCTTTTAATAGTTTGCATAAGATTCTCTGATCCTTGTCATCAACAATGCGTTTTCCTTATCTTGATCATGATGTTGACACAATCTTCTAGGTCCAAGATTCCTCTATTGCGGTCCCCTCTCAGCATACCAAGTGTTGAGTGTTGTTATAATTGAACCATTTCTGGAGAAGGTAAGTGATTTTCATTCCTCAGATTAGCATTGAGTTCTTTTACTTGTTTATCAAATTAATTTACATATGGCCAAATACCTTTCTGCCATGTCAAGGGTTTGGTTGTTGTGTAATGAGCTAATTTTGTTGAGTGGTTGGATCCATTATGGCTACAATGAATTGAAATTTTAGCCCCCGTGGTCGAAATCCCAAGATCTGTGTTTCATAATTTCTCACATTGTTGAGGATCGTAGTGGGTATCAGGTTTACATAAAGAAAAGCAAATCTTCCCACTTTAGTCCATTCTTTAAAATAAAGCCTTTCACTTCTCCAATTCATTGTTGAAATGATCGTGAATTTAGTTGTGGTGAGATTCGTGTTCACTTGGTTGTGATTTCTTTTATCATTGAAAATTGGACGTGATCCATCTTTCTTCTGCGAGTTACGTGATCGAACTCTTGGTTGCCCTCTTGTCATCCATGTATTCTTTTGACCAAAATTAGCTCACAATAATCAAAATGATTGAATCGTTCAAATGGCATTGCAACAAAATCATAATAAAAGCATGCAGTATGAGGTTTGTCATTTATAAGTTTAACCATTTATCACATTTATCACACATTCACTGCTGCACAGGAAAGTATTATACAAATTTATGAAATCGCGTTTTTTATCTTTTTATCATAATTTGGGAAAAATCCCACATACATGGTGTATAAGGAATTCAAGTTTTATTTATTGTAAAAAATTAACTACTCCAACTCTGGCTCAACGCAGGGACTAACTGTCTTGCAGCCATCCTTGTTTATATTTATAGTATGTTTAATTGTATAGAATTGATTCAAGTATAAGAGTTATTGTTTTTTATTTTAATAATATATATTAATTGATTTATGAGAGCTATTATTGTGTTTTTTATATTTATAATATGTTTAATTATATAGAATTGAATCATTTTTTATGTTTATAATACATATTAATTGATTTGTTTTTTTATATATTTATGTTTTAATTATTATTATTATTATTATTATTATTTTTATTTATTTATTTAAGAATTGATTTTTTATTTTTTATGTGTGTGTTTTAATATATTTTAATTTGTGGATGGATGAATGTATTGTGGAATAATGTTTTTAAAAATTTAATTTAATCATTATTAAGTAGATGGCAGAGATTTTATCTCCACAAAATATAATTTTATTAGTAATTATGGATGGAGGGTTTTGATTTATAATAAAAATAAATATTATGGGGAGACATGTTTATCTATCTTTTACCAAGAATTGACTTGATGGTTGAGCCGGTTCCCAACATTATGTCAATGTCAATTCATTTTATTTGATACCGAACTTTAAAAAAAAATGAACCAAAATTGTCTTAGAAATGACTTGACATGCAGTTTTGAACAAAATTGTGCAAAGCCAACTATCACAACACATTCAAGCTAGTTGCATGGAGCAAAAAATAGAAACTCTCTTTTGAAATATTTTGTTCTTTCACATACATTCCACTACACATTTCTTCCGCACACCTACATCCCACACAACACAAAACCTAAATATTTTAACATAGGCAAGGATTCCTTTTGATCATAATACAAAATACTAGATAAAAAACTATAGTGATACACTAAAATATTCTTGGGCTAATGCCACCAACCACAAGTTAATATTTTATGTGAGTAGCTTTATGTTCAATGGATTCAAAACAGTTGATTTTGGTAATTAAAATGCTAACATCACACAGAGTGGAAAATTAAAAAATTTCAATGAATTTAGAAATATTCATTACAATTCATTCAAAGTCGAAAACCAACATGTTCAAGCCATGTGCACAAAGAAAGGAACAAAAAATATATTATGGGATATTCTATACCTCCACATATATTACCCACACATTTCTTCCACAAACCTCTCTCTCGCACAACGCTACATATTGATCGATTAGTTAATTACCATATACAAAGTATTCAAAAACACTAATATTTCAATATAGAAAATAATTGACTCAAACCTTAACATGAAATACTTGAAAAAAAGCTATCACAATGCACTAAAGTATTCCCTGGCCAATGCGAAAATGCCACCAACAATAAATTAATAGTTTATGCCAGATTTGGAATCGCATAATATGAAATCTCGATTTCCAATTGAGATTGAACGACACTTCCAACCAATATTAGCTATCGATAATAAGGAGTATCGCATTACATTTATTTGAGATAAACTTATCCCCATTTCATGACACACTAGTTTGTGAACCCTAATTTTTCATCAAAAATGAATTAATATTGTATCCCAATGACCTTATGTTCATAATTTCATAATTTCCATTTGATAGTTACACACACCATTCAAATACAATTAAAATCCAAACATGTAATTTTATGCGACACAAGCTTTGGATATAACAATTTATGTAAGGCAATAAAAGCTAGAACAATACTCCCAAATTTTAAATGCATTATGCAAAAAAAAATGTTACACACTTCACTATTCCAGATACATAGTCAAATGAGCAAATCAATTATTTTTGTCACCACAAATAGATTTTTTCCATAGTCTACTAGCCATTTCAAATGATTTCTTACTCATTTTTGTATATAGTCACCACCTGCTACTATTTTGGATGTGAAACACATTACAAAATATTTGTATGAGAGATAAATCTATAATCCATATTTTTTTATTGTCATATTTTATGTCTTCATTGACTAATCTCATGTTAGTGTGGATATATTTGTGTCCTAATCGCTTGCACGTTTCATGCTAATAGATTATTATCACCAATTTTCTTGTTCATTATCACAAAAAAAATTACCAATAACTCATGATTCGAGTTAACTCGTATATATACTTGATAAAAAACACCATTGCAGGTAAATATCAGTCTTTTTAGCATTCAATTCACCTAATTAGCACATGCATAGGTCATCTCCTTGCATAATTTTCATATTGTATCAATATTATGTTATTGCTCTACCCTATAATTCTAGAACTGACACAATTTCACGTCGATTATGTAAACAATGGTGTGTTAATGAAAAAATGAGGAAGCAATATTTTATGTCGACAATTATTATTTCATTAAATCAACATTCCTATGAATTTTCTAGGAAAATTTGCACACAGTCATGATAACACTTGGAATTTCAATGCCAAATGCGTCATATTAAATTTTTAAAAATTTAATATTCATAGGAGGAGATGTGTAGAAGAAATTTTTAGATGAAACATTTATTTGGATGGATGAAACATTGCGAAAGAAATTTTCTACTCCTTCACTCGCACACCCATTCAAGTAAAATGATGATCGTTTTGTGAAACTATTAATAAGCCTTGTAGCTAAAAAATCCCCCCTCCACAATCTCCACAAGAATTTTCGATAATTTAATTTTTAAAAACCTAATGTTTATAATTTTTCTTATTATGAAATTCAATAATGTTGAATGCACACCTATTCTCTTTGCACAACTTATCTTCCTCGCACACATTAAAAAAAAACACTTAATTTAATATTTGATAATAAGTATTTAATTTACAAATGTAATATCACAAATGTACATATTATTTGAAAACATTTGGAAAAATTACTGTGTGGAAGAAATTTTCCAACAGGTAAATTATGCGAAGGAAGGAAACATTATAGATAAAAAAATTTGTTACAATACGAATTAAGTTTTATGTTCCTTGTGTTGAAATCTTAGTTAAACTAAGAGGGGGGTGAATCAGTTTAACACATTCATGGACTTTTAAAACTTTTTCGTTAAAACTTATTCACGCCTTCATTTCATGTTCAACTTTATGTGTGAGCAATCTTGATTTGTGAGCAGCAATTAATAAGTAGATTAGATAATGTACCAGCAGTCTTAATATGTGAGCAGCAAGTATTAAGTAGAACAAACAAACCATATCAACACATAAACATCATGCACAGAGACACCAGATATAAGTGGAAACCCATAAAGGGAGAAAACCACATCTTAATATTGTTGTGATGCAAAGGCAAGCTCCAACTCCCTCTCACCACTGATTTTCTATAGGCACCAACCTACAGGAGGCTCCAACCTCAATTTTGCAAGCTACAACTTACAAGGAAGCCCCAACTCCCATCAATTTTCTACAGGCACCAACCTACAGGAGGCTCCAACCCCAGTCAGCTACAACTGACATTTTATCAAGCTACAAATTGATGTGGAAGCACAAAATCCCATCTATTTTCTGCAGGCTACAACCTACAGGAGGCTCCTACCTCAGTCAGCTACAACTAACATCTATCAAGCTACAACTTGATAGGGAAGCTCAAACTTCCTTACTCTTTCAAAAGAAAACACTTGCTGATTTACCTTGGATATCAACTCTGTTATGTACCTTCTCTTCTACTATCCATCAGTCCTCATATCTGCCCTGCATCATCTCTGCATCTTCTCGGATTCTCTATCAACTCCTCCTTTCTTTTCTGCCTTACTACTTCATTTCAGCATTCTCTAACAGCTCCTCCTTCCTCACTGCTTCATTTCTTCATACTCTAACCTCACTCTCTAACATCTTATGCGTATTAATGTGATATCATTTATAGAGTTTTCCTCGTGACTGTTTGTATTCCACAGGGAATTCGAAATGGACAGCCATGCCTCTTTGCCTTCTTCCTTCTCATTTCTTTTACCATCTCATTCAGAAAAGTATAACAATATGTACTAGTTTCAATATTACAGTGGGATTTTGTTTTCCTCCGGAGACTCGCCAATGCATCACAAACAATATAAAATCAATTAAAGCATATAAATTCAATTTTTCAGTTACATATATCAATTTCACTCAGTCTTCTTTCCAGTACTTGGCTTGTTGGTTTTGTCTTTTCTGCTACTGTCAAGGAACTGTTCTGCCTTCCTCTGTTATTCACTGCAATTGTGTATCTGCAACTGTCATGTAACTGTTCTACGTATTCTCCTGTTTTCTGTGTTTTTACACCTGTCAAAAACACATTCTCATTCCTCTGCATATTCACATGTTCACTGCAATTGTGTGTCTGTTGTATATATATAACTGCGTTACAATATATATAACTGCTAATCTAGCAATTTCAATAAACATATCTAGAGGCTTTTTCTTCCAAGGTTATCTTATGGTTGTGAACCATGCCTAACAAACTATATATGCGGGAACTTTTTTCTTTGCCTCAATGGGATTAAACCTTATTATAAAATCCATAACGCACCTCCAACGTTCTCTGCCTTTTATATTTGATTATGAAATCATATATGTCGGGACCTACAATTTTGAGCTCTTTGTATCTATCTATGCAATGAATTAAACCATGGTTATAAAGCCATTGGAATTCTCCATTACACAATGGTCTTCAGCATATTAACAAATATATGTTCTCGGCTTCATAAAATTATATGTAAAACTTCTTTCAATCTTCATAGCATTTCATTCCACGTCAAAGTTCCACCTTGGTAAAACTCCAAATACCCACAACTATAATATGCCCAGCGCACAATTCATTCCATACAAGGTTCGGTTATCATCAACATAATATATGTATCAACATATATTGCGACCCAATTAAAATGTTACGAACCATTAAAATAAACCTTTGAGCACTCCAAGGAATAGCCTAGGCCAACACCCATATTTGATCGTTCGCAAATATTTAACTTGGAGTATAAAACCATAAAACCAAACATTATAAAATCTTGCCACAACAATATTCCGATCCCATTTAACGTTAGCCCTTAAATATTTATGCAACATGCACTTGGGCCCACATATCCAGAATTTTCTTATTCCATGATGCGATGGATCACTTATGAATACTTCCGATTGCGATTGATGCATTTGTGATAGATCTGATGCGATTAATTGCAATCGCAGCTTTCAATAGTATGCTCCAATGTTATGCCCTTACTCTGATGCGATTGATGCCTTTGCGATAGACCCGATGTGATTAATCGCAATCGCAACCTTCAATAGTATGCTCTGATGTTCTATTTTACTCCGATGCGATTCATGAGGGTCCCACCTTATAATATTTCGCTTGTTTTAAACCCAAAGTATCTCCATGACGCATATATGTAATGGTCACTCTTATCAATACTTATTTGAATAACATTCATATACGCCCATTAACATATATCTCCCCATATAGTCGGGCGCACATATGTTTGATACCCACTTATTCCAAAGTCCACTTTATCTTCTTATTTCTGATTCATTTATCAATTTCTTCGAAATTGATTAATGAATGTATTAGACCTTCTCTTTGTAAACCCGAACAATAGAACCTTTTGTTCTTTTAATCTCGCGCACAAGAATATGATACATATGCTTTATATTGTAACCTTGGTCCCTTGTATATAAAGCGCTATATATATATATATATATATATATATATATATATATATTGGAGCCTTTTTTTTATAAATATCGAATGAGTTTGCCCGATAGTCAAAACTCTTTAACCAACCCTCTAAGGCAAAACATAATAAGCCACATTCATTATTCGAACCTTAGTCTTAATGCTACAAAAGGGGTCCGGCTCTTTTAATTACATAAACCCGCACTTATAGAATTCACCTATGGTTTATATATTAACATGACACATATATCATATGGTGGTTCACGGGCCCCACACTCTATTTTTCACCCTTTATGAATTAAATAAACAAAAACTGTTTCAAAACAAGTGGTCCATACCTCAGCTTATCTTTTGTGCTGCTTGTGGCACGACGACCGTGGGATCTCCCCCTCTCCAGATTAGGCGATGCATATGAAAATCGTGTTTTTTCAAAGGCTGTGGATTAACGCTCAGACTTTACACGATGGGGGCGGTTTTTCCTGGACGACATGGCGCAATCATACTGGATCGCGTTTGTTTTTAGTTGTTTTGGCTCCGACAAAAAGTGGCGCGATAAGAGCGGTTTTGGTTTCACAAACTTGCTCTGGTAATTGCACAGTAACTGACCGGTTCTTTACCACGGTTAACTCCATTCTTTGATTTAAATACTCGCTCTATTACTCTGGTTAAACCTTAAACAATATCGCACAACTGACAATAGAACAAGGTTAATTACTCAGTGGACTAGGTTATTGTTTCAACCGAGATTCAATACTCTTCGGGCAAACGGAATAAGATCATGGTTCTCTCTTTGACAGAGTCATATTTGACCTTCTTCCAAACACATGAGCGTAATTAATTCGACCACTGAGGCATAACACTTAAGACAGGCTGAGAACTTACAGGGTTTCCACACACTATAACCCACATTATAAACAGAAAAAGACCTTCGAAAACACATAGAGGCTGGGTAAATTCCTAATATCCACTGAATGTACAGAATTTACAAACGAAGGAATGAACCCTTTGAGATTTCCAATAACACACCAATATCCACAATTACTCATTTTTTTTTTCGAACAGGTACTTAATGAGCCTGAAAATTCTTCAATAAGGACAATGCTTCTTAGTTTTGTGTCTCACTACCAAAATCCCCTTTTTATAGATTTTACACTATCCACAAACCCTGAACACTTTGTTCATACTTTCATAAAAAATTCCAGTAGTCAATACATGTTTCTCATTCAGGACCAGTTTCTCATTATATATATGAAATCAAATACCTTTGCTCCTTGACTGATGTTGCTCCTTGCTTCTCTATTTGCTACCTCTGTTGCCTCTCCAAATCTCCAATCACATGACCCTTCTACAACTGCCTCTGCTTCATGTCACATGCTCTCTTTGCCTTGTTGTTGTTTCAGGTGCTCCTCCTTTGTCATCTCCTTTGCCATCAATGACAACATTTCCAACACCTTTCTCCACACACTCTGTTTAAAGTTATATTAGATACTAAGTTTTTTTATATTGGATACTAAGTTTCTAGTTAAAGTTTAAATAATTTCATCTATGCGGAATAAAGTTCCCTCTACAACCATGTCCCACATTATTAATTGATTAATAACTTGTACTATCATGTAGGAGAGACATGTGTATAAGGAGGACCAAAAAATTGCAAAATAAAGTCTTTGTTCCTTGCTCCGCACACCCGTTCTCCCACACAACACTACTTCTTCACATGTATAGATAAATGTGTGTAGCATTTAGAAACCTTGAATACCAATATTCACTATTTATAATTTGTAAACTATTGTTTCTAGTTTTGAAAACCATGCATCTCACATCGATCTAACGAACATTATGAATTAAATTTTATGGTCCTAGTTAAAATAATTTCGTCTCTACGGAAAAAAGTTCCCTCTGCACCCTCGTTCTCCCACACATACCTTGTCCTCTTCACATCCTTCATTCCACATTGATTCAAATCTCTTGATGTTAGTGTTAAAGGATTCCAAATACTTATTATGAAATATTAAATGCATTTTAAAATTAAATATTTATCATGCAATATTTAATGAATTCTTTTTTAATGTGCCAATAAGAAGTATTATGCAGGAGAGTGGATGTGCAGAGAAAGGAACATGTGCACTTGTATGCAGTTACAAAAGAAGCACAATGGAATATTTTTCCCACAATTTCCTCTGCTGCTCGATACTTTGCACTACAATTGTTCATTGATACATTGTGCCAATTGATTAATTCCATAATAATTGTTTAATATAATAACATATAATATATAGACTATAATAATTGTTTACTTTGAGAATTTGTGAGAATTTTCACTGAACAAATTTTAAAATAAAAATGAATAACTAATTGAGTAATATGTAGTGTTGTGTGGGAGGGTGGTCCACAGAAGAAATGTGTGGGGAGGTTAATGCCGAGGTAAAAAATATTCCAAAACAGAGCTTTTGTTCCTTGATCCATGCAACTATTTCTTCAAAACCATGTGCTAAGTAATTTGTAAATGAAATTTGGTCCTTTTTTTCCAGTTTGATATCAAATAAAACAAATGGAAATTAACAGAGTGGTGGGGAGTAGCTTAACCATCAAGTTGATTCATGGTAGAGATAACATAGCACATCTTTGCATAACATTTATTTGTGATTTTCCTTGCATACTTTTCTATTTATATTTATTATTGAAAGTCTGTAAGCTAATTGTCATGATGAAAAATAATGCATATTTATTTTATATCATAAATTTTTATCTTTTATGATAGTTCAAGCTAAATGATGATTTTTTTGTAAAACTACTAATAAGCCTTGTAGCTGCAAACTAGCTCCACAAGTTTGACAAGTTTTTCTGAAAATTCAATTTTTGTTTGAAATAAAGTTTACCATATGGAAAATTCATTAATTAAAATGAATCATATAAAATTTTTATATATTTTTTAAAAAATGTAATGTTTCCATTCTTTCAATCTTAACCTATAACAACATACTCGATAACACTTGGACTTTCAATGCCAAAATAATTATATAAAATATTTACAAATTTGTTTAAAATCCTAATGTTTCTACTTTTCCTATCTTAGCTTGCAATAACATCTTGTTGCTATGAAATTCAACTATATTGAATGCATATAGACATACAGAACATTGCGTGGAAAACTTTTATGTTCCTTGCTGCACACACTTTTTCTCCCACAATTGTTACTATTACTCGTGTGAAAAAATGTTATACATGACACTCTTAATAAATAGAAATGCAAGTTACCAAGGTAAACATTTATGGAAAGTAATGGAAAAAAATGTCGAAATTATAAAACCATATTTTCCATTTACTCCACACTTTCTCCTTATTTGATATCGTTGATATATGTGTCATAAGAAAATTACATGTGATCATGAAAATCAGCTAAGATATTGTCAATAATAACTGTAAATATAAAATTGTGCAATAACAATCACAAATAAATATTATGCGAAGATGCATTCAAATAAATTCTACCATAAATCGACTTGATGACTAAGCTAGTATCCACCACTATGTCAATATCAATTCATTTTATTTGATATCAGACTGCAAAAAAAAGATAAAAATTTGATTTACAAATTACCTCACACGCAATTTTGAACACTACAATGCAAAGCTAACTATCACAATGCATTCAAGTTAGCTGAAAAAATCTATAGACATTCCCCTACACATTTCTTCACATACCTAACCCCCAAAAAATACTAAACCTAAATATTTGAGCATAAACAAAGATTGACTCTGATCATAATATGAATTATTTCACAAGAAACTATCACAATATACTAAATTATACCCAGACTAGTGCCAAAAACAAAAAATTAATAGTTTATTCTAGTAGATTTATGTTCAATGCATTGAAGTTAGCTTATTTTGGTAACATCAATGCACATAGTGGAAATTTAGAAAATTTCAATGCAAAGAGAAATAAGCTTTACAATTAAAAAAAAAAAAAGCTTTCAAGCGAGTTGCACAAACCAAGGAACTTAAACTCTCTTTTTGGATATTTTGTACCTACACATACATTACCTCAAAAAGTTAGCCATCATATACAATGTATCCAAAAACCAAAATCTTTGAATATAATACGAAATTATAAGAAATACTTGACGAAGGATTATCACCATACAATAAAGTATTCTTCGACTAATGCCACCAACCATGAATTAATAGTTTATGCAAGAGCTAGCATTACATAAAATCACATCTTATTTCCAATTAACCTTGAATGGAATTTCCAATCTATTATAACTATCATTAACAAGGATAATAACACTACATTTCTTTGAGATAGACTTATCCGTTTGTAATGACACACTTCGTGAACCCTGGTTTGTCATTAATAGTGAATTAATATTGTCTCCCAATGTCCTTATGTTTAGAATTTTGTACCTTTCATACGATAATTACATATGTCATTCAAAATTATTGAAAGTTGAAGATGTAATTCAGTGCAACCTCAACTTCAAAGATAACAATTTATGTAAGGCAACAAAATCTCCAAATAATCCTAGCTTTTAAACATATTCTAAAAAGAGAAAATGTTACATACTCCACTATTCTAAAAAGCTATTCTCGTCCTAAAGATGGATCCACACGGGGATTCGAAACGTCAACAATTGTTTTATGGTACTGTGGATGATCCGGTTTCTGCAAATACTTATTTCCTTCGTGCATTTTTAATTAAATTGATTAATTAAAAGAATGTTATATGAAAAGTGTCATATAAAATGAGTTATAGTTTTTTTGGACATATGGTATTGATAAATTGTAGTATTATCTCATAAGATTGTGACAAGGCATATTTGCAGGTTAAGAATCTCGATAATAAAATGGGATTGAATCTCCATATTTTAAAATATTGTTAATATTATTTATTTATTTATATATGTTTCACTTATAACTTAATTTTTTTTATAATTAATAATAATAATTTAAAATGAAATTGTAATTCCAATCATTCTTAGAAGATTCTTATAGTTTTTTTTTGTTATTGTGAAAAATGTATTTTTAAAATGATTATGAAAAGTCCTTTACTTATGGATATTTTCAATCATTTAATTTATTTGGCTACTCTATTTTTTATTAAATAAAATAATATGTTTATTTTGATAAAATGTGATGTTGAATTAATAAAATAAAAAACCCATTGGTCAGCTCTACGAAAGAGAGTCTAAACGAGGAGAGTCTGGCTCTGCAGAATGCTCTACATTCTCAATACAACTCAAGCATTATATAGCATACATGGATATAGGGAAGTTAGAAACATACCCTAAGAAATAGAAACTAATTCCTATCATATGGTTTCATGAACCAACTCACACTAATAAAGGATTCTCCATTATCTTTCAATGCTCCCCCTTAGTGGAGAAGGGGTTCACAAATATGCCTAACATATCCCTAAACATTTAAAACTTAATTTTTCCAAGAGGCTTAGTGAAAATGTCAGCAAAATTATCGCATGTTTTACAATATACAAGATGGATTTATTTTGATTGAACTTTCTCCCTGACAAAGTGGAATTGTGTATTAATGTGTTTAGTGTTCTTGTGAAAAATCAGATTATTAGCAAGTTTGATTGAGCTCTAGTTATCACATCTGATAATTGTTGCATCTTTCTGTTCTTCCCCAACATCCTGGAGAAGTCTCTGCAACCAAACTGCCTCACATTTTGTTGCGCACATAGCTTGATACTCAGCTTCGGTTGAAGACAAGGAAACTATGTTTTGTTTCTTACTACTCTATGCAATCACCCTAGATCCAATGTTGAATGCATAGCCTATTATGGATCTTCGGTCGTCTACATTTCCAGCCCAGTCGGAATCTGTAAACACTGTCAATCTAACATCAGAAGAATCAGTATAAATAATAACAAAATCTACAGTTCCTTGTAGATACCTTAAAACACCTTTCGCTGCATTCCAATGACTCTCAAGTGGCTTGGACATGTATTGACTTAGCATAGTAACTGCATAAAATAAATCTGGTCTAGTAGTGAATAGGTATATTATACTCCCAACCAGTTGACGATAAAGCGTCACATCTGCCTCTTTAGAGCCATCCTCACTCTGAAGTTTAATGTTCCAATGTAATGGTATTGTTGCAGCCTTGCACTAATTCACCCTGAATCTTTCCAGTAGACCTCTGACATACTTACCCTAGGACAGAAAATTTTGTCCTGAATCTCTCCAAATCTCAAGACCCAAATAGTATCTTAGTTCACCAAGGTCTTTCATTTCGAACATTTGTGACATTTGATGCTTGATTTCTTGGATCAGATCAATAGCATCACCTACAATACTTAGATCATATATATACAAAGAAATCAACATTATACACCCATTTTCATCTTTCACAGTATACAGATTAGGGTTGTTTTTACTTTTGTTGTAACCGTGTTGCTAAAAGACTAAATCTATCTTTTCATACCATGACCTGGGTGTTTGTTTCAGCCCATATAAAGCTTTCTTTAATCTACAAACGAAATGCTCTTTCCCTTTCTGGACAAACCCCTCAGGTTTCTCTAAGTAAACCTCCTCTTTCAAATCCCCATTTAAAAATGAAGATTTTACATCTAGTTGGTGAATCATTCAGTGTTTTCTAGTAGCTAAAGTAATCATCATTCTGATAGTGTTTAGTTTAGCTACAGGGGTGAAGGTTTCCTCATAGTTAATACCTTCTTTTTTTTAATACCCCTTTGCTACCAATCCAGATTTTAATTTATCTATGGTTATATCTGCATTAATCTTGGGTTTATACAACCAATTATGACCTATGGTTTTTTTCCCTTCAGGTAGTTCAACCAGCTCCCAAGTTTTGTTTTTGAGAATAGATTCATATTCCTGTTCCATAGCTTATTTCCATTCACTACATTGATTTTCTTCTCTATAACTAGAAGGTTCAACAACATTCATCATACTAGTTATAAAGGCATTCTCCCTATATCTAGCAGGAAATTGAATCTGCCTACCTAATCTTCTTAGTGTTGGTGTAGCTTCCAACTTGTTTTGAATTTCCTTTGAAGGACTCGACTCGACTGCTGTATCTGAACTTTATGCTTCTGCCTTTTGCTGCTCCTTATGGCTGTTACCTGTTTCTTCACTTCCTTCCATCAAGAACGGAATATCCCATTCCTCATTTCTTTTATCAGATTCATCGGAAACCTGCTCATGGAACATGACATCTCTACTAAAAAAGATCTTGTGAGTAGAGGGATTAAATAATATATAAGCTTTAAATTGAGAACAATACCCTACAAAGGTACATCTGATGGATTTTGAATCTAGTTTTCTGCTGTCTTCCTTCGGAATGTGGGAAAATTCTTTAGACCGAAATACTCTTTAATGTTTTACTGTAGGTTTGAATCCATACATTGCTTTAAAAGGAGTTTTAAACTCGAGAATTCTTGTAGGAATCCTATTTTTCAAGTAAATTGTAGTATTCAATGCTTCAGCCCAAAAATCATTCGAAAGACCCATACCTTTCAACATGCTCCTAGCACACTCCACCAAGGTTCTATTCTTTCTTTCTGCTACTCCGTTATGCTAAGGAGTATGGCTACTGTGAATTGCTGTAGTATTCCATGGTCTTTACAATACTTGGTAAGTTCATCCTTCCTGTATTGTACCCCTTGATCGGAGTGGAGAATTTTTATGTGCTTCCCTGTTTGCTTTTCTATCATATATCTGAACTTCTTAAAGTATTCAAATGTGTGAATTTTCTTACTCATAAAATATACCCAAGAAAACTTTTTGCAGTCATCAAAAAATAGTAGAAAATACAGTGCACCTCCTAATTACTTTGTTTGCATGGGTCCACATAGATCAGTGTGCACTAACTCAAGTATATCTCTCTTTTTCTTTTCTACTCAAACAAGGAATTCTTCTCTATGCATCTTTCCTAACACACAAGCATCACTATCATTATGCACTTGTTTTAATGTAGGAAGACCTCTTACCATTTCATTTTTCTGAAGTAACAACAAATCGTTGAAGTTAATGTGACCAAATCTCTGGTGCCATAGCTCTTCTATAGTCAAAATTGATGTTGTCAAGGATCGATTTGATGTTGTCCTAAAATCCAATTTGTACAGAACTCCTGTTCGAATTCCTGATGCAATGATCTACATGCCATCCAACAAATCTTTAATATAACAATTAGATTTAAAGAATTCTACCTTGAGATCCTGATCTGTAATCATGGATATAGAAATCATATTCTTTGTAACTCCGAGTACATACATTACATTATGGATATGTCTAATATTACCATTAGGAAAAATAACATGAATTTTCCAGTACCCTTTGATCTGATGACTTCTATCATCGCCAAGGTAGATTTTTGCTCCGTTGTTGATTTCTTTAAAATCTGCAAACCATTGTCTGTTTCCTGTCATATGTGTGGATGCTCCCGAATCCACATACCAGATGGTTGCTCCGACATTTTCATCAAAGTCTTCCATGAACAATCTGAAGTCCTGAACATGGTCATCATCTGCAAAATGACCTAGATGTCTTTTATGTCTTTGTTGTTCTTCATGAAATTTATGTTTCTTGCATTCCTCGGCCATATGACCATTTTTTCCGCAATAAAAAAATTTCACTACAGAGTCGTTTCTATTCAGATACATACCTTGAGCTTGATTCAGTATTTTCTGTGGATTTCCTCTATTTTTTTGTGGTTGATTTACTTTTGCTTTGAAGAATTTCTTCTTTGCCATTAACGCAAGATCTGGACTCTGGGGTTTTAGAGTTAATATTCTTTCTTCTTCTTGCATTAGTATTCCTGTCAGTTCTTCAAACTTTGGTATTTTCCCTCTTGCACTTATCCCAGTGATAAACATTTGGTAATCATCAGTCATACCATTCATGGTAATCATGACCAAATCTGCATCTGCAATTATCTCACTGATACTGCCAATTTGTTCTTCATGTCTTTGATCCACGATATGAAAAAAGCAATTGTTTGATTCTCCTCCATCTTTATGGATAAAATCGTGCTCTTCAAAAACAAAAGATGATTTATATTCCTGATCTCATACAAAACCTTCAATATTGTCCAGATTTCTCTTATTGATTTGCATTCTTTGATATGCAGTATGATGCAGTCTTTCACTGACATCTTCAGCAACATCTTTGCTCTACCTTCTCTCTTCTCCCAGTCTGGAATTGATGCGGCTCCCGTTGCTGGCTTTGGCTCATCCTCATTTTCAATCGTCCAAGAACTATGCACTTCTATCACAGTCTGCAGCTTGAACTTCCAATTTGAGTAATTGGAACCATCGAGCTTGTTGCTCTCATTCAAGTATGCTTCAATTATTTGATTACTCATCTTGACGAGTCAAAAAAAATAATTGACAGTAAAAAAAATGATAGATCTACTTTGGAACCTTACAGAAAACAATATCATGATACAGATCTACCTAATTTGTGATCAATTCAACAAGTTGTTTTGCACGCTGTGTGACAGGCTCTCGAATCCTCTGCACCAGCAAGATCTTCTTCATATCTCTTCCTTCATCGGCAAGCTTTCACCAGATCCCTTCATCGGCGACCTTTCATCTGATTTCTTCCTTCATCAGTGGTGTCCACTAGCTCAGATCTATTTTAGATCTCCTCAACGCACAAACTAACCCAATTTCTGCAACGATCGCGTCGGAAACGAAACTCAGTAAGTCTTCCTCTTGTCAGCGCCTCTGTTCTACTCAATTATGTGACGATGGCGCGAATGTTTTTGTAGGAACTGCGATGATCGGTGCGACTGTTCCTCTCAAACCCACGTTGATATGCTCGTACCTGAGAAAAAAATTCACTCAATCATCAGGGGCTTCTTCTCTGCCACCTGGATACTCTCAGGGATCACAACACTCTGGCTATGATTCGACTTTGGAGCTCTAATACCATGATAAAATGTGATATTGAATTAATAAAATAAAAAACCCACTAGTCAGCTCTACGAAAGAGAGTCTGAAACAAGAGAGTTTGGCTTTGCAGAACACTCTACATTATCAATACAACTCAAGAATTATATAACATACATGGATATAGGGAAGTTAGAACCATACCCTAAGAAATAGAAACTAATTCCTATCCTATGGTTTCATGAACCAACTCACACTAATTAAGGATTCTCCATTATATTTCAACGTATTTTTGTTTGTTGAGTTTTGTAAGTCCTTAGATGATTGCAAGTTTAAACTTTGGCTTGAGAAATTGTGACTTAAGGGCAACTAAGTTGAGATCACAATCTTCCTTGGCCACACCAACCCTTAACATGATTGAATTTCACATCATTGAAGGTCTTAACAATACAGTATACAAAAAACCAATGTGGACTATAATAAAAAAAATATTCTATGCATGTAAAGTAATTTCATGTGATGTAATTCCAAGGAAAAAAAATGTTTAAGAAACCATATACTTTTGAAAAATATTTCAGCTTCACATATAGAAAAAAATTGTTAAAATAAAATATTTAAATGTTGTATATAGTAAAATATTCAATATGCCGTATCAATAAATAAAATATGTTAATAAGAAGTATACTTAAAAATATATTGATAAAAAAAAAAATCAATTTGTGTTGATAAAATGTCTAGATGTACATATTATGTAAAATATTTTAATATCACCTATGTATATATTATATATTGTTTTAAAAATAATGTGTATATATCATGAAGAAAATAAATAACCTTTATAAAATATTATTAATAATATTAATATTAAGGTTAGTTTCAAGTGCATTTTTAATTAAATTGATTAATTGCATTTTTAATTAACTCCAAGTGTGTTGAAGAGATTTGACCCACTAGCGACCTCCCAACTAGAAAAGTACTTAGTAACCAGAACTCGACCAACTGAACTGAGCTATCCCTTGGGGCTTATATATGTTTAATGTATACCTTAATTGTTTTTATAATTAGTAATAATAGTTTAAAATGAAATTGTAATTCAAATAATTCTTAGTTGATTCATATAGTTTTATAGTTTTATTTGTTATTGTGAAAAAAGTATTTTTAAAATGATTATAAAAAACTTTTTTACTTATGGATATTTTCAATTATTTAAATTATTTGGCTACTCTAATTTGTTTTAAATAAACTGAAATGTTTTTTTGTTTGCTAAGTTGTGTAAGTCCACAGATGATTGCAAACTTAGTTTTGGCTTGAGAAATTGTAACTCAAGGGCATCTAAACTTGGATCACACTCTTCCTTGGCCACACAAACCCTTAACATGTGGCCAACCCTTAACATGATAAAATTTCACATTAGTGAATATCTTAACAATACAGCCCATCACATTTTATTTTACCCCAAATAAAATAATATAATTATTTAAATAATAATTCACACTATTAACATTTGGGATAAAAAAACATTAAATAGTGTTCTAAAAATATTAACATTGTGAGCCTCAACTAGATACAACATTTGTATTTGGTTTTGATTGGAATTGATTGGAATTTCAAAACAGATTGATTATTTTCACATTTCATCAACGTATTTTTCCACTTTCCATCAAAGAAGATGTCAAAGAAGATGTCAACTTTTTTGCAGATTTTTAACTGTATTGGATGGACAAATCACCTAGTGAGAATCAATTTTCCCACCAAATTCCATAATTCCATCGCTGAGTGTCATTCTCATACAGGGTATCTACCTTGGCACATATCTTCAGGTCTGGGCCTGTAGAATATCTTGTGGCAGTGGGTGTGAAGGATACGGATCTAAAAAGGGAGGTCGGTTTATCTCGTCGAAAGGCCCGGAGCGCAGGTGTCTTTAAAGGTGTCAAGCACAGCCAACTCGTATAGATTTCTCATTCTATATGTTCTTTTGCCTTTTCTGGAAACATCTCCTTCCTGTTATAAATTCTAAATGTTCTTTTTCCTTTTCGTGAAACATCTCCCTCTATTATAAGTACGCTAGGACTTTGAGATAGTCACCAAAGGGTTCTCCACCGCATATTTTTTGGCCTTTTGTGCTTGTCAGCGCTACTGTGTGCGCTTTCAATAGATAAGGTCGAGCATAGCTACTATGTCATGAAATCAATCTTTTTTTTCTTTAAAAGATTTTGCAAGAGGCTGTGTTCTCTTTCTTCTTCTGTTGGTATTGCGTGATATTCAACTTTTGAATTTCTTGCGTTATCTCGTTGCTACAGTGATATGATATAACTATATCTACCATTTTTAATTGATATTCTTATCTACACGACTCTGGGTGGACGACTCTTTAATAACGTAATCAGCGAGAAGTGCCCGCTTTAGGTAGTACAAAACTACTGGTATGACAAAGAAGGTTTTCTCAGATTTTTCTCTGATTTCATCTTATTATTCATTGCCCATTTCTCTCACTGTGGGCGCCTTCTCTCCTATTCTTCTAGAAGCCTGCATAACCTGGATATTTGCCAGACATTTTCAGTTATTAATGGCGTACAGAAAGTGCTCATAGCAATATGGAAGTGTTCCCTATCTCACTCTAATTATTCATTTTTGTGTTATAATTATTCATGTTGTATGTTATACTTTGGTTGTTTGTAGAACTCCATAGCGTTTCCGTGAGGGCACAGACTTGAAGGATTTTTCAAAATGAGTGTTGTTTTAAGTCAACTACAAAGATTTTGTTAATTTTAAAAATTGATATTAATTATTGTATGGGTTTGTAAGTGTTATTTTTTTTTTAATATTAATATATGGGTAAAGTAATTAAATTTTTTGTTAATTTTAAAAATTGATATTAATTATTGTATGGGTTTGTAAGAGTTATTTTTTTTAATATTAATATATGGTAAAGTAATTAAATATAGAACTGATTTGTTTTAATATTTTTTAATTTGTGGATAGTTGTGTGTGTTGTAAAATAAAGCTTCTAAAATTTTAGTTTAATTATTATTGATTGGATGGTAGATATTTAATTTCTAAGGAATATATTTTTAATAATAGTTATGGATAGAGACTTTTGATTTATTTAAAAGGTAGTTACGTTTTTCTTTATTTTCAATTATTTATTGTAAATCAAAGGTTTCTATTTATTTGGGCGTCTAAAAATTCGTTGGCCTCACTCTTACTAAATTTATTGGTCAACCTGTGCATACCAAAGGTACATCACAAACTTACAAAATGACAATGTTTTGCACACATCAACTAAAAAAAAATGTCAAGACATGAATCCAACTAGAAGAAAATAAACTAACCTCAAGCATCAGCATGATTTACTGGGACATGATGATCCAAACCCAATTCAGGAGCTCACATGGGCTTAAATTCACACATGTGCATACCAAGGTACATCACAAACTTACAAAATGACAATGTTTTGCACACATCTACTCACGAAAAATGTTAAGACATGGATACAACTAGAAGAAAATAAACTAACCTCAAGCATCAACATGATTTACTAGGACATGACGATCCAAACCCAATTCGGGAGCTCACATGGGCTTAAATTCACAATGCACGTGAACTTCCATGTGAGCAAAGTGAGAATCTAGCGACTCAAGTTCCTCATTGATGCGTCTTTGTCCCCTTCATAAGTTGACTATCTTGTCGTGCATCTCCCATAGGTTCCTTTGAAGATGATTAATAATATATAGTATATCCTGGTGGCCATCCTGCTTAACGAAATCTAGTTGTTCTATCGAAATATAAATATGGTACAAAATCCCGGTAACCCCTTCCAATGAGGGGGTTGTCTCCCTAGAGGGATTTTCCAAAGGAGTTTTGTCATGCTATTAGAGCTTATCAGTTTCTTGGGATTTTTTTGGACATCTCTAAGCTCAATTTATTTTCTTTCTGAGAAAAATATTATGAAAATATCTTGGAAATTGAGGGTCATTGTTCCCAATTATAGTAACTCTTGGACCCCTAATACAATATAAACACCACGCATTTGGATTTCAATCATGGAATTGACATGTAAATATTCCCTAATATTGCGCTTAATATGATTGCACTTCCATAAACAATTTATGGTACCTCTCATTGGAATCATCACTTGAAACTATGATGTTGGATATACAAATAAATTAAGAGCTTTTTCTGGTTCGTAATTGATGAATTTATGGATACTAACTGAATCAATCAAAATTATTAACATTTTCTTGTTGATATAATCTTCTAACTTGATGGTTTTGGAGTAATAATGCTATCCAATGTGATCCAGGTGGCTCCGGAGACACACACAGGATAAAGAGGGCTCAAAAATCAAAGTGCTCATATTTCTCTCAAACTAGGTTCAGGTTGAAGATCTCGTCTTTTTTATTCCAACGACACAAACGACACTCAATTCCGAGTCTGTATGGAGAAGTTAGGAGCGGTCAAATTTTTGGGTTGACTTGGTGACTCGCGAGCCTTAAAGAAGGCGCAAATTCAACCTTTCCCGACCACCGAATTCCAACAAGCTTAGGCCAGATTCAGGGAAAATTTGTGGCCCCGTTAATTTTCCTCCTTCGGCCTATTTTCAGATATTTTGAAAACGACCAGTTTGTTTTTAAAACAAAAATTAAAAAAATATATAAAAAAAATGAGGGGAGGGTCGTGACCTCCGCCCCCATCCCCTCCCCCCAACCATATCATAACAAAAATCAAGTTTTAAATTGGGTCGGCGGCCATGACCTTGTCGGACCCACCGCAATAGCCACCATAATTGTTACACCATTTTTTGGTCATCTAACCTGTTACTATTAGATGGACCTAAGTACAGCATGTAAGACCAATTTTACCCTAAGTAAAATTGCTTTCACTATGAAAAATAACTTAGTAAACCACATTTATTAAGTTGGTGTAGTGCAAGCGAAATCAAAGTAGAAATATTAAATAAATCCACATTTGCTTGATTTTTCTTCGAGAATAACTAACTGATTTAATTAATATTCCTGGTCATATTTAACTTAAAACGGAAAATTAATTGAATAATTATTATTTATCTTCATATTTCTAGGAATAATTATTTAAGCCTTAATTTAAATAATATTCTTCATTAATTTATTCAAATCAATTCATAAATAAATAAATAAATCATTATTTATTTGATTATTACTCAACCACATCCTTAAATAATAAATAAATGTTATTTATTTGTATTATTTAAATAAAGGGATTTGACTAAGTCAAATTCTTTCTCTCCAACAAATATAATAAAATATTCCATAAAAGTTGGATATAGAATTGGTTAATAATATTTTAATTATGCACCAATCTCTAGACTAACTCAATATTTTGTTATAAATAGAAGGGTTTTCCATTCACTCACTACCTTTTGTTGCCTAAAGATCACTCTGGATCTATACTTTTGGTCTGAATTTGATCCACCATCATTGTCATATTTTCTACCATTTTTCTTATGAGCTCCCTTTGAGTTCCATTTTTTTCTGGGTTTTCTACACCATCAAGAGAAAGGGATTTTAGATTTGAAGTGCTGAGGACTTACAAGAACCCGTCCCATTGAGGGGGACTAGTAACATATTTCTATGTTCCCTTCCCAGGTGTCAAAAAATACAAAAATTCTTTAAAACAATATTATCTTGTCCATTGGATGCATGGAGCAACTCTTGCTTTTATTTACTGTTTAATGTCTTTTAATGCATAGATCTAGATTTTGCAGCATTTATCTTGGTCAACTAATTGCATATCTAAAGATATTGGCAGCCATCTTTCCTATTAGGGTTGTTTGTTATGCACAGCTAAAGTGAACCTTTTTCGTACGCTTGTGATTAAGATTCATACTAACAACTAGCGACTCCACTGGGGATTTACGATTACAATTGTTGTTGTTTTTCAGATCCCTACATATCCAGCTACTTCAAAACCTAGGATATCTCTTTAGCTTCTTGTTTTTTTTTTCTTCATGTTGTTTTTAACCTATAAAACCCTAAAACATTGAAAATTCTAACTTCTGTGTTTTTTCGGACCTATTGCGCAGGTGACAAGCATCAGCCGCAGTTGAGACAACAAACTTTTCTGAAACCTGCTCCGGAGAATGCCAGAAGTGAAGGTCGCACTTTTTGGGCCACAGCCTGCGACCTGAACCTCCAGGGTGAAAAAAACAGGCCAAAACTTGCGACCTCTGCAGAAAACAGGTCAAAAACTGCGACCTAGACTTGTTGCGGGAATTTTTCTGAGATTTTTCTTGTCTGGGCCTCTGTTTAGGGTTGTCTAACCTCCATCTCTGCCCAATTTGGACCTGTACTTGTTCTGTTTTTCTCATCAAAGTGGGAACCTAGCCCCCCAGGACTTCAATACCCTCCACCTTTTGTGGAAGAGTTTTAGCTGTCGCAGGTTATCTGAAATTTTAGTGTGTTCAACCATTTTTTAGATATGATCCCTTACCCTCATATCCACTTCAGATTGGTTATTTATCCATCCAAAACACCTCCTTTTAGTTTTGTTTGGGTTTTCCTCTAGGGTCCCCTCCGCTTCCCTCCAGGTTATAGCCTTTCTCCACCTCATTTTCAGCAATTTTTCCTTTGATTTTTTGCTGTTTTTCTGCACCTATTTCTAGCAGATCTGACTTTTAGATCATTTTCCCTCCCGAATTTAGATCTATTGGCTATTTTGGTGTGTTTTGACTAGATTTTTTCCCACCTACAGACTAGTTATTGAGAGGCCCGCCTCCTTAGGTTTAGATTAATGCATAATTAGCTATTTATTTTCTATTATTTCAATTTCATATACTGTTATCTACAGGCTTATTTATAGTTATACATCACACTTTTTCTTTTTCTCTACAAATGTCTGGGTTTAAAAATTAAAATTTACACACTTAAAACACACACCCTAAGTGAAGAAGAGCTTGGTTAACACCGCCAAGCAAAGACTTTAACATTGTAATCAATTGATCCTGCACCTCTCTACCATTTTTTTGACATTGTAATCAGTTGATCCTGCACCTCTTCACCCTTGCTGGCCTCTCTTCCCTTTGTGTCGTGTTTGTGCCTTCATCATTGCGCCCCCAAGGCGTTTATCCCAGAGACTTCTTGACCTTAATCCTCAATTTTCGGTAGGAATACTTACTCCTCCACATAGGATTTGAGTTAGTCCTCCACCGAGTCCACACTCTGACTCCTCCTCTGGTTCATTGGGTTCCCCTTCTGGTTCCGCCACCATTTCTCCCCCTGTCATCTTCACCATGTCTAGTTCAGGACCTAACGCTGGTGGTAACCCTGGCCCTAATGCTAGGAATACTACTAGTTTGAAGGTCTTGCTAGAGAAGATCCTACAAATCATGTTCGATCTTTCCACATGTGGTATTCGTCTAACTCCATTACCAATGACTCTATCCGTCTTCGGTTGTTCCAACGTACGCTTATTGGCGAAGCTTCTAAGTGGTATGTTGATCAGGCCTCATCCTCTCATACCACCTTTGCGACTCTTGCCCGGGATTTTTTGTCTTATTTCCAGCTTCCCCTTCGTTATGACACTGGTACCGAACTTTTGACTTCTTTTCGTCAAATTTCTACGACCCACCTATCTGATCATGTCTAGGAATGGTAGAGAAGAAAGAGCCTATGTTGAGCCTGCACCTTCGAAGACCTTTTCTACATGGACTGGTTCCTTAGATCCATTTTTCCTACTATAGGCAAAGATGTCGCATCGCATTTCCCTCAAATCGAAGACGCCAATCTCCAGATCTTGTTAAAATATGACCTGATCTACTCTCAGTCGGGTTATGTTTATATCGTCCTACCTAATCTCCCAGGACTCGGTGGTGCCAACGCACCGGGGACATCTCATGTCGCCGACGGTATCACTGGAGCTCTTCCTCATCCATACACTTAGCCTTCCATGGGCTATGTTTTCCCTCAAGGAGGGGCCAGTACCTCCAGCACTTTCCCCCTCCCAGTAGCATGTATCCAGGATACGGCATGCCTCCTCCTTTTGCCCAACTTGTTTACCACAATGTTACTCAACCTCCTTATTATCTGTATCCACAGCCTGGTGCTCCATCTCCTCAAGCATTAGCACCTCCGCCTCCCTTTCCTTCTCAACCCCCACAAGAGCAGCCACTGCCCCCTCAGGGGCAGGTACATGCACAGCAGGGCACGACTAATCCTCCTCCTTCCAAAAATAAGAGGAAAGGCACTCAAAATCAATATGCCCCCAGTAATCCTAGACCTAATCCTCAAAATAATGCACCTAACACTGCTAACCAGCAAGAGGGAACTCAGCCCAAGCAAGACAGGCATGTTCGCACGAATAAGGCTTGTTCTTGTTGTGGTGTTTATGGTCATTACACTCACGATTGTCCTATTTTAACACAGATGCAGCAGATGTGGGAGACTCATTTAGCATCGCGAGCACAGCAAGCCTCCCCTTCCGTCCCTCCCCATGCTGTGCCTAGTCAGCTAGCTGTGTTTACTAATCCTTTCCCTCAGCAAGGATTTTTGGCTACCCACCCACCTAAAGGTCAGGCGGCCACTCAACCTCCTCCATCTGGTACCTCTGATTACCAGATTCTCATGATGAACTCTGACCAGCCTATTACCGTAGACCTCAACCTTCAGACTCGGTCCCATCAGTACAACAAGCTTCCCGCTACGTCTGCCCCCGAGCCCCATTCTTTAGGTTCTATAGAGCCTCTTTCGACAACTAATTGTCCTTTGTAGATCCCTCAACCTAAGGCAGAGGTTAATACCAAGATTTCTAAGGGACCATTACGCTGAAACGTTGCTTCTGGAAAAGTTGCCCATTCGTATAGTATAGTAGATGATTTGGCACAATCTCCTGTTGCCATATCAACGCTGGAACTCCTCTAGTCATTCCCTTCACAATGAAAAGCTCTAATATCTGCCATGGGCGCTCTAGATCCTTCAGATGATCGATTGATCATCTTCAATTTTGACCGGTCAGAAAATCCTCCTCTTCCTGCTTCTGTCGCCTTCCAAATCCCAGTCAAGATCTGGAACGCCAACGTTTCT
>CM076574.1:1113391987-1113707186 GCA_034641835.2 Pinus albicaulis
ATAAAGTTAAATCAATACCCTCAAATTTAATTTCAACACTCCATCCTTGTATGGAGGCACTTTCATATACACTCCTCAATTAATTCATTCGAATCTTCACTCAACTTATAATCAACCCCAACGTATAAGTCTCAGGAATGCACATATAAACATGGGTAGATATCATGTCATATATTCAAATTCTCTTCATGTATGACTGTAGCACACACCCTTTTGTGACCCATTCAGATATGTTAACATATATCACAAGGCTTACGTTGTATTACAATCTCCCCCTAAGTATTAACCTTATAATAAATTACACCTTCAGAATTTAACTATAGTAACAACATACACAACCACTTGCGGGTCCCATAAACTACGTACCTTGTTATATATCGAGTGGATCCAACGATCCATATGGCGTCGTGCCTCCACTGTTAATCGAACGGCATAGATGGATATCGTGAGGGGTTAAAGACCGAATGCTAGCGCGTGATGTAACCGGTTTTGGAAACCCGCCTCATGCCATGTGTCCTCCAACGAATGTGATCGCGCTGATTTCATGAAAACGACTTACTGCTTTCCTTTCTCACGATAACCACCTGGGGTTTTGATCCACATCATAGTTCTGCCTTCTCCATCACAAATTTTGACTCCTTCAGATGGTCACGCAGCTCACCTACGATTTCTTCTATTCGCCCTGCCTTCGTTGATTGCCACTATAACTAGTCCTGATGGAGTTTGATGAACTCCCGAACCGTAGCCTGTATAATTAACAATAAAATTCATTTGATTCGAATAGAGATATCAATGGAGCTTCAAAAGTACAGGTTCCTCATTTCTATAAATTCCAATACATATTAGACTTGCAAGCCTTTCAACACAGAGTACACACAAACCATCAATTTCAAAGGAATTAAAACTCTCATTCATATAGTGACCACAGGAATTCAACTCGCCCCATCCTCATATATAGGAATTCTTCTATCTCAGAATTGATCCTTACAGTGATCGATTCACCTCACTTTACAAGTCTATTTCTCCAATAACCGCAAAAGACTATCAAAGCCCCAATTTCGATTTACTGTCAGTGCTTTGCACAGGGGTTCCTAGTCACAAAACTAGGACCACTACCCATACCTCACAAAGGGTTCGAATAGTCAAAGTAGGCAAATTCAATCATTTCATAACTCAGAGTTCATATTTATTCCAGAGCCACAAATATTCTTCATATGGATTTGACCAAGAACACATGTTATGCACACAGAGCTTATGAACAATTTCCTCAGCAATATATATAATTTCATACGGGAATTGGAAACAATCCTTCATCAATACATATTATGTCATCAACTACCAAAGTATTCGCTTACAAATTCATGTTTGGCAAGATATTCAGTTCGATGGCCATTATCCTCCTACTCTATTCTTGAAGGTGCTCCGTTTCTATTCCACAGGCGTTTACATTTATACAAACACAAATGAGTCAATTCGACTTCTTGACAGAGCCTCTTGAAATTCTCTAGTTCCTAATTTTAGATCTCAAACTGAAACTACTAAAATTGATCCTAAATCTACTCATACCCTTGGTTGTCTCTTCATATTCCTATCTTAACCAATTTCTCATGTTCTCAAATGACTTGAGAACAATTACAATTTCCCTACCATGTTTATTCAAAATACTAATATTTACATGAAACTTTAAACAGACCTCCTAGGTCTTATAAAAGTAGAAGTATTTCTAGAGCCTAATTCCCCTCGCATTAGACTCCTAAGCTTCAAATTGTTCATGATCTCCTCATCATGTGTCTTTCTTTGATCTCTCGCTCCCCCTCATCCCACACCTTGTTTGCTACTGCTCATGCTCATTAGGTACATCATCCTTCAATTGTATTTCAAATGTGTCTCCAAATTTGTCTTAATCGCCTCCAACCATATGTTTTCAGAATTTCTTTGTCTTCCTTTTCTTTTTTGTTGAAACTCTCCCCGTTTCCTACTCATTGCCTCGATATCCTGAAACATCTTCTAATCACGCCTCCCTGATGTCTTCGATTTATTTGTCCAGCCTATCTTCTAGCTGGATATTTCCTTGCCTACTGCTGATGCTTCCACTTTCTGTGGCAGCCAACATTGCTGCTCTCGCTATTACTGATGTTACTATCATGTTCTCAATTCCTGCAGATGTCATCCCCCATGTTGCGTCCTCCCAAACTTCCTGTCCCTCTACAACATGCTTTGGCTCATCATCTGCAAATTTTCTTTTAGAATATCAATCATCAATCAATTGTCTTCCTGAAAGAACATACCCATCCAGTATACTAGTAAACATAATTAAATTCTGTAAGCTAGTATCTGCTCCTCTTTTCTTCACAGCTTCAGGCATTTTCATTCTAGTGTCTGTAGTTTCTCTCTCTTGCATAATTTCTCCCAGCAAACATTCCAGCCATCCATTCTGTGCTTTCCTTACATCTTCATTATGTTGTAATTTAAACCCAGCCTTTTCTCCTTCTCCATGGATGATCTTCAGCAATTGCCTGTCACCTTCTTGATGGATTCTGGCAATCCAACCAAGTGGTTTAAGCTTTTCTTGCTCATCTTCTGTCAGCATAGAATGCTAATTCTTCTTCACTTTATCAGCTTCTAAAAATTGCTCTTTAGACTGGCCTTGGCCCATCCAACTAGCCAACTCCCCTCTGTCAATGGTAGTGACAAGTTCCTACATGTGAGACATGCTGGTCTCACCTTCCTTCTGCAACAGTTTTTCTTTTCCAAGGACAATTCCAAGAGATGGATTGTCTTCAGCCTTTCCTGTAAACATAAACAAACTATCAGTTTCAAAGCCAAAACACCCAAAGGCCTCATTTGATGACCTAGTCATCAATTATTCTCCCGGTAATTCTAAGGTTGGTTCAAGACTCAGAGATTCTTCATCATCTTTTTCTTCAGCTGTCAGGGTCATATTCCTTTTTAAAATATCCTTACAGCAAAAAAAATGATTTTTCAAGGCTTGTGGGCAAGTCAGGCAATGCTGGCTGTCTTTTTGTGTAGTGCTGCGCTTTTTTGGTAGGAGCGCAGCGTCTGGGCGGAGGGGTGAAACCCGTGGCAAGAGTGCAGCATCTGGGAGGAGAGGTGGAAACTGTGGCAAGAGTGCAGCGTCTAGGCAGAGGGGTGAATCTCATGGTAGGAGCGCAGCAACTGGGCACCCGAGCGGCTCGAGTCACTGAACGCAGAGCCGTGCAGTGTTTGGACAGTGGCAGGAGCGCAGCACCATGGGCAGCTTTGCACGCGGCATCAGGCAGAAAAACATATGGTAGGAGCGCATTGCCCATGGGAAAATATGCACGCAGCTCGGGCCATCACTTTGCACGTCGGGCAAGCCTGAAAGAGCATAGCACCCACCTACAGGCACGTAGCACTTAGAACAAAATTACACTAGAAGCCGCTACAGGAGCACAACACCCTTTTACAGGAGCGCAGCAGCCTGGATTTTTTACCCGAGGACTCCGGCAGAAAACTAGAAACCTCATTGCGTCTTTCAAATGAGAAAATGAGCGGGGAGTTGTGGTGTTGTAGTGTTTTATACCCTCTTTTGAAAGAATTAAACTCTAAAAAAGCCACTTTTATAAGTTTCATTTTGCACCATTTTTCTTTTGACAATGCTTTTTGGAGCTCTCTTAAAATGTCTTTTAAAACCCCTTTTGGCCACTGTCTCTTTTGAATTTAGACAATTGGTTAGATCCATGATGATCCTTTGCTGGTCAGAATCATTTGTTAGGGCGATTCAGGAATCATGTTTTCCTCCTTTAGATATTTTGAATATGCCTTTGACTGTTTTTTTGTGAGAAAACAGATTTTTTAGGTGGTGTTTTATCTCCTTCAATGAAGTGGCATATAGTGCCCATAATCTGTCTCCCTAGATATTTTTAGAATATTGATCTTACCCTTTGATTAAGTGGGATTGATGTTTGTTTTCCAAACTTAGAAGATAGCTGGAAAACTGTTGAAACCATCTGCTATTGATGAAGGAGGTTTCTTTGCCTCTTATTATGACCAGTTTGTTCAGTTTCCCAACTTCTGAGCCTTTAGGGATGTTCAGAAAAGCAAACAAGGCTGCCTTCAAAGTCCTCAAAGAAAACATTCATTTAAACTCTTTACTTATGCCTAAGAAGTCTCCAATGATCATTTGGAGGTTTGGGGGAGTTCTTTAACTTTTGTAACCCAAGTATTTTTCCATTGCTTGGTAAAAACAGTCACACATTTTGATCCCTAATAAAAAACATACATGTTGCTTTTCTTATTGTTATGAATGGGCTCCTTGTGTTGATCCTCCTTTTTACCTCGTCTCACCTTAGGTTATTATTTTATAGCTTGTTGGTCTCTTTTTAAGGGATGTACGCAAAGGGCAGTTGTCCCTATACCACCTTCATTCTTGAGGCCAAAAATCCTTTCAATGATCTCTTTGATTGTTTGAGCAATGCTACTTATGTGCCACTGAATTTTTGAGATTTGCACAGACCTTTTGATGGACAGTACTTTACTATACTTATCATGAGATCATGATCTTTCCTGTAGATTTCAGCTTGTTGTACCTTTTTATCAACTGCAAATGCCTTTATGAACTCCTTTAGGTGTCCTTCCTTGACCTTTTTCTGCTGTAGACCAAGTTACAAGGCATTCCTGCGAAAATGCTTGGATATGATAGATTATTCTTTTGCAGACCTAGTGCTAGATCAGGAGGATATCTTTAGATTTTCTTTTGTGCTCTTTAGAAAATTATAAGCCTTAACTTTGTGCTCTTTTGAATTCACCTTTGAATTCCTATGGATATAATTGAATCAGAATCATGATAGTGCATGACCTAGTGAAAACCTAATTGACTCATTTGTAAGGTCTTAGAATAGGTTTTTTTACTGAAAGCTTGAATCAGGGTTTTGAATGAATATATAGGGTTTTGACAGTCTACTTATGCACCACCATCCTAGACAGCTAGAAATCTTCTTTTACTTTGGAGGGCTTTCTAGAAAGAAATTTGACACCACCATTGCTTGAGGCACTTGGTGAGTAGGCGAAAAAGATTGGTTTACTTGGAGAAACAAGGTGTAAAGATAGAGGGCTTAGGCAAATTGAGACAGAGGGTTATAGGAAAAGGTGGCAAATACAGAGAGAGTGAGGGACATTAGTCCAGGATGGGGTTTTATCTGGATGATAGATTGGCCATGCTTGACAAGGAAGCAGGATAGTGAAAAACTCTCTTTGAGGAGATTTCTCGAACTCACATGATTCTTGAATTCTGTTTCTAGAAATCTTGGAAAAAGAATTTAGTCATCTAAAACAAGTGAAAATTACTGATGACTAACAATGTCTCCACTTGGGGAGGGCAACTCCTTTTCAGGAGGTGTCCAGAATTACAGATATCTAGCTTATGAAGACCATTGTCTCATCCATTGGGCGCATTTTCTCCTTTTCTTTTGTTGCTTTCCTTGAAATGGTGATTTGAAAATATGAAAGTATGATTAGCTCAACTTCACCTTTACCTACCCAACCTACTTTTCCTAACCTTTTTTCTTCCTTGGGTGCACTTGAACTAGCAAACCCATCGACATTTTATTTTGAAAGTGAAAACAAACTATCTACTTCTACACTTATCTCTTCTAGATTTCATATTAGGCAAATGAACTCCTTTGATTCTCTACCTATACTATTCAACTGTCAAGGTTAAACTGTTAGACATGAAATTGAAAACATGACTAAATAAGGATTAGACAGTCTGATTTATCCTGAGTTTGTGGCCTAACAACAAGCTGCACACAAATGTTATTTTCGTACAAAATAAGATTTAGAAAAATCAGGGCTAGGATACATAGTTTGCTATGCATCCCTATTTTCCTCTTTGGTTTTGTTTTGAGCATGTGAAACCAATATCTTTCTTTTCCTAATCTACTTTCTTCAATAATTCAAGCTTCAATAATTTGAGCATCATTCTTTTTACTAACTTATCAACAATAAATTTAAAAAAATTTCAGCCATGATTAGGCTAGATGTCTGAACAAGACATCATTTTGCACTAGTAGTGGCTTTAGACTTGCACACTTTCAGTATTTCTATTTTTTGGGTATGGGGTTGTACGCTTTCTTTTAGAATCTACCCTCTTTTCTGTTTTTTCTATGTTTTTTTGTTTTCTCTCTTTTTGACTTTTTTCTTCAAACCATGGTATGTACAATGAGTAAAAACTAAAGCTAGGAATCTTTGCAGCAGTGGTACTTGAGCATCCTATCTTCAAAAGGATATCCTTACACTTTTTGTCCATTCAGTTTTATGGAGTAAAGATGATAGTTATCTTCATTTTCAAGCATGGTGTAAGGATTTTTCCAATATTTTTCAAACAACTCATGTTCTCCTTGATGCTTCACCTTTAACTCTTGCTTCCCATACGTGTTTTTGTTACAGATTTTCTTTAGGTAAAAAAGGTACTCTTTATCATTTTTAAAACAAATGATGATGTCATCAATGTATACCATATTGAAGAAGTTGAAAACTGGAAACATAGTTCTTCAGAAGGTGTTTCTAGTGTCTTTCAGCCTGAAAGGTATTGGTTTAAGTATGCAACTGTCCCATGGAAATTTGAAAAAAAACTTTGAGTTGATTGATCTGAAGTGGTATCATCTGATGGTAACCTAAAAAACTATCATGCAATGAGATATGATTAGAAAACCCTACCCTTTGTGAAGTATGATCTTTTTTTATAAGAAGATATTTGTTCTTTTGGAATGGTTTCTCCTGGTACCTAAAATCTATACAAAGCTTATGCCCTTTTGCCTTCTTTCTTAGTGAACTCAACTGCTCAAAATTTTTTGATTTTTTTTGTAAGGAAGGCTTTTTAGACCAATGGCTATGTTACAAGGTTTTAGACTAGCCTGCCTACACACATAAGTATTCTGAAATTTTTTGCACAATCTTGTATTCCTTTGTTTTGTGTGTAGTGATAAAATTTTAGACAACTTAATTATTTCAGGCTCTGTAAGTTTATCCATACTATCCTCCTCTATATCAGCTTCAGCAAAAATTTCTTTGGTATTTGTAGCAATATTTGTGAAAATTGGTAATTTTTCTGAAAGGGAAAATTTCTTGGATGATGAAGTATCTAGGTAAGATAGAAACATCAGACTATCTTGTTCCAGATTCCCAAAGATTGTGTTTTGTGGGGGTGTTTCATTTTTTCCGGATGAGCAAAAGGAAGAGGTTGTGTTCTTGTGATTTGTTTTTCTTTTGAGAAACATGTTCCCTTTTCTAAACGGATTTTTGTTTTTGACATTTCATTTGCAATTTGCAAGAAATCAATTTTAGTTTTATTGCCTTGTGGTGTTTTATGATCGTGATAGTTTTGACTGTCAAACTCATCATAGAGGAAGTGATATGTTTGTTGTAATGTGCCTATATCTTCACAATCTTCATTTACTTGTTCATCAAGGTCATTTTCATTATACAAGATGAATGAGTCGAAGACTGAATGAATGGAATAGATAGGGGTGTTATTGGGTCTATCTAGGCTACTTGCCATATACTTCATGTGAGATTCCCGGTAGAGTCTTCTTGTTCAGTTAAACTTGGGATGGTAGCATAAGACATGTCAAGTTGGACGTTTCCCAGAAGTTTAGCTCCCCAATATCAGGACAAGAGCATGCCATATTTGGGGGGAATTTCATCCATGACTATATCCATGACTAGGCTCTTAGCAGGGATTTGTGCCAGATTGACACATAAGTCCTTGATCAGGCCCAAGAATTTAACTCTACTTGAATCGAAGGAATATAGATCTTTGTAGGGCCTGGTTATTTCTAGGCCCAATCTTTCCATCACTACCTTCGACATAAGGTTGTGAGAGGCACCAGAGTCTAGCATGGCATTATGTAGAATTTTGTCATGTATGTTTAGGCTAACATAGAATGGGGGAATGGCTCCTTCCTGGTATTTTCTATCTACTTCGGGTCCGAACAACAACTCTGGTTTATCATCTATCAAATTCAGAGTGTTGGTACCATTTCCTATATTCAAGACTTTCAAGACTTGGGAGCGGTAAAAATCCTGAGTTACCAGTTCAGTGAGAGGGATGGTTATTTTGATTTTAGCGATCTCTCATTCAAAACTGAAAGGTACTTGAGTTTTAGACATATTTACATCAATTTTATCAGCCATAATATTCTCCACATTTTATATTTGTTGACTTTGATTTGGGGCTTTGGTAATTAGAGTTTTCTTAGGGCCACTAGCAGAGATGCTAGGATAGCTTGTGCCAATACTTGATTTGCTGATTTTATCTATGTTAGGATCAGCTTTCTTAGCCATGGTATTGTTATTTTCTGTTGTTCTTTTTAAAAAAAAATCGGGAGTTTTCTTAAAAGCAGTGTCTGAGTTGTTTTTCCTGGAGTTGTCTTGGTTTTTCTTACGCCTAAGATCATATTTCCTATGGACTTCCATTACGGCATTTTCTAATCCCAATTCGTGATCTTCGGAATCTTCATAGCTTGTTTCATCTTGGTTTGAGGAGAAAAAATCTTGTTCTTCTTCTGTGAGAAAAACCTCACCCTCACTATTAGATCCTATTAAGTTTAGATTATTCTCATCTGGTTGTTCAATGTCTCTTTCCCCTTCGTCAACATAGTTAACCTGGAAGGGTGGCTTGATTTGTTGATCATTTTCCCTTGGTATTTTTTGGGGCGGGTCTCTTCTAAAGTTTTGATTATGGTTTCTATTTGGTTGTCCCTAGGGGGTGTTCTTTCATTTATTCTTATTCTTTCCATCATTATTTCCATGGTCCTAAGAAGGCTGTCCATCTTGGAATCAGATGAGGAGGTGGAGGGCATCATGTCATCTTTGTATGTTACCCTCTTTTCTGATCTTAGCCTAGCTCTTTTTTCAATTAAGTTTGCCTCTACATTTATAGTTCCTTTTTGCATGTCTTCTAGAGTTAGGGGCTCTCTTTCTCTTAGTTGATAGGCTATGTTGGGGTCAAAACCCTCCGGGAATTTAGCTAAGGCTAGGCCTAATGGGGGTTTCATGTTCGGCGGTAGCGCGTTGTAAACACTATTGAACCTAGTGCAATAATCTTGGACACTTTCCCCCATGTTTCTTTTGAGGTTGCTATATTCTGAGAGAATTTGAAGAGGATTTTTCTTGATTTCCCATTTGTTTATGAAAGTTTGGTAAAGGGAAGGGAGATCATGTATATTGTTGGGAGTTAGGCTTTTGAACCATTTCTTAGCTTCTCCTCCTATGATTTGGGCAAACATTCTCATTTTCATGGTTTCCTCTTCTAATTCCATGTAGTCAAAAGCATCATTCATACTATCTACATGTTGTTGGGAAGTAGTGGATTTAGCCCCGGTGAAGTGTGGGATTCTGGATTGGTAATCATTTTGCAAAGGTACCAAAGGTTGCGGTAATACAATGGGTGCATACCATGCTGCCATGGTGGGAGCTAATGGTGGACTTACAAGTGGAGGATTTGTGCTATGAGATGGAGTGGTTTGCACAATGGTGGTGTGAATGGGTGTGGCAGAATTTCTTGGACCAGTAAACTGATTCTGAGTAGACTAAGGGTGAAAAGAGCCAAAGTGATGGAGAATTTGTAGATCAGGTGGTGTGGAAGGAGAAACTTCTCTGCTAGGACTCTGCTGCAAGTCTATGGGCTCAAGATCGGTTTGGTCGATTTTACTTTGTGACTTGGTTCTAAAAAGGTTTCTAGTATGGTGCAAGTCAAACTGGGGGTCTTGCAATTCTGTAAGATGTTCAGGTACAGAGCTTGATCTATGAATGGTCCTATAAGTAGCTAAGTTTCCAGTTTCAGAGGTTTGCAAAAATCCTTTCTGGGTCATCAATTATAGTAGGAGGGTTTGGGTCCAGATGATATCTGGTATAGATTCTTCGCGGAGCCAGTTTTCAAATTCAAAATTTAGAGAGGCTGCAATTTTATGACTGCTTTCGAAAGGCTGACCTCTCTAGGCACTATTAAACTCGCACCGTGTGTGACTAAGGTTCTATATTTCCTAAGGTTGTTTTGATGCAGTCCTAATGGAGTCTATAGATACTTTATAAAAATTTAGAAGGCCTACTGGAGGCTAGTGGAGTCGCCAGGTGGATATTTTTGGTTGTTTTGAAGATAAGTGTCTATGGTCCACCACCAATACTGACAAAAAGCCAATCTAGAAATGTTTTGGGGTTTTCTAAGTTTCTATACGTAGTCCTAAGGTTTGTAAGAATGTCCTATAGCTGAGTCATCATTTTTCTAGGATGGTGAAAAAGCTAGATTCTACTCTTAGGCTATCAGTTAAGTTTTCTATGTTTTGAATTAGATTTGAGAGTTCCTAAGGGATACCTAGGATTTTTTTGACTCAAAGTCCTACCGTGATCGCCATTATGTTAGGGTCCCATGATTTGGCAGATTTGCTAAACCAAATGACAGGATAACATCAGACCAGTCTTTGGAGTCCTAGGACCTAGCCTTCCTGGACTCAGAGAGGGCTCTCTCTACTATGCGAAGGATGTGAACTTGTTCGCTTTGGATGATTGATTTTAGGCTAGTTTTTAAGTGTAATTTATTTTATTTTTTGGGTTGGGGTAAGATGACTAAGTAGGATAGGTGGAATGAGAAGCTATCAAATCAATAGGGCCATGAGGTCATATGAAGTCAAGGGTGTCTAAATGATGAAGCAGAGTGTATTGCAGGGCCAATTTAGTAAGGTTAATGGATCCTTAGGTGACGTATGAGGTGTAATGAACATTAAGTTTGGGAAAAAATAAGAGTTATTAAACATATATAGTCTGAAAGAAATAACTCATGAGGTAGGGAAAACCATTAATCTTTATGAACAATACTCAAATTGATAAACATGTAAGATGAACATTCCGGTGAGACATAGAAGCATTAGAACTCCTAACTTTAGAAATCCACCTTCAGCTTTTTGAGAAAACACATAAGATAAACAACAATTCAATATATGGAGAGGGAAATCCTAAATAGAATATATCAAACTATCGGGAACTCTGAAACAAGTTGATGAGCATGGGCAAAGGGCAAGATCGAAACAAGACCTCTTTGTATTAATCTAATCAATCAATATTCCATAGAAAAGCTTCACAATAAGTTTTTGAAAAAATTTAAATAAGTAGGGCATACCATGAATCATATTTATAATCTAACATACTAATCGTTCATGAAACAAAGAAAAAATTTTAGTGGGCCTAAGCAGCAATCAAGAATTCCTTAAGATGACTAAAAGAAGAAAACATCAAAACTATAGCAAACAAGAGGTTTGAGGTGCTTCCATGAGCATTCTGATCTATAGAAAACAAGCAGACTGAAAAGAAAATGAGGAAAATAAAACACTAACAAGTTAGAAAAACATCACCATTCACCAAGCTATGGAATCCTACAAGCAAGCCTCTCCAACATCAAGCCACACAAGCCATTCATTCACTTCATAAAACCAAATATCTTCTCCAAGCTCATAAACCATGTATTTCTCTATAACACATCAAGTCCCAACTATTTAAAATGAATCCCCATGGATTATATAACAAGCAAGGAGGAAGAGAGCTCACTAGAGCATCTAGAATCCTATTGGCCAAAAACAAATATCCTAACTTGTCCTTGAGGCCCTACAAGGTCCAAGGCACAAAATATCTTCCAAAATATCTTTTCTGAACTAAAATAGAAAAAATATTGACTTTTAGGCTCTGACATACATGATTAAACTTCCCTAACACAAATTTTCTCAGTTACACACAAGAATGCAGCATACTGTCTCAAAAACTTGAAAATTTTTCAGGAGCATAGCACCAAAAAAGGTCTTTTTGCAACAGAGTTTTGGAGGCCTTCCCGATGTCGGAAAAGGATCTGTGATGGCCCGTTAGAAAGTTGTGGATGTATAATTTCCAAATATACTTTTTTTTTCCTTAATCAGACCTCTGAAATTTTCCCAAAAAGTATAAAAATATAAGGCTTCCAAGAACGCAGCACCTATTCAAAAAAAGAGGGCAGAAAGGTGAAAAATTGAGTGTTTTTGACCCTTTTGGGGGATCGAAACAACTCCAATTGAGCTTAAATTTGGTGATCATACTACTCTCATGATGGTGAATCCAAAAATTTAAGCTTATCCCTCTGAATATGCCCTAGGAAAAAGCGCAACACAGGGGGTGCTGCGTTCCTAGGCTCAAAAATTTGCAAAAAAAAAAAACTTGTTCAATTTTGCTGAAATTTGGTAGGTAGGTGCCTCAAGGGTCCTTAGATACCTATAGAGAAACTTGGGCCAAAATACCAAGCCTAGCTTGGTATTTTTCATCATTTGGTGTTGGGCCGTCATTTTGGGCAGTTTTGAGCTTTTGTCTTGCAAAGTGATTTCTCCGTTTGTAGTGCTTAGTCATCCTCCTTTGTAAGCTCAAGAATTTGTTGGCCTTCTCTAGTTTGGCCTCTAAATGTATATTGGCTCTCTCAAGCCATGCTTCCCTGTTATGCTCAATTTCCATGGAAAGGAGTTTGGTGAGGGGGAATTGTTGTGCTTGGGCTAATTCTTCCTCTCTTTGCTTTGCCAATGCTTTCCTAAGACCCATAGTCTTAGGTTTCTTTCTACCTTGCCCCTCTTCATCACTATTTTACTCATAAGTGCCCATGTATTCCTCCAACTGCACTTGTGATATTTGATCCTCCTTCCTATATTTGAGCACCCTTTCTTCATAAATTGCCAGTTGTCCACTCATTTGTTTGTTTTGCATATTTAGGAAGTGAATGAGATCCTTTGATCTTTCTAGCTCAGCCTCCAAGTCCTTAATCTGTTCATTCTGGTCTTGCAGAAGGGAATTCACTATCCTTGTTTCATTTTCCTCATCACTGTCTATGTGAATGAGTTCAAATTCTCTTTCTTCCTCATGATTGTCTTCTTCCTTCTTCATTTGTTATTTACCTTTGTCCTTCAATGGTTTTGTGATTTTTCCCTTCAATGGTTGTTTACCTTTTTCCTTCACTGTTTTTGAGGAGGAGTGCATGGCCCCTTCCCTTTTGGAGGCAGCAAACACATGCCTCCTTCCTTTTTGATAAGTGATTCTGAAAGGTGCCATAAGTTTCACTTGCAAAGTTTGATCACTAACGACCTTGAGACTATTTTCTTCTTCATGGATGATTTATGTGTGAGTGTCCTTCTTACCTTGCTCTTGGCTATCCTTTTGATAATAATCCTCAACCTCTTTCAAGCTTTCCTTGCTGCCAAAACCTTCAATACTGCCATGCTCTGTTTTTGCAATGTTAGAGGCGCCTATCTTTGGAATTTATTCACTCTCATGACTATCCTCCTTTTCATCTTTTGGCCCATTGTATTCACTGTCAATATCATATTTTGTATCAGTGTTAGTACTGTTTGTGGGGTCACTGCTTTGGGCACCTTCATTGGTCTTCCCATAACTGTGGGAGTCATTTCTTTCTTCATTAAATGAGTTCCTTTGACTAATTTCTTATTCACTGCCCTGCTTATTTTCTTCATTACTTGGCCCTTTGTCATCATTTCCATGCCTATTGAAAACAACTTTAAACCCTGTTTCTTGGCTGCCTGTGCCATTCTTGTCACTTTCATTCTTGTTGTCTCCATTGCTTTCATATGTCTCCTCTCCACTTTCTGCATTTGTACCCTCAGTGTCATTTTCTTCACTTTTAGACCCACTGTTTTGGATTTTTAGCTTATCATGGGACTCAATGGTTTAAACTTTGTTTTCTTGCTCACTATCTTCTTCTTGAAAAGCTGCCTCAAATTGTGTGTCTTTAGAGTCATCCTTTTCACCATGGGACCCACTGCCTTGACTCCTTTGCTCATCACTTGCATCATTGTTTTTACCTCTTTTTTCTACTTCATCCACATACTCATCCTTGTTACTGCCTTCATTGTTCTCTTCTTGGCCATCTCCCTCTTTGACATCTTCTTCTTCTTCAATTATTTCTTCATCTTCATCATTCTTTCTATCACTTTTTTCTTCATGATCATCACTCTCTCCCTCACTTTTTTCTTCATGATCACCACTGCTTTCTTCATGATCATCATTGCTTTCTTCATGTTCATCACTGATTTCTTCATGTTCATATTTCTCAGGGGAAAGAAAATGAGGAGGGTCTTTTTGAGGGAATGATTCATGTGAAGAAGATGAACCAAGGTTAGGGGAGGGTGATGGAGGTGTATGAGGAGGATTTTGAGAAGATGATGGCATACTTTGCAGAGGGATGGGTTGTAGAGTTGTGAAATCATCATGGGCAATAAAAATCTCCCAGGGAATGCCTTGTTGTTCTGGTTGGTATGAGACAATTACTTTGATGAGGGAATGATGAAAGAGGCTTGACATTTGTTGGGATGGAGGCCTCTTTTGCACGATGGAAGACATTTTCTCAATATTTTTGCAAAGGCATTAGGGGAATTTTGAGGTCTAAAATGGGCCTCCTAAGAAAAATGTACAACCAAAATAAAATTTATGAGAACCAATAGGATTTAAGATGATGATGTCTACCATGGGGGATGATTCACCATTTTTGGAGTAAAAAAGTAAAAAGATTAAAAAATAATAAAACTACTTTTTCAACTCGTATTTTCAACTTATCTCCCTACCGGTTTACTCAAATTTCGAGCAGGAGGACTCGTTAGATGCAAAATTTAATTCCTCATCCAAGGAGTACCCATGTTGCATACTTTTGATGGACCCTGCTATGCGAAAAAATGGAAATACATGAAAAAGGTGATTACAATCATGTTTTTCATGTATTTCTCATTTTTCATGTAGCAGAGTTCATCAAAAGTATGAAACATGGGTACTCCTTGGATGGGGAATTAAATTTCGCATCCAACAAGTATTCCTGCTCGAAATTTGAGTAAAACCTTAGGGAGATAAGTTCAAAATACGAGTTGAAAAAGTAGTTTTTTTCTTTTTTCCCTCTAAAATTTGTTGATGTAATCAAATCTTATTTTATTGTTTCCACTATTATTTTATAATTTCCTTAGGAGGCCCATTTTAGACCTCAAAATTCCCCTAATGGTATTAGGGCATGTGTAGTAGCTTGGTCCTGGTGAAATGCATGAGGAGTCTAATATGATAAGAATAGACTCTGGAGAACCTACCCTCACAGGTGAAGTACTTCATGATAATCTTCATGAGGAGGGCATATCTATCCAATAGATGAGAAAAAGGGAAAATGGTTTTACAGTCAGGTTGACAACTAGGTTTTAAGAATGGATGATAATGGCTTAAGTCAAGATGCTTATGTTTAAACCACCTTTCTCCTATGCAAGGCGTTCTAGTGGCCTTAGAGATGGCACTAATGGTCAACTCAAATCTTACCCCTGCTAGATGTACTTTATGCCTGTGAAGTCTTAAGGAAAATAAGTTGGTCAATTGAGGATGGCTTTTTGATCTCTTTCACTTTGTTACAGAACTCATAGCACCCTAACTCTTGGAAATAGGAAAGAATAGAAGGGGAGGCTATCATTTCTTCAGTGCCTATAGGTTCAAACCTATTTGGCTTCCCTACCTTCTTCTGTTGCTTTCTTGGTCTTTGATTTGCCTCATTTAGGTCAACACTCCCTTCTTCAGACATTGTGTCTTTCTTCACCCCTTCCTCAAAATATTTAAATAGAAATGATATTTTCAAGTGAAATAATGTGTAAAGAGGGTTAAGGAGATGCTGAGTTTTGTAACAAGGTTTGGAGACTAGTAGAGAGTAGGTTAGGTTTTCTTTACAAGTTTTCTTCATGCTTCCCTTGACATAAGTTTTGAATTTTTTTGGCGCCCTTAACCTTTATAAAATCATGAAGAGAGGATAACAGTCAAAATACCTTTTTAAAATGTCCTTCACAACAACAAAAAAATTCTTTTTCAAGGTTTGTGGGCGAGTGAGGCGATGCTGACTATCTTTTTGTGCAGTGCTGCACTTTTGTGGCAAGAGAATAGTGTCTGGGTGGAGGGGTGAAACCCGTGGCAGGAATGCAGCGTCTAGGCGGAGGGGTGGACACCGTGGCAGGACCACAACGTCTAGGCGGAGGGGTGAAGCCCGTGGCAGGAGCGCAGCACCTGGGCGCCCGAGCAGCTCGAGTCACTGAATGCAGAGTCATGCAGTGTTTGGACAATGGCCAGAGCGCAGCACCATGGGCAGCTCTACATGCCGTATTGGGCGGAAAAACATATGGCAGGAGCGCAGCGCCCGTGGGTAAAGCTACACGCAGCTCAGACCATCACTCTGCACACCGAGAAAGCCTGAAAGAGCACAATGCCCACCTACAAGCGCGTAGCACTCAGAAAAAAATTACACTGGAAGCTGCTATAGGAGCGCAGCACCCTTTTACAGGAGAATAGTACCCTGGATTTTTTGCTCCGAGGACTCCGGCAGAAAACTGGAAACCTCACTACGTCTTTCAAATGAGCAAATGAGCAGGGAGTTATGGTGTTGTAGTGTTTTATACCCTCTTTTGAAATAATTAAACTTTAAAAAAGCCACTTTTCTAATTCATTTTGCACCTTTTTCCTTTTGACAATGCTTTCTGGAGCTGCCTTAAAAAGTCTTTTAAAACCCCTTTTGACCACTATCTCTTTTGAATTTAGACAATTGGTTAGATCCATGATGATCCTTTTCTCATTAGAATCATTTGTTAGGGCGATTCAGGAATCATGTTTTCCTACTTTAGATATTTTGAATATGCCTTTGACTGTTTGTTTGTGAGAAAACAGATTTTTGAGGTGGTGTTTTATCTCCTTCAGTATAGTGGCATATAGTGCCCATAATCTGTCTCCCTAGATCTTTTTAGAATACTGATCTTACCCTTTGATTAAGTGGGATTGATGCTTGTTTTCCAACCTTAGAAGATAGTTGGAAAACTGTTGAAACCATCTACTGTTGATGAAGGAGGTTTCTTTGCCTATTATTATGACCATTTTGTTTAGTTTCCCAACTTCTGAGCCTTTAGGGATGTTCAAAAAAGCAAACAAGGCTACCTTCAAAGTCCTTAAAAAAAACATTCATTTAAACTCTTTACTTATGCCTAAAAAGTATCCAATGATCGTTTCGAGTTTTGGAGGAGTTCTTTAACCTTTGTAACCCAAGTATTTTTCCACTACTTGGTAAAAACAATCACACATTTTGATCCCTAATAAAAAACATACCTGCTGCTTTTCTTATTGTTATGAATGGGCTTCTTGTGTTGATCCTCCTTTTTACCTCATCTCACCTTAGGTTCTTATTTGATAGCTCATTGGTCTCTTTTGCAAGGATGTAGGCAAAGGGTAGCTGTCCCTATACCAACTTCATGCTTGAGGCCAAAAATCCTTTCAATGATCTCTTTGACTGTTTGAGAAATGCTGCTTATGTGCCACTGACTTTTTGAGATTTGCACGGACCTTTTGATGGACAGTACTTTACTATACTTATCATGATATCATGATCTTTCCTGTAGATTTTAGCTTGTTGTACTTTTTCATCAATTGCAAATGCCTTTATGAACTCCTTTAGGTGTTCTTCCTTGCCCTTTTTCTGCTATTGACCAAATTACAGGGCATTCCTGCAGAAATGCTTGGATATGATAGATTATTCTTTTGCAGACCTAGTGTTGGATCAAGAGGATATCTTTAGAGTTTCTTTTTTGATCTTTAGACAATGATAAACCTTATCTTTGTGCTCTCTTGAACTCACCTTTGAATTCCTGTGGATATAATGGAATGAGAATCATGATAGTGCATGACCTAGTGAAAACCTAATTGACTCATTTGTAAGGTCCTAGAATAGGTTTTTTGACTGAAAGCTTGAATTAGGGTTTTGAATGAAGATACAGGGTTTTGACACTCTACTTATGCACCACCATCCTAGACAGCTAGAAATCTTCTTTTACTTTGGAGGGCTTTCTAGAAAGAAATTTGACACCACCATTGCTTGAGGCACTTGGTGAATATGGGAAAAAGATTGGTTTACTTGGCGAAACAAGGTGTAAAGATAAAAGTCTTAGGCAAACTGAGACAAAGGGTTATAGGCAAAGGTGGCAAATACAGAGAGAGTGAGGGACATTAGTCCAGGATGGGGTTTTATCTGGATGATAGATTGGCCATGCTTCACAAGGAAGCAGGATAGTGAAAAACTCTCTTTGAGGAGATTTCTCGAACTCACATGATTCTTGAATTATGTTTCTAGAAATCTTGGACAAACAATTTAGTCATCTAAAACAGGTAAAAATTATTGATTACTAACAAGAGGCTTATCTAGAAATTCAATTTTTCTTCTTGTGGTTTCATAAGAGGCTTATCTTTAAGTTCAATTTTTCTTCTTGTGTTTGCCTAAGAGACTTGTCTTGAAGTTCAATTTTCCATGCTTGGACAAGGATTCCTTTTTGTGATATGTATATATTGTTAAAATATGATGCATTGGATGTGTTCTGGATTAGACCATTATTTTTTTTCTTTATGTTATTCAGTTATTGATAGTGTTGTGTTTTTTTTGTTTTTGGAACTTTGATATTAAGAGCACCCTCTCTCTCTTGTGAGATCTTTGAATTGTAAATTTACAATTCACATTTACATTTCCTTGGTTGCTTACTTTTCATTTTTCTGTTGTGGCATACTGGGTAACATTTTAAAACATCAATGCTCTTTTAAAATATCAATGCTCCTTTTCACTTTTGCAGTGGTTCTAAGAGATTTATTTTCTATTTTTTCTCTTTTCCTCTTGCTGATTTTTCATTTTGATTGTGTATATATTGCATAACAGTAAAATATTTGCAAATGAATTCTAAGCGATGCCTTTTTTCTTATTTATATCTATATTAATTTGATTTATAATTATTGTTATTATTATTGCAGTATAAAATAGACTTTACCTTCTATTTCTCACGCTTGCATTTAAATGTATTCGTGCATGTAATAGACAATGGATTCAAGGTTTGAGATTCATGAATGCATTTGATATACACGTGAGCAGTTGTTGCAACTTCAAGAGGTATTACTCGATATATTCTATAAGGAATGGGAGGACTATACCACAGTTCTTAGGCAAGTAGGGATCACCCTCATTGATAGTGAAGACCATATGATCTGGGCTGGTAAGCTTACGAAGGGGATCCCTGTGGTTAAAGATATATACTTGGAATTACGTATTGTGGACAAGGGCCTTAAATTTTTAAAATATTTTTAGGTAATATGGAAGTGGAATTTACTAAACAATATTAAATGTTTTGGTTGGCTTGTGATACATTACCGTATTCTGAATTGGAAGAATCTCCGAAGGAGAGGATTTCAGGGACCAGGCATATGTATAATGTGCAGGAAGGGGGAGGATGAGGCAAATCATATATTCATGGAATATCCTTATGCTAAGGCTATATGGGGAGGAGTGTTAGGACACTAAAAATTGTAAATATTGGATCTTTTATTAAACTGAATTTACTTATTAGATCCTGGATAAAAGACAAAAGGTACATGGATCTCTCGCTATATGTGTTATGGACAATCTGGAGGAGACCCATGCCCTTATATTTGACTAGAAAAATATAGAGACACAGGATGATATCATCAAGATGCTGGTTTTCTTCAACGAGATAGGGTCGACACAAGAAAATAAAGGTTATAGATCTTTTAGAACTAAGGAAATTTGGAAGTCATTCTCGGTGAGATTCTTTGATGGGGGAAACGCCAACAGAGTTTTTGGTTGTGGAGATGCAATCTACTTAGAGGAGGATAAATTATATCATTTTTGGTGGGAGGGAGGAAGAGGGACTAATAATAGATAAAAATTCATTGCATTATGGGGTCGGCTAATCGTGACCAAGTGGCTTTGAATTGATCAAATTCATATCTTCAGTGATGCCAAAGGAATCATTGACTAGGTCAAGGGAAGTAATTACTTTAACCCTCCTATACTAAAAAATTGGATGGCTTGCATTAAAAATTTGGTAAGGACTTTTAAAAGAGTGAGTTTTGATCATTTGTACAGAGAGATGAATTGGTAAGCATATTTACTATCGAAAAGAGGCATTAACAGGGAGACAGGTAAGTGTTATTTCTCTGAATTTGATGATGGTGTAATGACCAATGCAATTACCATTAACTACTCATAAAATATTGGAGGAACAAAAAGAGCAAGGCTATGCAATAGAGAAGAGACTCATAGGAAAAGTAGAAGAATAGAAAAAGTTGGAATACCTGTTTCTTTTTGTTTAAAGAGCATTAGTAAAAGTATGAAAGTGTTTATTTTGAGTAGTAAAAGTGAATAACTATGATGTAATAGGTTCCAAGAGTATATTTTTGTGTGTTGCAAATTTTGAACAAATGATATATGAAATATTGTAAGAAGAAAAGGAAAAATAGACTCAAGACAATTGTACTACCTTTTATTAATATAAGTAGTGTTTTTTCTACTGAAAAACAAAAAAAATTCATGAAGTATGATTAATTACTTGCATTATTAAAAAATTCAATAACAAGTTTCAAGTTTAGACTTACTTATCACAATGATATGATTCATTACTTGCATTATTAAAAAAATCAATAGCAAGTTTTAGGTGTAGACTTATGTTCATTACTTAAATTATTAAAAAATTCAATAGCAAGTTTTAAATTTGCACTTATGTATCACAACCTGATTCACTAGATATACACAATAGTATGTACTAGTGGTATAAGTTTGAGGACTTATAGTTTTATTTATTTATTGTTATTTATTGTTACAACTTATTGTAATATGTATTGAATTTATTGATTTTTTTTCTTTTTAATTTGATGGATTGTTGAGACCTTTGATAGATAGCTTGATCACAAATGTTTTTTCATAGAAAAAACACCTTTGTTAGTCTATTTTTATTCTCATAAATTTTTCTTCATTGGTAACATTGTATGAATTAACCCTTTTTTTAACATGTTAATATGACTATAAATATCTTTACGATTGTGATAATCATTTTCTTCAATATGGAGGAATCCATGAACACATATAATGATATTAAATGAATATACATATTGTTTTAGGTGTTTAGATGTCATTTATATTTTTTTAAGAGACTAAAGGTTAATATGAATAAGATTTTTGTGTTGTCTATAATACTGGTAATTGATAATTTAATACCGAATGATATTAAATGAATGTACATGTTTTTTTAAATGTTTAGAGGTCATTTATATTTTTGTTAACAAACTAAAGGTTAATATGAATAATATTTTTGTCTTGTATGTAATACTTGTAATTGATAATTTAAATTTAAGCCTAAGTACCTGATAGTTTGTGGTATTTGTTCCTTCCGATTTCTTAACAAATACGATTGCTCTAATTAGTTGTTACTTTCTTATATAACTCCCTCAAGAAAAAAAACTAAGTGAGGTGAATCAATAAAGGTATGGTAAACACAACAGGTGGATAACCCTAAGTAAAATCTATAAAAGTCATATGACGAGCTTGGGAAAAAACTGTAAAATCAAAATGGACAGTCAACTCATCACCTTACGAAAAAACCTCAAAAATAATTAGCTTACAACTTAAGTCACTAATCATTTCTCAGCGTCTTGAATAGCTTGAATTAAAATTGTACACCTAAGATGGCGTTTTCTGCTTCATTATGAAAGTTAAGCTGAATAGAACCAAAGGTTACCATAGGTCGAGAACGACTCGTCTCGAAGCTCTTTCACCATTTCTCTAGCATACCCTGGTACCACGGTGTTGCCCGCATATTCTTTGGGAAGAGGGGACTCCATTCTGGCGCTGAATTCCACCGGACACAACACCGTTGAAATCTCGTCACTCGACTTTTCCAATGCGAGTGTTCTTTCCCTCCACAGGTGCGCGATCACCACTTCAAAATTGGTGCACTTCTTGATCTTTCCGTTCTCCATTTAATTTCAATAGTTTTATTGGTGCACTTCTTGATCTTTCCGTTCTCCATTTAATTTCAATAGTTTTATTATAGTAATAATTACACTAATTAATTTAAGGATGAATAATTATTAAGTGAATGATAATTATTTAACCACAAAGATCAAAAATTACTATTTATGTCTTTTTAATTAAATTGATTATTAAAAAAAATGTGATGATTTGTTTGAACATATGATAATCATAAGTCATAATATTATAACAACATCTATTTATAGATTAAGAATCTCCATCATTAAAAATATTGTCATATATTTTTTAAATTTTATATTTGTTTAATTCATACATTAATTATTTTTATAATAATTAATAAAAACAATAACTAAAAAAATATATAATTTAGATCGAATTTAGTTTATTATTATTATTATTATTATTATTTATTTAAATAATATGAAATGTATTTAAGTATTGAGGGGTTTCTCCAGTGAATTATATTAGATATCATATTTTGGGATTCAAGTGTGTTAAGAAAGTCACTCAACTATGACCGTTTCCATAAGAGGTAGTCGTAACTGATTATTTTCTCATGATTTTTGAATAGTCCACTTAGCACCCATTGTGGTGAAAGCCCCGGAAGTGATGATTGACCCTATGTGATTCATTTCACTAGTTTCAATCCCACTTCTTCACCCCTGTGAGCATCACCCGATGCAATGAGTGCTAAGTGAACTATTCAAAAATCATGAGAAATTAGTCAGTTACAACTACCTCTCATGGAAATGGCAATATATGAATGACTTTCTTAACGCACTTGAATCCCAAAAATGATATAATGATATAATGATATCTAATATGAAATGTATTGTAAAAAAAGTTTGTAATTATTATAAATTGTTTTTTTATTTATTAACATTTTCAATCCATTAATTTGTATGGCTGCTCTGGTTTTTATTAAATTAACTAACAATTCACAAATAAAACAATTAAACTATTTATTAGCAAACTTAACCAATAAATATTTGTCAATTGTGAAACTGGATTCAGAATTAAATGAAAAAGAAATAAATGATACTCAGTATGCATGCACCTATCATCAACATTTTAGATCTCTAGTTTTTATACATCTCGTAGCTTTTATAGTTTTCTAATATGAGGATTTAAGTTCTCATGTTTTTTTAGAACAATCTTCTAAAAGGAGTTGTTTTTAGTGAGATTTTTTGGATTTTGGGTGTCGAATCTAGCTGAAATTTTTGAGATAAAATCTTGTATTTTGTTATTTAAACTAGTTTTTTTAAATGTATGTGGATTCAACACTTTGAAAAAACCTTAAAACACTTTTATTATGCAAGGGTTACCCATCAAGCTTGTGATTTCAATAAATTCTAGCCAAATTTTAAATAAATTAAAACAAAAAGACTTACTTAAAAAACTTCCAAAAAACTCTCACTTCCAAAAAATCTCACTAAAGAAAACTAGCTCTAAAAATATCAGCATTTTGAACCTCACATAGATACAATATTTTTTATTGGTTTTGATTTTCATTTTCATACTTGATCGTTGTGGTCAAAAGATCCACCTTGGCACATATCTTCAGGTCTGGGCCTGCCGAATATCTTGTGGCGGTGGGTGTGAGTGTGAGTATCCATTTCTCATTCTGTATGTTCTTTTGCTTTTTCTAGAAACATCTCTCTTGTGTTATGAATTCAATATGTTCTTTGACTTTTTTTCAGAAAACATCTCCCTGTACTATAAATACGCTGCGACTTTGAGATAGTCATTCAAGGGTTTTCCACTGCAACTGTTTTTGGCCTTTTGTGTTATGCCACCCACTATGTCTATTTTCAATAGATAACGTCGATGGGCAATGATCTTGGTTTGTGTGCTACCGAGGGCTTTCATCCTGACACCCATAGGATAAGAGATGAAAATAATGGAAAACTGAAAATAATTGGAGCAGAGGATTGTCTCAAGATTACAAACGAGTTAAATAATATTACATTGGAGACATCAACATTAAATGACTACAGCAAGACTCAACTAAAACTGGACTAAATGAAACTGAACTAGGACACTTGGATGGATGGTTTCGACACCTAGCAGGTGGTTGGAATTAGATTCTCCAACACTCCCTCTCAATTACAACCACATAAAAATTTAATTAAGATACCTGCTGTTCTATGTCTTAGCGAGACTTACAATTTAAAAAATTGACTTCAACTAGATTTAGTTTTCTTCTTCTCTTCTTCCAGATTCTATAGCCTCTAAATTGTTTCAACATTTTCTTCTTGTTGTATTCTTTAAACCTCTGTTTCTTCATTAGCTGGTGCAGGTCTTCTATTATTCCAGACTGTCTAAGCATGTCCTGGAATTCTTCAAGAAATGACTTGTATGTGGGTTGCTACCACGTATTGTCTTTTGTATTTCACTTTTCATCATCAATCTGTTGCAACATAAGATCGTAATAATATTTTATCTATTCAAAACTCCAATACCTAAAAATTTCATTAACGTGTTCTTCATGCATGTTGTCTTTAACATTCATATCTACAGATTCTGTGTAGACCTCATCTAGACATGATGTTGCAAGACATGTTTCAAGGAACATTAACTCTTCTTCATAATCATTATGTGTAGCTGCACATTGGAAATCAATGGTAAGTGTAAAAACATCTTCAAAACCACATTGTTTTTGTTCCTTCTATTCCAGAATGGAAACTTTCTCCTGTTGCGCTTCCTTCTCTGCTTTTTCCTCTATCTTTGTTTCTTTCTTTGTCTCTTCTTCACTAACCTGTGCTACTACAAACAGGTTGTCTTCCACTGACTCAAGTGAGATTTTATCACTAAATAACATCATGTTGATATCATGTTTTTGTTGCATCATCTGCAACCAATCATCATTAGTCAGAAATTGTTTATCAAAGTTTACATTAGCAATATTGTTTACTTAATTTACCATAGTAGTTTTACTCTCATCAGCAAGTTGTGTTATTGGATTCACCAAATCTTCATCAGCAAGCTCTGTTGCTCGAATCACCATATCAGCAAGCTCCGTTGTTGGAATCACCAAGTCATCATCAACTTTTTTTTTGGATCATCAAATCATCATCAGCAAGCTTTGTTGCTAGAATCACCAAGTCTTCATCAACAAGCTCTGTTGTTGGATTCATCAAATTGTCATCAGCAAGTTGTTTTGCTTGATTCACCAAATTTTCGTCAGCAAGCTCTATTGTTGGATTCATCAAATCTTCATCAGCAAGCTCCCTTGTTGGATTCATCAAATCTTCGACCACTTATGGCCATGCACAATGGGGTTCATGAGCAACTTCATGTTGCTTGTCTGCTGCTTCTGCAATTTCTTCAGATCCACCTTCATCTTCAAATTCAATGATCCCCCTTGCACCAAAACACCTCTCAAGGGTATCCCAAGCCTCCTTCGTGGTCTCGGCATCTGAAATCAGAGAGAGAATGTTTTCATCGACATATTCTTTTATGAATTTTAATGCAAAGGTGTATTTTTGCCACTTCACTTCCAGATCTAAAAATATCTCAAACATTTTTTTTTTTTGCTTTAGCCTCTTGGCTTTTCCCATTTGTTGAGTGCTAGCTCACTACGACTCAACAAGTAATACAAATGCAAAGGTGTCTTTTTTCCACTTCACTTCTAGATCTAATTAATGCAAAGGTGTCTTTTTGCCACTTCACTTTCAGATCTAAAAAGATCTCAAACATATTTTGTTTTTTCTTTAGCCTCTTGGCTTTTCCCATTTGTTGAGTGCTAGCTCACTACGAATCAATAAAAATGGCGTTGATGTTTTGCTTTCACAAACATACGAGTCTACAAATGCTGATTAAATACCTTGCTTCTAAAAAAATTCCTTTTCTCAAAAAATCCCCTTTTACACATTCACTTTCACAAGGCTTTCACACTATCACTTTCTCACAAATTTAATTTTTTTTTTTTTTTTACTTTGAAAAAAATATTTTTTTTATTCACTCTCCCTTTTTAAAAAATATAATAAAATCAAACAAATTTGTACCCACAAATGGGCTTCCTCCCTTTTATGAATTGATTTTTTTTTTTAATGGGCTTTTCCCTTTAATGAATGAATCGACTCTTCAAAAAGTCATTCAAAAAACACTTTAATCCATTAACACAACTTTGAATATGGAGGAGTGAATACGTAGAGTTGAATTTCTTAAAAAAATCACCTTCATGAATTTTGGCCCATCATTTTTGTGCACGTGCTTTGCTGAACCAAGTTAACGCAACGCTACTATTGAGGGGTTGCTTTGTTAGGATATTCTGACACATAGGAAGGAGTTAAGAATAACTTAGTCTAGTGTAGAGTTAGGTAAAGTCTGTTTCTTTACCATGTACATTTGTAAATTATAATCCTGTTATCGCCTAAATCCACCTCAGGCTGAGAAAGGCAGAGTCTTGGGTAACATCAAACCACGCTTAATCTGGTAGCTAGCCTACCAGATCGGGAGAGGGCTCTCTCCTTGTCAATCTCAGCAAAAAATGATCAATGAGGCTTGAGATGACTGAATAAAGGCTGATTTTAGGCTAGGTATATATATAAAAGAGTTTGATTTGATTTTGGGGGTTTTTGTTGGAATCAAAGGGAAAGGCAGTTTGGGTCCAGGAAATGATCAGTTTTGCATAGGGCTGAATGGGGCAAGAAAGGAAATTGTTTTGATGTTTCGAATTCGAATGAAATGGATAGCTCAGACCGGTGAGGAGTTGAAGAGGGCAAGAGGCATTCAAGAATCCTCTTCAGACAGTTGAAAACATGGAAAATTAAACACAAATTCAAGGTAGAGCACTACAAATCTAATGGATTCCACCTTTATCACTTATTTGTTTAATTTAAGAAGAAATGAGAAGGGAAATGATACACATGAAACTTCAGTAAACTTACAATCACAGAGAGAAACACTCCATCAAAACATAGAGCCACATGGATCCGAAAGAGTGCTGCAAACCCTGGTCTTTCCTTTGCCAAAATTGCAGAGATGAAATGTACAATGAAATGCCAAGCAATCCCAAGTGTCCAACCTCTAAAAATGACTAAGAAAATATAAGATATAGACAAGCCTAACTAATTCCCATGCCTTTATGGGTCGATCTCACTATTTTAGGAGTTGTTTCAACAATATCTAAGCTAAAAACTGGAAAATAGGCAATGAAACAGCTTGCCTCTATAAGATAGGAAACTGATTCATTCAGTTACATTTCACTTTTTGGTGAATGAATCTACTTGGATGAGTAAAAATGTGCCAAAATTACATCAAAGTCATGAAATTACATCAAGTTACATCAAGAGTTTCACATTTGGAGATAAAAAAGTCAAACTGGCCAAAACTAGGCGAAAATCTGAGCTGCTGAGTGAAAAAGGAGCCAAAATTCCCAATGCGCCGCGCCTGAAATCTCTATGCGTAGCGCCACTTTGAGGCTGATTTTGAAGGCCTTCCTGGAATCAAAATTGAGTTAAGGATAGCTCGTTGGAAAGCTTTACCTATCTACTTTCCAACCCAATTGGAATTTCTGAATTTGGTTGCCATTTTCCCCTCCAAAAATTAAATCTCCCAACACTGCTTCCTGTGTGTCCAAAAAGTGGCAAAAAGGCCATTTTTAGGGTGTTTTTGACCTTTCAGGCAACCCAAAACTTGTCAAAAACCTTAGGTAATGGGTAGGCATGCATAACTTTTGATGAAAAATCTAGAAATAAAAAATTTTCTTCAAGAGGAGCTTCCAATTATAAGCGCGCGCCAAGTGGTGCTACGCATCAGGCAGAAAAATCTATGTTAATGCCAAAAAAATAAAAATTGACAAAAATTTTCCCAAATTTCTTGAAATTTGGGGTGAATTTCCACCATCAAGTGCTATGCTGAGCCAAAGAAGCTTCGGCCAAAATTTGGAGTCTATCATGCCTTTTGCGACACTTTAATGCCCTCTTTAACTTTGCCTTCATGTGGGATTAGGGATTTAGGGCTAGTTGATTAGGGATATGGGAAATGTGGAATGGGTAGATGAGAATGTAAAGAGAGGGAGAAAATGATTGAGGGAATGAAGGAGTGAGGGAGTGAGAAATGGCTAGGAGTGGAATTGGTAGTGAAACATGCAATTTGCAAACCCTATGCAATTGCTTTTGGCAAGAAATGTAAAGATGTAGGGTTTTGATTTTTTCTCATTAAATCACCATAAGCACCAAGAGAAATTCATTCATTGGTCATGGAGGGATGTTAACTTATTTGGGAAATGAAGAATTTAGCAATTTGAGAGCTTTGGTGGAAGATTTGAATGGATTTAAAGATTTTTATCCCAATGCGTAGCTCCATCTCAAAGCGTAGCGCCAGTTACAAAATTACACTGCAAACCACTGCCCAATGCGTAGCGCCATCTCAATGCGTAGCGCATTTTTGAACAAGGCTTTTGGAGGCCTTCCCGATGTCCAAATTGGGCGTGGGATAGCTCGTTGGAAATATTATTGAGTCTACGTTCCAACCCAACTAGAATTTTTTAATTTTGAGTTCATTTACCCTGTCAAAAATCAAATCTCCCAAGACTGGTCAAAATGTGCAAAATGAGGCTCCCTCAAGGCTGAGTGTTGTTGAAGTAAACTTTTGAAGGTCTTCCTCAACTCCAAATTGAGCTCATGATAGCTCATTGGAAAGATAATTGTGTCTAGTTATCATTTGACTCATCAAGAAAGTAATTTGGCCAACCAAGCTAGGAGAAATATTTATTTTCCCAAGGTCACTTCAGAGGTGCATCAATTCTCCTAAGGCAACTATATTTTTGACATTTCTCTAAAAATATGACACCTGTGTAAAAAGTGAAGGATTTTTTTATTCCTTTTCCTATTTTGGACAAAAAATTCTCTCAGTTTTCCAAAATTCATCTTTTATTGCTCAGGAAAATCATTGGAGTAAAACCTATCCCGATGTGTGGAACAAGGGATTTGTCGAAATGAAGCAAAATGAAGGGGATAAGGGGCTTCTAAATTCTTGAGAAAAATTTGGGAAGTAGGGAGGGATACAAAGGCAGGAAAGTGTGGAATCGGAGAGATTGAGTGAGGGGAGGGAAGGGGTCCAAAAGGGAAAAACACGGAGCTGGCCACCTAATTGTAAGTTGTAGCGAGAAACTAGGGTTTGTGAAAAAATATAAGGGATTTTGGGGATCTCGGTGATGGGAAGTGTTTAATGAGTACATTAAAGACAGGAAGGTGTATGAACATCGGAGATGCAAGTTTCAGTGATTTGACCATCCAAGAGAAATTACCTCCAAAAACCTAGGAGAGGGAAATGAACCTTACCTAGGCACAACTGAAGCATGAACAAGGTGTAACATGACCCAGTGGAACTTGACATGATGATGAAAACCCTCTGAATGAGGGTACACTCAGCTGAATGGTGACAAGGACTGACATTTGGACAAATTTGACAGGAGTAAAAGCAAACCCTATACCTAATACTTAGTGACCAAATTTTGCTTGAAGACTCACTGAAATGACAAAATTTGACCTTGACACCTTAAAATCACTTTGTAAGAGAACTTTTGATCACTGGAGGAAGGCTGCAAATACTGACACTAACATTGGCTCCAATGGGGATGGTAGCTCCTTGGAGATGCCAAGAACTACAGATCTTTGGAAAGTAGACAGTGCCTTCATCCATTGGGCAATGGAGTCAAAAACTCAAGCTGAAATGCATGACTGAAAACTGATGACTTGACGACACAAATTGACTCTCACTCAACTAAAAACTGACTCTATACTTAAACAAAACTGACAAACTGGAAATATGCTCAATACGAAGCTTATTCATCAAAACCTACTCTAACAGTTTCATTCATCACCTGATTAAGTGAAATGAAACAACCAATGCAACCAGGTAAGTATTGCAGCTGTTGTTTGAATTCTCCACGAGTACTTGCTTATGAACAACAAGAGAGAACTACTGAAAGGTAACCCCATGAAAACTTGTGAACAGATCCGTTGAATACTATGGATTCTCTATCCGCCTCCAAAAACACTACATAAGGATCTTGAAATTCATGCACACTAGGACTTAGCTCATCTAATGGATTACTTCTCTTCTTCTCATACCATGAATGCAAACTTTGTTTTGAGCTTTGTGACGAGACTCCTACTAAAAATGACAAAGAGACTGGCTGCCAGATCGAGTTTGTATCAGTACACGTTTCAAGCTTACATATAGTCAATGGAGTAGGACTTTGACTGTAGACATCATCCAACACATCAGCTATTGGATCGTGAAAAACTTGAAAAGACTGTTGCAACCCATTTTCTATTGGTTCCTATGAGATTACATGATTTCCTACGGGGTGCTCATTTGAAGATTTACTATGCAATTTACCCTTCAAAAACTGAAATGATTCAAAACAATAGTGTATGGAATCATCTTGTATCATTTGATCATATGTGCCAGCTTCCAAGTCTTCATCTGCGACTTGAAAATCAATTCCATTCAGGGGCTGCAAATCTGGATATGAGAAGTCTTGAACAAGGTTTTCATTTCCCTCAAGATGGTCCAAATCAAGACTTGTCGACAGTTGATTTCGGATTGCATGGAAGTTGTCTCTGATGAACTGAAACGAGTCAAAACAAAAAGGCAAAGATCCTTCACTTACTTCAAAATTTGCTGCACTTTCCTCGTCACTGTCATAGTTAATATGCATCGGTTGATCACTGTACTCAAGCTGCTAAAAGTGAACTTCCTCCTTCCACAAACTAGCTGCTGATTTGTCTGCAAGATTAGCTTCTATTTGGAGAACATAATCATCATCATACTGATCAAACTGAGGCAAATCATCAGTATAAAACACATCATCAAGCATACATGTCAAATCAATAGATCTCTCTTCTCCAAGGTGATCTAAAAAACTATCATTATGATAACTGGAATAAGAAACAAAATGTTTTGGATCAACAACCTGTTCTTCTTCAATCAACGAGCCATGGGCTTGAACATTATACTCATTCCTTGTGATGATCCTTTGCATCATCTCTTCCACTGCACTTACCAAAATGTCAAGCTTTACCTCTAGAGATGTCAATTTCTCCGGATCTATGATTTTCATCTCTTCTTCTTTCAACCTTGCCCTTTAGATAAGCAAATGAGCCTCTACATCTACTGCATTGTTTTGCATCTCTTCAAGTGTTGCTGTGTTTCTTTCTCTCGGCTGAAACTCCATTTCTGGGTCAAAAGCACTTGGGTAATGTAAAAGGGTCGAGCCAGGAGGGGGTCTTATATTGGCAGGTGTCGAATAATAAACTCGATTGAATCTGGCGGAAAACTGTTGTACTGTCTCCCCTGATTGTCTTTTCAGCTGGGCGTACTCATCTAAAATAATAAACACTATTGAACCTAGTGCAATAATCTTAGACACTTTCCCCCTTATTTATTTTGAGGTTGCTATATTCCGAGAGGATTTGAAGAGGGTTTTTCTTGATTTCCCATTTTTTTATGAAAGTTTGGTAAAGGGAAGGGAGATCATGTATACTGTTGGGAGTTAGGCTTTTGAAACATTTCTTAGCTTCTCCTCCTAGGATTTGGGCGAACATTCTCATTTTCATGGTTTCCTCTTCTAATTCCATGTAGTCAAAACCATCATTCATACTCTCTACATGTTGTTGGGAAGTAGTGGATTCAGCCCCAGTGAAGTGTGGGATTCTGGATTGGTAATCATTTGGCAAAGGTACCAAAGGTTGCGGTAATACAAGGGGTGCATACCATGCTTCCATGGTGGGAGCTAATGGTGGATTTACAAGCGGAGGATTTGTGCTATGAGATGGAGTGGTTTGCACAATGGTGGTGTGAATGGGTGTGGTGGAAGTTCTTGGACCAGTAAACTAATTCTAAGTAGACTGGGGGTGGAAAGAGCCGAAGTGATGGAGAAGTTGTAGATCAGGTGGTGTGGAAGGAGAAGCTTCTCTACTAAGACTCTGCTGCAAGTCTATGGGCTCAAGATTGGTATGGTCAATTTTAGTTTGTGACTTGGTTCTGAAAAGGTTTCTAGTATGGTGCAAATCAAACTGGGGGTCTTGCAATTCTGTAAGATGTTCAGGTACAGAGCTTGATCTATGAATGGTCCTATAAGTAGCTAAGTTTCTAGTTTCAGAAGTTTTCCACAAAATCCTTTCTGGGTCATCAACTATAGTAGAAGGGTTGGGGTCTAGATGAGATCTGGTATAGATTCTTCACAAAGCCAGTTTTCAAATTCAAAATTTAGAGAGGTTGCAAGTTTATGACTGCTTTTGAAAGGCTGACCTCTCTAGGCACTATCAAACTTGCACCGTGTGTGACTAAGGTTCTATATTTCCTAAGGTTGTTTTGATGCAGTCCTACAAGAGTCTATAGATACTTTAGCAAAATTTAGAAGGCCTACTATAGGCTAGTGGAGTCGCCAGGTGGATATTTTTGGTTGTTTTGAAGATAAGTGTCTATGGTCCACCACCAATACTGACAAAAAGCCAATCTAGAAATGTTTTGGCATTTTCTGAGCTTCTATACGTATCCCTAAGGTTTGTAAGAGTGTCCTATAGCTGAGTGATCATTTTTCTAGGATGGTGAAAAAGCTAGATTCTACTCGTAGGCTATCAATTAAATTTTCTATGTTTTGACTTAGATTTAAGAGTTCCTAAGGGATACCTAGCATGTTTTTGACTCAAAGTCCCACCGTGATCACCATTATGTTAGGGTTCCATGATTTGGTAGATTGGCTAAACCAAATGACAAGGTAACATCATAGCAGTCTTTGGAGTCCTAGGACCTAGCCTTCCTGGACTCAAAGAGGGCTCTGTCTACTATGCGAAGGATGTGAACTTGTTCGCTCTAGATGATTGATTTTAGGCTAGTTGTTAAGTGTAATTTTTTTGTTTGTTTTGGGTTGGGGTAAGATGACTAAGTAGGATAGGTGGAATGAGAGGCTATCAAATCAATAGGGCTATGGGGTTAGATGAAGTCGAGGGTGTCTAAATGATGAAGCAGAGTGTATTGTAGGGCCAATTTAGTAAGGTTAATGGATCCTTAGGTGATGTATGAGGTGTAATGAACATTAAGTTTGGGAAAAACTAAGAGGTATTAAACATATATAGTCTGAAAGAAATAACTCATGAGGTAGGGAAAACCATTAATCTCTATGAACAATACTCAAACTGATAAACATGTAAGATGAACATTTTGGTGAGACATAGAAGCATTAGAACTCCTAACTTTAGAAATCCACCTTCATCTTTTTGAGAAAACACATAAGAGAAACAAAAAATTCAATATATGGAGAGGGAACTCCTAAACAACATATATCAAACTATCGGGAACTCTGAAACAAGTTGATGAGTATGAGCAAAGGGCAAGATCAAAACAAGACCTCTTTGTATTAATCTAATCAATCAGTATTCCATAGAAAAGCTTCACAATAAGTTTTTGAAAAAATTTAAATAAGAAGGGCATACCATGAATCATATTTATAATCTAACATACTAATCATTCATGAAATAAAGAACAATTTTTAGTGGGCCTAAGGAGCAATCAAGAATTCCTTAAGATGACTAAAAGAAGAAAACATCAAAACTATAGCAAACAGGAGGTTTGAGGTGCTTCCATGAGCATATATCAACCTATACTTTTATGATCTATAGCAAAAAAGCAGACTAAAAAAAAATGATGAAAATAAAACACTAACAATTTAGAAAAACATCACCATTCACCAGGCTATGGAATCCTGCAAGCAAGCTTCTCCAACATCAAGCCACACAAGCCATTCATTCACTTCATAAAACCAAATATCTTCTCCAAGCTCATAAACCATGTGTTTCTCTATAACACATCAAGTCCCAAATGTTTACAATGAATCCTCATGGCTTATATAACAATCAAGGAGGAAGAGAGCTCACTAGAGCATCTAGAAGCCTATTGGCCAAAAACAAATATCCTAACTTGTCCTTGAGGCCCTACAAGGTCCAAGGCACAAAATATCTTCCAAAACATCTTTTCTGGACTAAAATAGAAAAAATATTGAATTTTAGGCTCTGACATACATGATGAAACTTGCCTAACGCACATTTGTTCAGTTACACACAGGAATGCAGCATACTGTCTAAAAAAATTGAAAATTTTCCAAGAGCGTAGCACCAAAAAAGGTCCTTTTGCAACAGAGTTTTGGAGGCCTTCCCTATGTCGGAAAAGGCTCTATGATGGCCCATTGGAAAGCTATGGATGTCTTCTTTCCAAATAGATTCTTTTTTTCCTCAATCTGACCTCTACAAGTGGCCCAAAAAGTATAAAAATACAAGGCTTCCAGGAGCACAACACCCGTTCAGAAAAAGAAGGTAGAAAGGTGAAAATTTGAGTATTTTTTATCCTTTTGGGGGATAAAAACAACTCCAATTGAGCTGAAATTGGTGAGAATACTCCTCTCATGATGGGGAATCCAAAAATGTAAGCTTCTCCCTCTGAATATGCCCTAGGAAAAAGCGCAGTACAAGGGGTGCTGCATTCCTAGGCTTAAAAATTTGCAAAAAACAAAAACTTGTTTAATTTTGCTCAAATTTGGTAGGTAGGTGCCTCAAGGGTCCTTAGATACCTGTAGAGAAACTTGGGCCAAAATACCAAGCCTACCTTGGTATTTTTCATCATTTGGTGTCAGGCCCTCATTTTGGGCAGTTTTGAGCTTTTGTCTTGCAAAGTGATTTCTCTGTTTGTAGTGCTCAGTCATCCTCCTCTGTAAGCTCAAGTATTTGTTGGCCTTCTATAGTTTGGCCTCTAAATGAATATTGGATCTCTCAAGCCATTCTTCCTTTTTATTCTTAATTTCCATGGCAAGGAGTTCGGTGAAGGAGAATTGTTGTGCTTGGGCTGCCTCTTCCTCTCGTTGCTTTACCAATGCTTTCCTAAGACCCATAGTCTTAGGTCTCTTTCTAGCTTGCCCCTCTTCATCACTATTTTCCTCATAAGCGCCCATGTATTCCTCCAACTGCACTTGTGATCTTTGAGCCTCCTTCCTATATTTGAGCGCCCTTGCTTCATAGATGGCCAGTTGTGAATGAGATCCTTTAATCTTTCTAGCTCAGCCTCCAAGTCCTTAATCTGTTCATTCTGGTCTTGTAGAAGGGAATTCACTATCTTTTTTTCATTTTCCTCATCACTATCTATGTGAATGAGTTCAAATTCTCTTTCTTCCTCATGATTGTCTTCTTCCTTCTTCAGTTGTTGTTTACCTTTGTCCTTCAATGGCTTTTTTATTTTTCCCTTCAATGGTTGTTTACCTTTTTCCTTCACTAGTTTTGAGGAGGACTGCATGGGCCCTTCCCTTTTGGAGGCAGAAAACACATGCCTCCTTCCTTTTTGATAAGTGATGCTGAAAGGTTCCATAATTTTCACTTGCAAAGTTTGGTCACTAACGACCTTGAGATTATTTTCTTCTTCATGGATGATTTATGTGTGAGTGTCCTTCTTACCTTGCTCTTGGTTGTCCTTTTGATAAGCATCCTCAACCGCTTTAAAGCTTTCCTTGCTGCCAAAACCTTCAATACTGCCATGCTCTATTTTTGCAATGTTAGAGGCGCCTATCTTTCGCATTTCTTCACTTTCATGACTATCCTCCTTTTCATCTTTTGGCCCACTGCATTCACTGTCAATATCATCTTTTGTATCACTGTTAGTACTGTTTGTGGGGTCACTGCTTTGGGCACCTTCATTGGTCTTCCCATCACTATGGGAGTCATTTCTTTCTTCATTAAATGAGTTCCTTTGACTGATTTCTTATTCACTGCCCTGCTTATTTTTCTTCGTTACTTGGCCCTTTGTCATCATTTCCATGCCTACTGAAAACAAATTTAAACCATGTTTCTTGGCTACCTGTGCCATTCTTGTCACTGTCATTCTTTATTTCTCCATTGCTTTCATATGTCTCCTCTCCACTATCTGCATTTGTACCTTCAGTGTCATTTTCTTCACTTTCAGACCCACTGTTTTGGCATTTTAGCTCATCATGGGACTCAATGGTTTAAACTCTGTTTTCTTGCTCACTATCTTCTTCATGAAAAGCTGCCTATGATTGTGTGTCTTTAGAGTCATCCTTTTCACCATGGGACCCACTGCCTTGACTCCTTTGCTCATCACTTGCATCATTGTGTTTACCTCTATTTTCTACTTCATCCACATACTCATCCTTGTTACTGCCTTCACTATTCTCTTCTTGGCCATCTCCCTCTTTGACATCTTCTTCTTCTTCACTTATTTCTTCATCTTCATCATTCTTTCCATCACTGTTTTATTCATGATCATCACTCTCTCCCTCACTATTTTCTTCATGATCACCACTGCTTTCTTCATGATCATCACTGCTTTCTTCATGTTCAAATTTCTCAGGGGAAAGCAAGAGGAGGGTCTGTTTGAGGGAATGATTCATGTGAAGAATATGAACCAAGTTTAGGGAGGGTGATGGAGGTGTATGAGGAGGATTTTGAGAAGATGATGGCATACTTTGCAGAGGGATGGGTTGTAGAGTTGTGAAATCATCATGGGCGATAAAAACCTCCCAGGGAATGCCTTGTTGTTTTAGATGGTATGAGACAATTACTTTGACGAGGGAATGATGAAAGAGGCTTGACATTTGTTGGGATCGAGGCCTCTTTTGCACGATGGAAGACATTTTCTCAATACTTTTGCAAAGGCATTAGGGGAATTTTGAGGTCTAAAATGGGCCTCCTAAGGAAAAAGTACAACCAAAATGAAATTTATGAGAACCAATAGGATTTAAGATGATGATGTCAACCATGGGGGATGATTCACCATTTTGGAGTAAAAAAGTAAAAAGATTAAAAAATAATAAAACTACTTTTTCAACTCGTATTTTCAACTTATCTCCCTACCGGTTTACTCAAATTTCGAGCAAGAGGACTCATTAGATGCAAAATTTAATTCCTCATCCAAGGAGTACCCATGTTGCATACTTTTGATGGACCCTGCTATGCGAAAATTTGGAAATACATGAAAAATGTGATTACAATCATGTTTTTCATGTATTTCTCATTTTTCATGTAGCAGAGTTCATCAAAAGTATGCAACATGGGTACTCCTTGGACGGAGAATTAAATTTTGCATCCAACAAGTATTCCTGCTCGAAATTTGAGTAAAACCTTAGGGAGATAAGTTCAAAATACGAGTTGAAAAAATAGTTTTTTCTTTTTTCACTCTAAAATTTGTTGATGTAATCAAATCTTATTTTATTATTTCCACTATTATTTTAGAATTTCATTAGGAGGCCCATTTTAGACCTCAAAATTCCCCTAATGGTAGCAGGGCATGTGTAGTAGCTTGGTCCTGGTGAAATGCATGAGGAGTCTAATATGATAGGAATAGACTCTGGAGAACGTACCCTCACAAGTGAAGTACTTCATGATAATATTCATGAGGAGGGCATATCTATCCAATAGATGAGAAAAAGGGAAAATGGTTTTACAGTAAGCTTGACAACTAGGTTTTAAGAATGGATGATAATGGCTTAAGTCAAGATGCTTATGTTTAAACCACCTTTCTCCTATGCAAGGCATTATAGTGGCCTTAGAGATGGCACTGGTGATCAACTCAAATCTTACCCCTGCTAGATGTACTTTATGCCTGTGAAGTCTTAAGGCAAATAACTTGGTCAACTGAGGGTGGCTTTTGATCTCTTGCACTTTGTTACAGAACTTATGGCACCATAACTCTTGGAAATAGGAAATAATAGAAGGGGAGGCTATCATTTCTTCAGTGCTTATAGGTTCAAACCTATTTGGCTTCCCTCCCTTCTTCTCTTGCTTTCTTGGTCTTTGATTTTCCTCATTTAGGTCAACACTCCCTTCTTCAGACATTGTGTCTTTCTTCACCCCTTCCTCAAAATCTTTAAATAGAAACGATATTTTCTAGTGAAATAATGTGTAAAGAGGGTTAAGGAGATGCTGAGTTTTGTAACAAGGTTTGGAGACTATTAGAGAGTAGGTTAGGTTTTCTTTACAATTTTTCTTCATGCTTCCCTTGACATAAGTTTTGAATTTTCTTGGCACCCTTAACCTTTATAAAATCATTAAGAGGGGATAATGGTCAAAATACCTTTTTAAAATGTCCTTCACAGCAAAAAAAAATGCTTTTCCAAGGCTTGTGGGCGAGTCAGGTGATGCTGACTATCTTTTTGTGCAGTGCTGCGCTTTTGTGGCAAAAGCGTAGCATCTGGGCGGAGGGGTGAAACCCGTGGCAGGAGCGCAGCGTCTGGGCAGAGGGGTGGAAACCGTGGCAGGACCGCAGCGTTTGGGCGGAGGGGTGAAGCCCATGGTAGGAGTGCAGCACCTGGGCACTCAAGCGGCTCGGGTCACTGAATGCAGAGTCGTGCAATGTTTGGACAGTGGCCAGAGCGCAGCACCATGGGCAACTCTGCACATTGCGTCGGGCGGAAAAACATATGGCAGGAGCACAACACCCGTGGGAAAAGCTACACGCAACTCAGGCCATCACTCTGCATGTTGGGCAAGCTTGAAAGAGCACAACGCCCACCTATAGGCGCATAGCACTCAAAACAAAATTACACTGGAAGCCGCTACAGGAGCGCAACACCATTTTATAGGAGCAGAGCACCCTGGATTTTTTGCTCGAGGACTCCGGCAGAAAACTAGAAACCTCACTGCGTCTTTCAAATGAGCAAATGAGCGGGTAGTTGTGGTGTTGTAGTGTTTTATACCCTCTTTTGAAAGAATTAAACTTTAAAAAACCCACTTTTCTAAGGTTCATTTTGCACCTTTTTCCTTTTGACAATGCTTTTCGGAGCTGCCTTAAAAATTATTTTGAAACCCCTTTTGACCACTGTCTCTTTTGAATTCAGACAATTGGTTAGATCCATGATGATCCTTTTCTCATCAGAATCATTTGTTAGGGCGATTTAGAAATCATGTTTTCCTCCTTTAGATATTTTGAATATGCCTTTGACAGTTTGTTTGTGAGAAAACATATTTTTGAGGTGGTGTTTTATCTTTTTCAGTGAAGTGGCATATAGTGCACATAATCTGTCTCCCTAGATCTTTTTAGAATACCGATCTTACCCTTTGATTAAGTGGGATTGATGGTTTTTTTCCAAACTTAGAAGATAGTAGGAAAACTATTGAAACCATCTACTATTGATGAAGGAGGTTTCTTTGCCTCTTATTATGACCATTTTGTTCAGTTTCCCAACTTCTGAGCCTTTAGGGATGTTCAAAAAAGAAAACAAGGCTACCTTCAAAGTCCTCAAAGAAAACACTCATTTAAACTCTTTAATTATGCCTAAAAAGTCTCCAATGATAATTTGGAGTTTTGGAGGAGTTCTTTAACCTTTTTAACCCAAGTATTTTTCCATTGCTTGGTAAAAAAAATCACACATTTTTATCCCTAATAAAAAACATACCTATTTCTTTTCTTATTGTTATGAATGGGCTCCTTGTGTTGATCCTCCTTTTTACCTCATCTCACCTTAGGTTCTTATTTGATAGCTTGTTGGTCTCTTTTGCAAGGATGTAGGCAAAGGGTAGTTGTCCCTATACCAGCTTCATGCTTGAGGCCAAAAATCCTTTCAATGATCTCTTTGACTGTTTGAGCAATGCCGCTTATGTGCCACCGAATTTTTGAGATTTGCACAGACCTTTTGATAGAAAGTATTTTACTATAATTATCATGAGATCATGATATTTCCTGTAGATTTCAGCTTGTTGTACCTTTTTATCAATTTAAAATGCCTTTATGAACTCCATTAGGTGTCCTTCTTTGCCCTTTTTCTACTGTAGACTAAATTACAAGGCATTCCTATAGAAATGCTTGGATATGATAGATTATTCTTTTGCAGACCTAGTGCTGGATCAAGAGGATATCTTTAGAGTTTCTTTTGTGCTCTTTAGACAATGATAAACCTTAACTTTGAGCTCTCTTGAACTCACCTTTGAATTCCTGTGGATATAATCAAATGAGAATCATGATAGTGCATGACCTAGTGAAAACCTAATTGACTCATTTGTAAGGTCTTAGAATAAGTTTTTTGACTGAAATCTTGAATCATGGTTTTGAATGAAGATACAGGGTTTCGACACTCTACTTATCCACCACCATCCTAGATAGCTATAAATCTTCTTTTACTTTTGAGGGCTTTCTAGAAAGAAATTTGACACCACCATTGCTTGAGGCACTTGGTGAGTATGGGAAAAAGATTGGTTTACTTAGTGAAACAAGGTGTAAAGATAAAGGTATTAGGAAAAATGAGACAGAGGGTTATAGGCAAAGGTGGAAAATACAGAGAGAGTGAGGGACATTAGTCCAGGATGGGGTTTTATCTGGATGATAGATTGGCCATGCTTGACAAGGAAGCAGGACTGGAAAAACTCTCTTTGAGGAGATTTCTAGAACTCACGTGATTCTTGAATTATGTTTCTAGAAATCTTGGACAACGCATTTAGTCATCTAAAATAGGTGAAAATTACTGATGACTAACAAGATGCTTATCTATAAATTCAATTTTTCTTCTTGTGGTTGCATAAGAGGCTTATCTTTAAGTTCAATTTTTCTTCTTGTGTTTGCCTAAGATATTGTCTTTAAGTTCAATTTTCCATGCTTGGACAAGGATGCCTTTTAGTGATATGTATATATTGTTAAAATATGATGCATTGGATGTGTTCTGGATTAGGCCATTATTTTTTTTCTTTATATTCTTCAGTTATTGATAGTGTTGTGTTTTTTTTTGTTTTTGGAACTTTGATATTAAACTCACCCTCTCTCTCTTGTGAGATCTTTCAATTGTAAATTTACAATTCACATTTACATTTCCTTGGTTGCTTACCTTTCATTTTTTTGTTGTGCCATACTGGGTAACATTTTAAAATATCAATGCTCTTTTAAAATATCAATGCTCCTTTTCACTTTTGCAGTGGTTCTAAGAGATTTATTTTCTATTTTTGCTCTTTTCCTCTTGCTGATTTTTCATTTTAATTGTGTATATATTGCATAACGGTAAAATATTTGCAAATGACTTCTAAGTGATGCCTTTTTTATTATTTATATCTATATGAATTTGATTTATAATTATTGTTATTATTATTGCAGTATAAAATAGACTTTACCTTCCATTGCTCACGCTTGCATTTAAATGTATTCGTGCATGTAACAGACAATGGATTTAAGGTTTGAGATTCATGAATGCATTTGATATACATGTGAGCAGTTGTTGCAACTTCAAGAGGTATTACTCGATATATTCTGTAAGGAATGGGAGGACTACACCACAGGTCTTAGGCATGTAGGGATCACCCTCATTGATAGTGAAGACCATATGATCTGGGCTGGTAAGCTTAAGAAGGGGACCCCTATGGTTAAAGATATATACTTGGAATTACGTATTGTGGACAAGGGCCTTAAATTTTCAAAATATTTTTACCAAACAATATTAAATGTTTTGGTTGGCTTGTGATACATAACCGTATTTTGACTTGGAAGAATCTCCAAAGGAGAGGATTTCAGGGACCAGGCATATGTATAATGTGCAGGAAGGGGGAGGATGAGGTAAATCATATATTCATGGAATATCCTTATGCTAAGGCTATATGGGGAGGAGTGTTAGGACACTAAAAATTGTAAATAATGGATCTTTTATTAAACTAAATTTACTTATTAGATCCTGGATAAAAGATAGAAGATACATGGATCTCTCGCCATATGTGTTATGGAAAATCTGGAGGAGACCCATGCCGTTATATTTGACTATAAAAATATAGCTCGACACACGATGATATCATCAAGATGTTGGTTTTCTTCAACGAGATAGGGCTGACACAAGAAAATAAAGGTTATAGATCTTTCAGAACTAAGGAAATATGGAAGTCATTCTCGACGGGATTCTTTGATGGGGGAAACACCAACAGAGTTTTTGGTTGTGGAGATGCAACCTACTTAGAGGAGGATAAATTATATCATTTTTGGTGGGAGGGAGGAAGAGGGAATAATAACAGAGAAAAATTCATTGCATTATGGGGTCGGCTAATCGTGACCAAGTGGCTTTGAATTGATCAGATTCATATCTTCAGTGATGCCAAAGGAATCATTGACTAGGTCAAGGGAAGTAATTACTTTAACCCTCCTATAATAAAAAATTGGATGGCTTGCATTAAAATTTTGGTAAGGACTTTTAAAAGAGTGAGTTTTGATCATTTGTACAGAGAGATGAATTGGTAAGCATATTTACTATCAAAAAGAAGCATTAACAGGGAGTCAGGTAAGTTTTATTTCTCTAAATTTGATGATGGTGTAATGACCAATGAAATTACCATTAACTACTCATAAAAGATTGGAGGAACAAAAATAGCAGAGCTATGCAATAGAGAAGAGACTCATATGAAAAGTAGAAGAATAGAAAAATTTGGAATACCTGTTTCTTTTTGTTTAAAGAGCATTAGTAAAAGTATGAAAGTGTTTATTTTGAGTAGTATAGAATGAATAACTATGATGTAATAGGTTCCAAGAGTATATTTTTGTGTGTTGTAAATTTTGAACAAATGATATATGAAATATTGTAAGAAGAGAAGGAAAAGTAGACTCAAGACAATTGTACTACCTTTTATTAATATAAGTAGTGTTTTTTCTATAAAAAAAAGAAAAGAAAAGAAAAAGAAAATGAAAAAAGATTCAAGAATTATGATTAATTACTTGCATTATTAAAAAATTCAATAACAAGTTTTAAGTTTAGACTTACTTATCACAATGATATGATTCATTACTTGCATTATTAAAAAAATCAATAGCAAGTTTTAAGTGTACTAGACTTATGTTCATTACTTAAATTATTAAAAAATTCAATAGCAAGTTTTGAATTTGCACTTATGTATCACAACCTGATTCACTAGATATACACAATAGTATGTACTAGTGGTATAAGTTTGAGGACTTATAATTTTATTTATTTATCGTTACAACTTATTGTAATATGTATTGACTTTATTGATTTTTTTCTTTTTAATTTGATGAATTGTTGAGACTTTTGATAGATAGCTTGATCACAAATGTTTTTTCATAGAAAGAACACCTTTGTTAGTCTATTTTTATTCTCATATATTTTTCTTCATTGGTAACATTGTATGAATTAACTTTTTTCTTAACATGTTAATATGATTATAAATATCTTTAAGATTGTGATAATCATTTTCTTCAATATAGAGGAATCCATGAACATATATAATGATATTAAATGAATATACATATTGTTTTAGGTGTTTAGATGTCATTTATATTTTTTTAAGAAACTAAAAGTTAATATGAATAAGATTTTTGTGTTGTCTGTAATACTTGTAATTGATAATTTAATACCGAATGATATTAAATGAATGTACATGTTTTTTTAAATGTTTAGAGGTCATTTATATTTTTGTTAACAAACAAAGGTTAATATGAATAATATTTTTGTCTTGTATGTAATACTTGTAATTGATAATTTAAATTTAAGCCTAAGTACCTAATAGTTTGTGGTATTTGTTCCTTCCCATTTCTTAACCAATACGATTGCTCTAATTAGTTGTTACTTTCTTATATAACTCCCTAAAAAAAACCAAGTGGGGTGAATCAATAAAGGTATGGTAAACATAACAGGTGGATAACCCTAAGTAAAATCTATAAAAGTCATATGACGAGCTTGGGAAAAAAACTGTAAAATCAAAATGGACAGTCAACTCATCACCTTACGAAAAAACCTCAATAGTAATTAGCGATATTTAGACATGCATTAAAGGTATACAACTTAACTCACTAATCATTTCTCAGCGTCTTGGATAGCTTGAATTAAAATTGTACACCTAAGATGGCGTTTTCTGCTTCATTGTGAAAGTTAAGCTGAATAGAACCAAAGGTTACCATAGGTCGAGAACGACTCGTCTCGAAGCTCTTTCACCATTTCTCTAGCATACCCTGGTACCACGGTGTTCCCACATTTTCTTTGGGAAGAGGGGACTCCATTCTGGCGCTGAATTCCACCGGACACAACACCGTTGAAATCTTGTCACTCGACTTTTCCAATGCGAGTGGTCTTTCCCTCCACAGGTGCGCCATCACCACTTCAAAATTGGTGCACTTCTTGATCTTTCCGTTCTCCATTTAATTTAAATAGTTTTCTTGGAGTAACAATTACACTAATTAATTTAATGATCAATAATTATTAAGTGAATGATAATTATTTAACCACAAAGATAAAAAATTACTATTTATTCTATGTTTTTTTAATTAAATTGATTATTAAAAAAAATGTGATGATTTGTTTGAACATATGATAATCATAAGTCATGATATTAATTCATAATATTATAACAATAACAATATCTATTTATAGATTAAGGATTTCCATCATTAAAAATCTGTCATATATTTTTTAAATTTTATATTTGTTTAATTCATACATTAATTATTTTTATAATAATTAAGAAAAATAATAACCAAAAAAAATTATAATTTAAATAAAATTTAGTTTAATTATTGTTTTTTATTTAAATAATATGAAATGTATTTAAATATTGAGGGGTTTCCGCAATGCATTATATTATATATCATTTTTTGGGATTCGAGTGTGTTAAGAAAGTCATTCAACTATTACCATTTCCATGAGAGGTAGTCTTAACTGACTATTTTCTCGTGATTTTTGAATAGTCCACTTAGCACCCATTGTTTGGGATTTTTCATGATTTTTGAATAGTCCACTTAGCACCCATTGTCTGGGATGCGTGAACACCCAGGAAATCCTGGTGAAAGCCCCAGAAGTGATGATTGATCCTATGTGATTCATTTCACTAGTTTCAATCCCACTTCTTCACCCCTATGAGCATCACCTGATGCAATGAGTGTTAAGTGGACTATTCAAAAATCATGAGAAATTAGTCATTTACAACTACCTCTCATGAAAATGATAATATATGAATGACTTTCTTAATGCACTTGAATCCCAAAAATTATATAATAATATAATGATATCTAATATAAAATGTATTATAAAAACTTTTTGTAATTATTATAAATTATTTTAATTATTTATTAACATTTTCAAAATCCATTAATTTGTATGGTTGCTCTGGTTTTTATCAAATTAATTGATGTGATCATCTAAATAACAATTCACAAATAAAACAATTAAACTATTTATTAGCAAAATTAACCAATAAATACTTGTCAATTGTGAAATTGGATTCATAATTAAATGAAAAAGAAATAAATGATACTCAGTATGCATGCACCTATCATCAACATTTTAGATCTGTAGCTTTTATAGTTTTCTAATATTAGGATTTGAGTTCTCATGTTTTTTTAGAACAATCTTCTAAAAGGAGTTGTTTTTAGTGAGATTTTTTGGATTTTTGGGTGTCGAATCTAGCTGAAATTTCTGAGGTAAAATCTTGTATTGTGTTATTTAAACTAGTTTTTTTTAATGTATGTGGATTCAACACTTTGAAAAAACCTTAAAACACTTTGATTATGCAAGGGTTACCCATCAAACTTGTGATTTCAATAAATTCTAGCCAAATTTTAAATAAATTAAAACAAAAAAACTTATTTTAAAAACTTCCAAAACACTCTCACTTCCAAAAAATTTCACTAAAGAAAACTAGTTCTAAAAATATCAGCATTTTGAACCTCACATAGATACAATATTTTTTATTGGTTTTGATTTTCATTTTCATACACGATTGTTGTGGTCAAAAGATCCACCTTGGCACATATCTTCAAGTCTGGGCCTGCCGAATATCTTGTGGCGGTGGGTGTGAGTGTGAGTATCCATTTCTCATTTTGTATGTTCTTTTGCTTTTTCTAGAAACATCTCTCTTGTGTTATGAATTCAATATGTTCTTTGATTTTTTTTTCAGAAAACATCTCCGTGTACTATAAATACGCTGCGACTTTGAGATAGTCATTCAAGGGTTTGCCACTGCAACTATTTTTGGCCTTTTGTGCTATGTCACCCACTATTCTTGTTTTCAATAGATAAGGTCAATGGGCAATGATCTTGGTTTTCGTGTTGCCGAGGGCTTTCATCTTGACACCCATAGGAGAAGAGATGAAAACAATGGAAAACTGAAAATAATTGGAGCAGAGGATTGTCTCAAGATTACAAATGAGTTAAATAATATTACATTGGAGACATCAACATTAAATGACTACAGCAAGACTCAACTAAAACTGGACTAAATAAAACTGAACTGGGACACTTGGATGGATGGTTTCGACACCTAGCAGGTGGTTGGAATTAGATTCTCCAACACTCCCTCTCAATTACAACCACATAAAAATTTAATTAAGATACATGCTGGTCTATGTCTCAGCGAGACTTACAATTTTAAAAAAATGACTTCAACTAGATTTAGTTTTCTTCTTCTCTTCTTCCAGATTCTATAGCCTCTAAATTGTTTCAACATTTTCTTCTTGTTGTATTCTTCAAACCTCTGTTTCTTCATTAGCTGGTGCAGGTCTTCTATTGTTCCAGACTGTCTAAGCATGTCCTGGACTTCTTCAAGAAATGACTTGTATGTGGGTTGCTACCACGTATTGTCTTTTGTATTGCACTTTTCATCATCAATCTGTTGCAACATAAGATCATAATAATATTTTATCTATTCAAAACTCCAATAACTAAAAATTTCATTAACGTTTTCATCATGCATGTTGTCTTTAACATTCATATCTACATCTTTTATGTAGACCTCATCTAGACATGATGTTGCAAGACATGTTTCAAGGAACCTTAACTTTTCTTCATAATCATTATGTGTACCTGCACATTGGAAATCAATGGTAAGTGTAAAAACATCTTCAAAACCACATTGGTTTTGTTCCTTCTACTCCGGAATGGAAACTTTCTCCTGTTGCCCTTCCTTCTCTGCTTTTTCCTCTATCTCTGTTCCTGTCTTTGTCTCTTCTTCACTAACCTGTGCTACTACAAACAGGTTGTCTTCCACTGACTCAAGTGAGATTTTATCACTAAATAACATCATGTTGATATCATGTTTTTGTTGCATCATCCGCAACCAATCATCATTAGTCAAAAATTATTTATCAAAGTTTACATCAGCAATATTGTTTACTTAATTTACCATAGTAGTTTTACTCTCATCAGCAAGTTGTGTTATTGGATTCACCAAATCTTCATCAGCAAGCTCTGTTGCTGGATTCACCATATCAGCAAGCTCCATTGTTGGAATCACCAAGTCGTCATCAGCAAGATTTTTTGTTGGATCATCAAATCATCATCAGCAAGCTTTGTTGCTAGAATCACCAAGTCTTCATCAACAAGCTCTATTGTTGGATTCATCAAATTGTCATCAGCAAGTTGTTTTGCTCAATTCACCAAATTTTCGTCAGCAAGCTCTATTGTTGGATTCATCAAATCTTCATCATCAAGCTCCATTGTTGGATTCATCAAATCTTCGACCACTTATGGCCGTGCACAATGGGGTTCACGAGCATCTTCATGTTGCTTGTCTGCTGCTTCTGCAGTTTCTTCAGATACACCTTCATCTTCAAATTCAATGATCCCCCTTGCACCAAAACACCTCTCAAGGGTATCCCAAGCCTCCTTGGTGGTCTCAGCATCTGAAATTAGAGAGAGAATGCTTTCATCGACAGATTCTTTTATGCATTTTAATGCAAAGGTGTCTTTTTTCCACTTCACTTCCAGGTCTAAAAAGATCTCAAACATATTTATTTTTTTTCTTTAGCCTCTTGGACTTTCCCATTTGTTGAGTGCTAGCTCACTACGACTCAACAAGTAATACAAACTGTAGACATTGCAACTAAATGCAATAAAAATGGTGTTGATGTTTGGCTTTCACAAACAAACGAGTCTACAAATGCTGATTAAATACCTTGCTTCTAAAAAATTTCATTTTCTCAAAAAATCTCCTTTTACACATTCACTTTCACTTTCTCACAATTCTTTTTTTTTTTTTTTTTTTTTTTTTTAATATTTTTTTATTCACTCTCCCTTTTTAAAAAATATATAAAATCAAACAAATTTGTACCCACAAATGGGCTTCCTTCCTTTTATGCATTGATTTTTTTTTTTAATGGGGTTTTCCCTTTAATGAATGAATCGACTCTTCAAAAAGTCATTTAAAAAACACTTTAATCCATTAACAAAACTTTGAATATGGAGGAGTGAATACGTAGAGTTGAATTTCTTTAAAAAATTACCTTCATGAATTTTGGCCCATCATTTTTGTGCATGTGCTTTTCTAAACCAAGTTAACGCAGCGCTACTATTAAGGGGCTACGTTGTTAGGATATTCTGACACATAGGAAATAGTTAAGAATAACTTATTCTAGTGTACAGTTAGGTAAAGTGTGTTTCTTTCCCATGTAAATTTGTAACTTATAATCCGACAGTCATGATTTGTAGTGATCCGATGGTTATCTGTCACCTTGGTATTAACAACACTTGATCCGTGGCTTAACACTCGATTGGTCCATGATCTCTATTTAAAGAGCATGGAGGGTCATTTGTCTGGTAACCGTTTATGAGAGAAACATATGTAACTTTTCTTTTTATATTAATAAATTTCCTGAAGTGGCCGCGTTGGCTTACGTCGTGGATTGTTTCCCTCTTTGAGGGTTTTAACCACGTGATTATATTGGTGTACTGATTTGTGATCTGTTTGTGAGCGGTGACCTTTGGTTCTTGATCTACGGAACTTACCCTGTAAATTCCTACATGGTATCAGAGCTATTTTGAGGGTTGCGTCCGTTGTTGATCAAAATCTGAAGCCGGTTTGACTGCATGGAAATGCCATTTTTTAGATCTACTATTTCTGAACATTTTTTAGCTTGGAGAACTGGTCGGTTGTGTCTGGAGCGTCTATTACAGTGAGGAACATCTTTCTTCCATGCGAAAAGGTTTATGGCTGCCCAATTATGACAGTTTAGATCTGGAGGAAAAGGCACGCACAATGAAGAGTAAAAAAACAAAAAAAACAAACCCCCCCCCCCTTCCTCCTTTCATACAATAACGTGATCATTTTACTATCTCACTTGGTGAGGGGTTAGTTTATGAGAATAGAGGTCTTGGTTTCAAGTCTCCTTCTCAATCTTCTTTTGTAAAAAAAAATTTTTAAAAGGGGCAGAATTTTTTTAAAAAGCCGCACTTCATCCTGTTCCCGTAACTTTTCCGCATCTACAACTCAGATTTTTCAAAAGGTGTAACTTCTTCATCTGGAAGCCGTTTTTCGAGCTGTTTTTTTTTAAACGGCTTGTTTTTTTGAGATATTTCCATTAGAGTAGTTAGTTTCAGCTTTTCTCAGCTTCAATTTTTTTTTTAAAATGGAAAGTGCATGCCCAGTTATTCTTAACAGCACCAATTATTTCCAATGACTACCTCACATGGTAGATATACTTAGAATTAAAGGGCTTTATAGAATAGCCACAGGACAAGAAACTAAACCCTCCGATGATGATAAAGCTGCTAAATGGGAAAATAAACAAGATCAAGAATGAGGGTTGATAGGAATTTCCATTGCTCAAGATCTTTGATTTCATATCCTTGACATTGACACCCCTGATGAAGCCCTGGAAAAGCTAAAAATTGTTTTTGCAAATCAAAATCAAATCAGGGCCCACCAACTTGAAATTGAGTTGCTTACTTTGGACCCTAATAATTTCTCCTCCATTGAAGATTTTTTGTCCAGATTTAAGACCCTCAGAATTCTTTTAGAAGGTTGTAAGATCAAACAGGATGATGGTAGCCTCATCTATTGCATTCTTACTAAGCTTGGCCCTGCATACTCTATATTTGTTTCTGCCTTCCATTCCACTAGAGAATCCATCATTTCTTCAGGAACCACCTACAAGAATCCCTCTTTTGATGCCTTTTGCGATTCTTTGATAAGAGAACAAGAAAAAATTTTACACCTTGGTCTTATCACTGCTGGAAACACTTCTAAGAAAGCCTTAGCATCCCAACAACAACCATATCAAAATAATCCCAAGAAGTAGTATCCTAAAAAATATGGTCCTAAACCAAACAAGGGCCCTAAGAAATTTCAGCCACAAACTGAAAAATCAAATCACCAAAATAATAAGGCAAATCAAAACAAAGGTAAGAAGACAGATAGACATTGCAACTTTTGCAATCAGGATGGCCATATAGAGTCCAATTTTTTTAAGAAGTTGGAAGCCTTAGAAGCAGCAATGAAGAAGCACAAAATCAATTTGGAGCACTCTTCACCTTCATCTTCAGGCATGGCACTTTCTTCTTGTGGTTTTCAAGCATCAAGATCTGGTTATGCATTAAATGTATCTTTTTCTTCTCCTTCTTATGAATGGCTCATTGATTCTGGAGCTTCTTACCACATGGCTAAAAATAAATCCATGTTTTCTTATTTAAATGAGTTTAACACCAAACATATTTATGTTGGTGATGATAGATCTCTTAGTGTTGTAGGATCTGGAACCATTCATATAAATAATGGTCAGTTTAAGGATGTACTATGTGTTCCTACCTTGTCATGCAACCTGCTATCTGTTTATCAGATAACTCATTCAGGCGAAAGGAAAATATTAGAATTCTCACCTCATGATGTTGTAATAAGGGACCTCAAAGATCCTAAACATATTTTAGCTACTGGCATTGTTGATGATTACACAAGGTTGTATAAGTTTGAAAACTTTGGGTCATTATCTCTTCCCTCTGTTTTTGTTGCTCATAATGATGATGTGAGCAAACTTTGGCATGAGTGATTTGGTCACTTAAACTATTGCTTTCTTAAAACTCTATGTAAGGAAAATATGGTGACAGGCCTTCCTATGGTATCTTGCCGAGATGGTGTTTGCTTCGGATGTGTACTCGGAAAACATCATCAGGATAGTTTTGATAAACGTGCCTCTTGGCACGCTTCAGCCCCTTTGCAGCTTGTGCACAATGATTTATGTGGTCCACTTCCTGTTGTTTCCTTCTCTGGTTACAAGTAATTCTTAACTTTTATTGATGATTTTTCCAGATGCACTTGGGTATATTTCTTAAAACTCAAGAGTGAAGTTTTTAACATGTTCTTGGCCTTTAAGGCCTTTGTTGAGAAACAATCTGGACATCAAATTCTTAAGTTAAGACAGAAAATGGTGGAGAATATGTTAACAAAAAATTTATCAACTTCTGCACTGAGCATGACATTCAATTGCAACATACTGTACCATATACTCCACAACATAATGGTGTAGCTGAAAGGAAGAATCACACCTGAAAATAAATGGCTAATTATATGCTTCAATCTAAAGGACTTGGTCTCAAATTTTGGGAAAAATCCATTAACTGTGAAAATTACATAGTAAATCGCACTCCTACTAAGGTTTTAAAGAATATAACTCCAGAAGAAGCTTGGAGCTCAATCAAACCAGATGTAAGTCACTTTCATGTTTTTGGAAGTGATGCTTGGGCCCATATTCTAGATGCGAAACATAAAGCCTTAGAACCTAAGAGTGAAAAATGTATTTTTGTTGGATATTCTGAAGATGTCAAAGGATATAGACTTCTTCAACCTAAATCCAAAAATATAATCATTAGAAGAGATGTAAATTTTGATGAAAATATATCGGCCTGCGAGCCTAGTTCAGCGGGTGTGCCACCTTTGACCTGCGAGCCTGATTCAGCATATGTGCCACCTCTCTCTCTCTCTCTTCTATTTTTAATAGCATTCCTTCTAGTTTAGATGATGACATCGAGGATGAAAATCCTCCTCCACCTCTTGAAATTTTTCCTTATACTACACCGCTTCCAAGATGGGTCTGCTCTACTCGGGATACAGTAGTTTCTCTTACAGGTGACCTTGTCGATCGACGATGTACACGTTCTCAGTTCGAAAGAGCTTCTTCCTTATTGGCTCAAGTTCCAGAAAATATTGATCTAGAAACCTTTGAAGAAGCCTTCGGTCATCCAGATTGGGATGAAGCTATGAATGAAGAATATCGTTCCTTATTGGAAAATGATACTTGGGATCTTGTTCCTCTTCCAAAAGGAAGAAAACTTGTCAGATGCAGATGGGTTTACAAAACAAAGTTTAGACCAGATGGAAAAGTGGATAGACATAAAGCTCGTCTTGTCGCTAAATGATTTTCACAAGTTGAAGGCATTGACTATACTGAAACCTTCTCCCTTGTTGCCAAAATGAATTCTATCCACATTTTTCTTTCCCTTGCTGCTTCCTTTAAATGGGAATTCCATCAGATGGATGTTAAATCTGCCTTCTTACATGGAGATTTACATGAAGAAATCTACATGGAACAACCCCCTGGTTTCATCCAAAATGAATCTAGCCTTTTTCTTCACCTTAGGAAGTCTCTCTATGGTCTCAAACAAGCTCCTCAAACTTGGTATGCCAAAATGGATAGATTTCTATTAGATAATGACTTTTCTAGGTGTCATTCTGACAACACTGTCTACACCAATAAAGTGGGTAAGTTCTTCACCATCCTTTTTCTTTATGTTGATGATCTTATCCTTACTGGTAGTGACCCAAACCATATAAACCATGTGAATTATAGCCTCAAAAAGAAGTTTGAAATGATAGACTTAGGACACTTGCATTATTTCCTTGGTCTTCAAGTCTTGCAATCCAAGGAAGGCATTACCCTCTCTCAATCCAAGTATGCTTTTGATATTCTACACCACTTTCACATGGAAGACTGTAAGCCAGCCCCTTCTCCCTTTTAGTCTGGATTCAAGCTTTCATTCACTTGTACTACCCCTAAAGTTGATGCTACCTTATACCATCAACTTGTTGGTAAAATTTTGTATCTAACCCATACTCGTCCTGACCTTTCCTTTGTCGTTGGTCTTCTCGCTCGGTTTATGCACCAACCTCATGAAAGTCACTGGAAAGCAGCTAAAAGAATACTTTGATATATTCGAGGTACAGTTTAGTTTGGGATTCATTACAGTGCATGAACATCTCCATTGTTGATTGGTTTCACTGATTCTGATTGGGCTGGTGACCTTGATGATCGAAAGGCTACTGCAGGATATGTATTCACTCTTGGTTCAGGACCTATTATAAGAAACAAAGTGCCATCTCTCTTTATTCAGTAAAATTAGAGTATCTTGGTGCAGTTGAAGCTAGCATGGAAGCCGTGTGGCTTCATCAGATTCTGTCTAAATTTGGTCTTCATCAGTAGCATCCAACTACACTTTGGTGTGATAATCAGAGTGCCATTTAGCTATGTAAATATCCAGTTCAGCATCAGCGTATGAAACTGTTGTGGCCAGCAACAACCCCCCTTCTTATTTATTATTTTCAATACTACTAAATAAGTGGGGGCCCTTAGTCAAAAAATTTTAAAAATCGATTAGTGCTTGTATTTCCTTTTTCAATAAAACTTACTATCATAAACTTAGGAAAATACCCCTTGAAAAATCTAAAAAATTTTAAGTTTTATGATAAGGTAGGATAAAATCATTCCTTAAGAAATATCGCATTGCAAAAAAGGTAATGGATACCTCCTTACAAGAAAAATTCCAAGATTGTGAGATCGTGATGCAAAACTACACACTAAAAATATTCATCGCATCACATGCCTCAAATATCATTTACGTTGAAAAACCTCAAAACGCCGGTATGCGATGGCACATATCACAAATATCATTTCGTAGAAAAACACATTAAAAAATGATTGTCATATGTTACACTCCAGCGATATTGCGATATTGTGGTATTGTGATTTTGCGATTCCACGGGATTGCGATTTGCGATACTGCGATCTGCGATATTGCGAAGAAAATCGCAGATCTTTAGGGCTCATTGTACGAAAAAGTTTTTTTTCATAAACCGAGACCTGGTTATGTGCTTTAATGTTAATCAATGAGTTATTTGTCAATCATTAATGAAATATGGTTTTGTTCTGATCAAAGAGCCATTTCACGTAAGGTGGTATATTTTATATGTCTTCAGCATTTAAAGCTTTCCCGTCACCTTTTTCTTATCATTATTTCTCACCTCATTTGTAAACTGCAAGAATGAAGAATAGAAAACCATGCAAAGTAGTATTCAGGATATTATGGGAAAGAAAGGCAAAGCTCCAAGTTCTGAATACAAAGAAATGACGCCCTTGTATACAGACACCGCCTGTAATAAAGATGTTGGTATTAATATTTGGGAAGGCATGTACAGTATACTTGAGGAAGAGAATCCCAAAGTGATGGAGGTTACAGCTACTGCAGGCTCACATGGGTCTTCTGAGGCATCTATTACAGAGCTAGCTTGCTCATTCTTGCACCGGATAGCGGCAAGGCCCAAAATTCTTCCATACACAGACATGGTTAAATGGGTACTGGACAATGCTGACATCACAAACAGAAAATTTAAGACTCAGGTTCAAGGAATCATTGGCTCATTCACTCCACAAGATTTGAGACTCATGTATCATTTACCAGAGCCACAGGTGACTTATAACAAACAGTTCATGGAGAATTTTTCTAAAGAAAATGAAAACCCGACAGAATGCACCAAGGATTGGTCAAGGAGGGACGAACCATTAAAAAAGGATAAACATGGTATGTATAGTACTGGTTCTCTCACCTCCCCGTATTGATTTGCTGCTGCTATGCTCTGTAGACTTTTTGGGAAGCCAGACATTAATAAATTTTCATCTGAATGGCTACCATTATTGAATGTCGCCATTAATGCTAATGTTGTGGATTGGGCTAAGATATTATCTGATAACTTAGCCACGACCATTTTAAATTACCGGTCTAAAAGAACTATTTCTTAGAGAATTTATCCCCCTTTCTACTTATCTGCATATGTGATGGATGAAATCTGTTATATTTCCAAGTTTCCTTTAATGGGTTGGAAATGGACGACTCAAGACCCCTTACCCATTCATATTTATCACAAAGAATTGTGGGATTCCAAGTTCACTCCGTATTATTACAAGATTTGTCATGGAATCATGTTTCCCCTGTACAAAATGTTATATGATAAAGACGCTCCAAGATTTTCTCCCGAAGCAGAGGTAGATATACTCCCCGTCGCAAGATGGTTCAGAGAAGAACTGTTTACATATGTCAGGGTATTCGGAAGTCTCGCTTCCCCTCATGTCTTACCTTTGTATGTTCCTGATAAACTCATGGCACGAGAAATTTCTTATCAAACCTGCGGAGAAAGAGGTTTGACTAAAGATTTGAAGGACAAAAAGAAGGCTATTTGGCCACAATTTCTTGTGGCCTGTGGGGCCTTTTCATTATTTTATGTAGGCCATGCATTCAAAGAAGTAAACAACATAACATGTCTACGATTGTTCAAATTTTCAGGAAGACCATTCGACCCTTATGATATTGCTAAAAATTTCACTACTGCAATCAAAATAAAGGTGTTTTCTAAAGAAGATTATCTTTTTGATGACATGTTCCAAGAGAAAGGTACACTTAAAGAGATTCTACATTCGGCCCAAATGCGATTTCCTCCAGCATAATTTCAAGAGTTCAAGATATACAGGGAAAGGAGGTTAGCTAATATCCCTTTGGATAAATTACGCTTGGAACCCATAAGAGAACCAACTCCCAGTATTAGTCTTAGTGGAAGCCCAGGCACAGACAGATCTAAATCTAAGTCCAGGAGAGAAACGTCAAAACACTCTAAGAGGTCTGAAAGTGACCACGATAAAAGTGAAGGGTCAGTAAGGGATACTGCCCAGTGAAAGGAGCTCCCACAACAACAAGTTTTGACCTCTCCACAGCTAAATCCTCTCCCTCTCATCATCCAGCCACCATTAGTCAGAACCGAGCTAGATAAAGAATGGGAGACATTCAATTATTTAATCAATATTGAAGGATAGAGCACAAAGACACCTTTGAGTAATGTACAGGCAACAGAAGATATAGTCATAGGAACAATTAGTAATGTCTCAGAAATGGAACATATTCCCATTACCCCATCCTCTAAACTTATGCTCAAAATAGAGGAAATTCATCCTCTTGATGTATTTTACAGTCCACAACACAAGGCAGTAGTGAGAAGACAAAGAAAGAAAAGGAAATTGGAAAACATGCTGTCTCATAATGTAGAGAAATTAGACATCCTATGGCAAGATCCTACCACCGATCCCATTGAAAATCTTACCAAATTATCTCAGATCATAAGAGCATATGCCTCTACAACCATTGATAAAGCATCTGAGGTACAACAACTACTGAAAGAGAGGAAAGATCAAATACAGGTTTTGCAGCAACAGCTGCAACAAGCCAATGCCAACAACGAAGCACGGAAACAACTTGAAATATTACAACAGGACCTCCAACAAATGTAGATAGGGTACCAGAACAGTTTGGCTGAAAGAGAAAAACAGTTACGTGTTATACAAGAGATGCACAAGGATGATCCTAAGCTTACAGAATTCATCACAGAATCCATTTCCTTAAATGATCAACTACTGCAGCAACAGGAAGCATTGTGCCAAAGAATATCACAGTGGAACTCTTATTGTGAAATAAGCGATAAAATCACTAATTAAGTCGTATACTTACGACATGATTATGATTTAATTGATAAAAGAGTTACTGAATATTTGGCTTGGCAAGAAACAGAGGAGGGGAAAAGAGCAGGTGCACCAATAATCAACGACAATCACAAAGAAATGCTCTTTAACAAGTGGGATGCACAAATCAGGAAATCAGAGCAAGCGGAAAAAGAAGCAGCCACAGCAGCAAACAGTGTTATTGACTGCATAAATGAAAATTTGCACAAGGAAAATATGATCTCAGAAACCACTCCAGGGTATCTACCGAAAGTACAGCAACTACAGACAGGCTGGAGATAGAAGGCTCAAGAAAAGGCAGAATCAATTAAAATATTAACTAAGTTGAATTGGGATTCTTACTGGGCGTATTTGGTAAAACCACACAGCCAGTGCATGACTCTCAAATGTATCATCAATTCTGCCGAGAATATGGTGCCAGCTCTTGCCGATTCCGTTTTCGCAGGACAGTTAAAGTCGAAGTCAGCCACCCGACTCTTCTCAAACAAATGTTGAACGCTTGCAATTTCAAGGAACAGATACACAAATAGTTAGTTGTTAGTTTTAATTTTAGATTCAGTGTTAGCATTAATTTTGCTTTATTTTTGCCTGAAATGAGGACGGTCATTTAAACCATATCCTACATTTTTGTAATAAATTATTTTTAGATTTAGTTAGTAGTATTTAAACCCTTCTCATGCATTTAGAGAAGGGTCCTGAGATTTGTGAAAAAATTGTCCTCATAACATGCACTTTTGTACCCTCCGAGGAGGTTTTTATGAATGAATGGAATAGCATTTATTGATATCTACATTTAATATCTACTACTGATGTTGCACTTCTGTACTCTTAGTGGATGTTGGATTAAGAAGAGATAATTCATTATTGCTTGAAGCTCATGAATAGAACTAGTTATAAATGGTACTTTTATCTCTTAACTATTTTTTCCTCTGTGTGAAAGTGATATTCATGTTCAGTTGTTTATATATTGATGCGTGAATGCTTGAGTTATTATTTGGCACTTTTGTATGGTGATAGTTATTTATTTATGCTTAATATATGAGTAGCTTATTATGCGATATATTTTTCACAACTATTTCGTCTAACTTTTTATACGAAGTGGTTTATCTCCATTGAATTATTTTCTCATAACAGTTGAATGATCTTTATTACCAATTGTTATTTGAAATCATTTCAGATCGCATAACAGAAATATTACATCCCGGGTTAGTGTAGAATTAGATATTTCTGTTTATTAGAATACAATTGCATGTTATTAGATTAGAGTTAGAATAAAAGCATTTCACTTAGGAACTTTTAGAAAGGAAATATCAATTCTCAACACACACACACTCACATATTGGGAAACTGGTCCCATATCCCCAGTCAAACCCACTATACCAAATGAAAAAGGAGCTGCTAACCAAGGTCCGGACCCAGTGGGTATCCCCCTTGTTGTAGACCCGATTTTCGGGGCTTCAACAGAAACACATTAAAATCCACATACACTTCATCTGAAATATCATTCATAATCGTGTTCTTGAAGTGCAGTACTATCCAACCAATGATCAAGTAGCTGATATCTTTACGAAGGATCTCACAGAAGCGAAGTTTACCAAACTTCGATCCATGCTTGGAGTTCAGGAAAGTTGTCATTAAGGGGGGATAGGCTCTGATGCCTCATTCCTTCTCCTATTGTGTCGCTTTTGTAAATCCTTCAATCCTATCCCAATTTGTTCTTAAGGGGGGATGTTAGGATATTTTGACACATAGGAAATAGGCTCCTTTTATGTTGCCTTTGTAAATCCTTCAATCCTTTCCCAAGTTGTTCTTAAGTGGGGATGTTAGGATATTCCGACACATAGGAAATAGTTAAGAATAACTTAGTCTAGTGTAGAGTTAGGTAAAGTGTGTTTCTTTACCATGTACATTTGTAACTTATAATCCGACGATCACGATTTCTAGTGATCAGACGGTTATCTCTCACCTCGATATTAACAACACTTGATCCATGGCTTAACACCCGATTAGTCCATGATCTCTATTTAAAGAGCATGGAGGGTCATTTTTCTGGTAACTATTTATGAGAGAAACATATGTAACTTTTCTCTTTATATTAATAAATTGTCTAAAGTGGCCGTGTTGGCTCAGGCCATGAACTGTTTCCCTCTTTGAGGGTTTTAACACGTGATTATACTGGTTTACTAATTTTTCATCTTTTTGTGAGCATTGACCTTTTGTTCTTGATATACGGAACTTACCCTGTAAATTCCTACACACGTGTGGTTGAAATCAGCGTAAGTTTTTCAAAAAAACATGTTTCTTAAATATTCTGATCTGTGTTAATAGCGGTTAACGCTCTTTCTCAATATCGGGGTTACGTTAATAACACTGCTTTTAAATATTCTCACATGCATTAATAACGCTAATTTTTCATTGCGTGGAGTGTGTTATCCTTTCTTCAATTCATTTCACTGACGCTTTCACTGGCTTTGCCTGGATTTTTTGTTTTGTTGTTTCTTCTTCACAGGAGGCATCTTCCAACTTCTTCAAACTTCTGCTTCTCTCTCAATGAGTCATATGCATGCTCGTTTCTACTGCTCCAACTTTTCTCTCGTTGCTACTCTCTCTGGGAGTATTCTGTGAACTAGCTCTGGTACCATGACAAGAATTGAAAATTTGAAAGAATTGGAGCAGAGGATTTCTCTTCTCAAGATTACGAATGAGTTAAATAAGATTACATTGGAGACATAAAAATTAAATGACTCTAGCGAGACTCAACTAAAAATTGGACTAAATGAAACTTAACTGGGACACTTGGATGGACGGTTTCGACACCTAGCCGATGGTTGGAATTAGATTCTCTAACAAGAGAGACAATGCATAGTCACTATGTCATGAAAATCAATATTTTGTTCTTTAAAATATTTTTACTAGAGGTTGTGATCTCTTTCTTCTTTTGTTGGTATTCCGTGATATTCAACTTTTGTGTTTTTGTGTTATCTTTTTGCTACCATGATTGTTTTCAATGATATTATATCACAAAGATATTCATTAAGAGAAGAGAGAGAGAGCACAACCACTATTTCATGAAATCAATTTTTTTGTTATTCTTTAAAATATGTTGACTAGAGAATGAGCTCTCTTTCTCCTTCTTTTGGTATTTCGTGATATTAAACTTTTGTGCTATTTGTGTTATCTTGTTGCTAGCGTGATTGATTCAATGATACAAGGTATATAGAAAAGATCTCCGTTTGCTTGCTATGTAGGGTTTTCATCACCCACTTTAAGACAGAATACCCACTATTCCATGAAATTAATCTTTCATTCATTAAAAAAAATTTGCAAGAGGTTGTGCTCTCTCTCTTTTCATATTAGAGCTAGGTGATTCTCAACAATGGTTGAGTTATCTATGACTTCAATATTGAAAGCAGACTTTGTTTTACTTAAGATACCAGAAGATATACTTCACGATTCTAGCAAAACATTCGAATTAAGAGATCTAAGGAAAATTCATTTAAAAGAGGTGCCACATATTTCTTTTGTTATATGTTTAACGCTTAGCAATTTCAACTAATTCCTTAGAGACATATCGCTAGTTGTTTCATTCTCTTCTTTTCTTTGCCTAGAATTTAAAATATTTGTTTTCAATATGGTTTTGATAAATTTTTGAGACAAATGATGATGAACCAATTTAGGGAATCATATTATGTGTAGACAAGGTCAAGGTATTGAAGACAGTAATTTGAACACTGTAAATCTTGTAGGTCTGTAATCTGCAAATTGCTAATACAACAACTTATATTTTCATGGTGTCACAGAAATAATTCCATATAACTATGTCTAACATTTTTCCTCATAATCTTATCTACATGACACTTGGGGCATGACTCTTTAATGACGTAATTAGCGAGAACTGTGCACTTTAGGTTATACAAAACTTGTATTTAAGAGGTATTGGTATTAAGAAGAAGGTTTTCTCAGATTTAATTTGCGTCCTAAATGTGATTTCATTTTATTATTCATTTCCAATTTCTCCTACAGTGGACACTTTCTCTCCTACTCAAAATCCCTCTATTACCACTAATTGGAATTCTTCTGAGGATATCAGTTTTCCCTCACACCTTGCTTCAAAATGGGCTGCTTACATATCCAACATAAAAATGGTTGGGATCCTCCTTATACCCAAGAAGGACCGCATTATTTGACACAGTGTCTTCTTAAAAGTTCAAATCATTATTCATGAGGCCTATCATCTCATCTGTCAGCCATATGGATCTTTTTATCATCATCCTTGAGTTTTGTGATCCTGGAATAGGAATACCCCTCTAGAAATTAAATGCTTTATATGATTGGTGGTTCACAACCGTGCGTTGAATTGAGACAATATTTCAAATTGGGGATTCCAAGGGCCCAATAGGTGTGCTCTGTGCCAAACACATCCTGAAAAACATCTATCATATATTTTTACTTTGTCCAATTTTTATATCTATTTGGCTCCTTGTGCTACAATATCTTCATCTTCAAGTTGCCTAGGACTGGTCTGACATAGTAACTTTCCTTCGTCACTCTTCCTTGAAAAATATTCATCACCAAACTCTACCATTTTTTGTCCTTTGGAGTATCTGGTGTGCTAGAAATGCCCTCATCTTTGAACAAACACAGGTTGATATTTGTGTTAGAGTCGGTATCTTCATCCCTCCCTCAGAGATCAAATTTCTCTTGTTGCATTTCATTTTAAGTTCCTCACTCAGTTCATTCAGCTCCATTCCATTAGGAGCATGGATCATCTGACGGTAGGGGCTTGTCACTCATATCCCTCATGCCTTATACCTACTGGCCTATTTTTGTTCATTAAAATCATTTATAGTCATTTTTGGTCTCATAGTTGGCAAAGAGTCGTTTTAGGGTTTTTAGTCTCATTAGGTCTAGGGTTTAGTTAATCCGGTCTTCAAAATGCTTAATAATGGTCATCAGGCACATGAGAAAGCTTGAAATAAGGTTTCAGTGCAAAAAATTTCATCATCATAATTCTTAATAATGATTTTTCTTCAAAACTTTGTTTTGAAAAAAAATAGTCTATTTCATCTTTATGTAATAAATGCAATGTATTTTTCAATTTTTTCAGTTGTAATAACACTCCAATTGCAACCCTGGTTGCCTTTGCCAAAGCTCCATGCCATCCATTCCCTGCAAGACAGATAGAAAGCTCATCATTCAGTCCAAAAGCACAAAGGAAACAAAACAGAGTTTTTAAACTGAAATGTCAAAGTTTGCAACATTATAAAGTGGGTTTTCCAAATGAAAAATTTAAATCCTGGGCATATAAGATTTTTCAAGTTTAAAACTTCATTTGTGTACCAAGAGACAACATTGAGCCAAGAAGAACCCATGAGGAGTGAAAGAAGAAGTTTGAAGGGCAGACTGTGTTGAAGCTGCAGAGCGCGACGCGTTGGGTAGGTTGCACGACGCATCGGGTGAGCAGGGCGCATTGGGTCAGCTGCCTGTGCATGAATTTGTTCCTACACGACGCATTGGAAAGGCGCAACGCACTGGGTTGGTTGTGCGGCGCATTGGGCCGGAACACAAGTTTTTTTCCATTCCTTCAATCAGCAAATTCGCTCGGTTTATCCTTGTTCGAGTAAGTCAAAGTCACTTCTCCATTACCCATAACAAGTGTTTGGTGTTGATATGAGAATTTAAATGCAAAAACTCAAACCCTATTGTCTTGTTTAAGAACGCTCCTAGGTTTTTAAAATTGGTTTTGGTGTCAAACATTTCCATTTCCCTTACCTTGTTAGTCCCTCCTCACTTTTTATCTCATTATAGCAGCCTATTCCCCTATCTCTTTACATCCCTAAATTCAATCATCCCTATCTCATTCCCATTGTCCCCATACCACTTGTAAATTTCCCTCAAATCCCAGGTTATCCCAAAAAACTAAGTGGTTGTCCCTAAACCTTTAACACACAGATTTCAAGTGGCATTTCCAAATTTCACTTGGTAATAATCCATCATTCCCACTACCCTATTCCTCCATATTCCCTCCCATATTACCACATATTTGGCAATCAAATCAAAAACACCAAAATTATCATTTTCATCCAAGATAACATAGACCTTGCACAAACCTTGGACATCATGGAGACAGATACCGATACATCTTATGACCGAGACAGTGATTCCACCACTGAACTACATGCACCTAGAATGCCTCATAAGAGTGGTAGACATGCGAGGGAGGCGCCCACCTCATTGGCTGAATTTCAGGATTGTCCAGTTGCTATGGCATGTTTTCGAGAGCAGTCTTGTTATCAATTTTGTGAAATGGTTGCTAAGGTCCATCATCATCAAGAGCTGGATAATTTTTTTGTGTTGCATTTACATGATGGTCAGGTCACCCTTGCCGGTGTGACATTCACTTTAACACCTGAAACTATCTCTCAAGCAACCGGAATACCGAATGTTGGAGAATAATGGAACAAAAGACAGCAGGTTGACAGAGTGCATTATGAGCCATATATCAGGCCTAGCTTTGTGAAACAACTCAACAGGGTGTTTCCTTTCCAGTTACTAAAGGATTCCTATGCTCCTCTGATGAAACTTATTATCAGATATTTCAGTTGTGAGGACCGGTTTTCACGTCTCTATGCCTATCATATCAGGTTATTGATGCATTTTACCAGGGTGAGGATGATGAACCTCCCTTATTTCATGTGCTGGAATATTGAGAGAATGACCACTCTCGTGCAAAGGAAAACTCCTGAGCAGCAATACAACAGTATCTATCACTTTGCACTCATTAAGATTGTGGTTTTGCATCAGGTCAGCTTGCAGGGTATTTCATTGGAGGATTTCATTTCTAATTATTTCTTCACAGCTCCTCAGGTTCCTTCAGAGGTTGTTCATGATACAGGTGAACCTTCATATCAGCATGAGGGTCAGGAGACAGAGACTACTAGTGTGCCGATGTATGTCACTTATCAGAGAGGCACTAGAGGTTTATTTGCAGCAGCCCGGTGAGTATTATCTACACCTGGTGTGGAAGGGGTATCACTTCCGTCATCAGCAGCACAGGTATAGGTACAAGATAGAGGTAAGAGGCCCATGTAGGATGAGGGGCCTTCAGGAGGTCAGGATACAGGATTCATACTCATTGATGAGGATTTGAGCTCACCAAGCTCAAAGTTGAGAGAAACTATTCAAGAGCAGAAGGCGGAGATAGACACTTTGTCTGTCAAGTTGCAAAGAGCTCAATGGATTATCAACTACCTTGAGAAGTGAAACAAACTATTGGAAGATTAGAAAACTATCATGGAGTTGCAAAATATCCGTGAGAACCGGCAAGCTGCCCAAAGAAGCCAAACCGAGATGAAATCCATTGAGCGAGAGATTGAGGCTGATCGAGAGACTTGGCTTGAGAGGGTCAATATTCATCTAGAGAAGCTGTTGGAGAAGTCCAACAAGGAAAATAACATGTTAAGGCACATGAAGAATCATTATTGGGCAAGAAATCACATTTGCAAGGCATGAATCAAGATCCTAAAGGCAAAGCTAAAGAGGGCATTAAAGCGTCGCAAAAGGCATGATAGACTCCAAATTTTGGCCGAAGCTTATTTTACCTAGCATAGTGCATGATGGTGGACATTCAGCCCAAATTTCAAGAAATTTGGGACACATTTTGTCAATTTTGAATTTTTTGGGCTTAACACAGATTTTCCTGCCCGACAAGTCGCGCCACTTGGCGCGCGCTTATGATTGGTAGCTCCTCTTGGGTAAAACTTGATATTTCTATTTTTTTCATCAAAATTTATGCATGCCTACCCATTACCTAGAGATTTTGACAAGTTTTGGGTTGCCGGAATGGTCAAAAACACCCTAAAAATGACCTTTCTCCCTCTTTTTGCACACAGGAAGCAGTGTTGGGAAAACTCATTTTTGGAGGGAAAAATGGAAACCAAATTCTGAAATTTTACTTGGGTTGGAAGGTAGACAGGAAGATATTTCCAACAAGATATCCTGCGCTCAATTTGGACTCTGGGAAGGCCCTCAAAATCGGCTCCAAAGTGGCGCGACGCATTGGGGATTTTGGCTCAGTTTTCACTCAGTAACTCAGTTTTTCGCCTATTTTTGGCCAGTTTGACTTTTTTATCTCCAAATGTAAATATATTAATGTAAATTGATGTAATTTCATGACTTTTGATTTAATTTTGACTCATGTAAGTATATTCATTCATCAAAAGATGAATTATAACTGAATGAATTAGTTTCCTATCTTATAGAGGCAAGTTGTTCCACTGCCTATTTTCCAGTTCTTAGTTTAGATATTGTTGAAACAACTCCTAAACTAGTGATTTCGACCTCTAGAGGCATGGGGATGAGTTATTCTTGTCTATATGTTGTATTTTTTCAGTCATTTTCAGGGTTGGAGGATTGCTTTGAGCTTCATTGTACATTTTATCTCTGCATTTTGGCAAAGGAATAGACCAGGGTTTGTAGCACTCCTTGGGATCCATGTGGCTCTTTTTTTTGATGATTTATTTCTCTCTGTGATTGTAAGTTTACTGATGTTTCATGTGTATCATCTTCCTTCTCATTTCTTCTTAAGTTAAACAAAAAAGTCATAAAGGTGGAATTCATTTGATTTGCAGTGCTCTACCTTGAAGTTTTGTTTAATTTTCTATGTTTTCAACTGTTTGAAGAGGATACCTAAAATCCTCTTGCCCTCTTCAACCCCTCGCCAGTCTAAGCTATCCATTGCATTCAAACTCGAAGCATCAAAACAATTTCCTTTCTTGCCCCATTCAGCGCTCTACAAAACTGATCATTTCCCAGACCCAAAATCTGCCCTTACCCTTTGATCCAACAAACACCCTCAAAAAATCAAATCAAACTCTTTTACATATATACCTAGCCTAAAATCAGCCTTTATTCAAGTCATCTCAAGCCTCACTGATCATTTTTTGCGAGATTGACAAGGAGAGAGCCCTCTCCCGATCTGGTAGGGCTAGCTACCAGATTAAGCGTGGTTTGATGTTACCCTAGACTCTGCCTTCCTTCAGCCTGAGGTATATTTAGGCAATAGCATAGTGGCAACTCCACTGGGGAACAAAATTGTTTGCTTGTTAGTGTTATTCGTTTTATAAGCTACAGATGGAGCCTGAAGTTATGTCAGGTAGCCTTCGAAACGCTCTTGCTTTGCATTAGCGAAAGTAAATAAACGTTGCTTCAGTCAAGCTCCGGTCTAGTTTGTAAAAGTAACATCTGACTTGTAAATTTCCCTAGTACATCAGATCATTCTAGACTTTTGGATGATGAGTTTAGAATTTGATAGGGTGAAAAAGTTGGTTTTGTCCATTTGACTTTTGAGAATAATTCAAACACACTAGCTTCCAGACGACATACCAGAGCAAATCCGGATCCTAATCCACCTCTTGTGTATGAAAATCCCAATCTTATTTCGAGAATCCTTCGTCAAGAAAGTCCTGTGATTCCTATTTTCAAATCTCATTCATGTCCCGCTGTTTTTTAGTATCTTGACGATCTTGAGTTTGATAAAAATTTGAGTTGTCGTTGTTTGAGAATAAGTCTGAAAGTGCTATTGATTATACTATCCAAAATCCAGAGTTTATCAAATATCTTGAAATTGAACAGGCTAATAGATCCATTGATAGCTACATTTTGAATATTCAAAATTCCATTGTGGCAACAAACATTCCTTAATTCATAGAGTCTGCATCTGCAACTCTTGGGTCATCCGCAATTACATCTGGTTTACAGATTTCTACCGAGCCTCCTTTCATTCCTACTATTCCTGTGCAACCTTATATCTCTGATCAACAATCTGCAGTAGTATCACCTCCATCCACACCACACACACCTCGTACATCAACTACTCTGACTCCTCCTATATCCCCAAGACCAATTGTAAATCCACCCAGAGAAATGGCTGCCCATTTTGCACCCCTCGTATTGCCTCAAAACTTGGATGACATGCTCGCTGATTATCAAAGCAAAATTCCATTGTTCGATGGCACTCCTCAAAGTGTTGCTGCTCAGCGACATGTGGATAGGATGGCAGATTTCTTTGAACTTCATGAGATTGATGCGGAAAATGTGACAATGATATTGTTTGTACAAACCTTTGGGGGTGAAGTAAGAAAGTGGTTTAGAGCTTTGCCGGCTAGAAGTAATGCTACACTACCTAATCTTCAGAGACAATTCTTGGATCGATGGGAAGTGAAGAAATACCCTCTTTCAATCCTTTCCGAATATGACAATATCAAGTGGAATGTTTGTGAGTCTGTCCAAGATTATTGTATTAGATTCAATACTGTTTACAATGCAATTCCTGATGATATAAATCCACCTAGGGGGTCAGCTTTGATTAATTTTCTAGATGGTTTCAATCCTGACATGGCTTATCAATTGAGGGAAAGAGACCCAGGCACTTTAGAGGATATGCAGAAGATTGCAGTCAGCGTTAAAGATAATTTGAATGCTAGGAGAGCTAGAATGAAAGCTGAAAAGAAAGTAGTAATAAAGGAGGAGGTTTCCACATCAGATCAAATGCTTTGTAAGATGGAAAATATTTTTGAAAGATTAACACTTGATAAGCCTGAACCGCAGCTCAGAAATCCTAACTTCTGTGGCTAGCAGCAACCGCAATTCAGAATCAAGCAAAGAGAGCAGCGAGCACAAGAACCAGCAGTACAACAGCAAGTGAAGAAACCTTTACAGCAGAATTTTGTTGGTCCAGAATCAGATGATGAAGAGAATGTAATAAGAGAAGAGAATCATTTCTTTACACCTGATGATATGCCAATTTTTATCACTGAAGATGAGGAGTATTCTGAAAGCTCAGTTGTACAAAAAGACGAAGATTTCATCTTGGAAAATGAGACAGCTCTTGGAGAAGAGTCCGATGAGTATCAGAGGGGATATATGAATGCCTTGACAGCCCAGCAGCGACAATATTCACTCAGAAACAGAGATGTGCCCATTAATCCAATCCAAAAGAGAAAGGAAGTTTCAGCACCAAAGAATGATTCACCCGTTGCGCAGAAGAAGGGAAAAGAGACAGGTGATCCCACTACTAGAAAATCCCCATCAGCAAATGAAAGATCCAATCAGCCAATTTTATCAAAGGAGAAAATAGAAAAGAAGGATGTTCCAGCTAAATAGGTAGAGAAAATTTTTGTTTTGAACTTATAAAATGAAATTGCTAAGTTAAAAGTATCCATTCCTTTGACTGAATTGATGAAGAATAGCAGCTATAAGGGTCAGGTGTCTAAGATTTTGAATTTAGATCCATTTTCTGATATGGTAAATGTGGAAGATGATCAACCTGAATTGATTTTTGGTCCAACATTGGATGGTGAGTCTCCATATAGTGATGTGCCTCCTTTTTATATCAGCCTTCGATTGCATGATTATGTGTTACACAATGCTATGTTTGATTCTGGAGCCTCTCATAATCTCATGCCTAGGGAAATCATGGAGAAATTAGGATTGGATATCACTAGAAAGTATCATGACCTTTATTCTTTCGATTCTAGTAGAGTAAGATGCATTGGGCTTATCAAATATTTGGTGGTCAGTTTGGATCAAATTCCTACTAAAAATGTTTTGATGGATGTGGTTGTGGCAGATATTCCTCCTAGATTTGGCATGCTTCTTTCCAGATCTTGGGGAGCGAAAATTAAAGGGACATTGTAGCTTGATTTCTCCTATGCTACTATTCTTGTGTTTGGTCAGATGAGGAAATTATATCGGGAGCAAAACATGAAGTATATGATCACCAGCAAGGAGAAACCGGTAAATCATCCAATCAAGTATGTACATACTGATTTAGAATCATTTGTTTTGTATTCAAATAGTTTCAATGATGTAAATAGCCAATTAGTTGAAGTAGAAGACATTCCGAAAATCACTGAGAATTTCAGAGAGGTCTTAAAGAAATAGAGACAAAAACTTGAAAGTATCACTGAGGAATCAGCCTTCTAACAGTAGCAAAATGTAACAAGCAGAAATAACAGAGCAAACAAAATTTCAGCACTTGGAAGAGGATGAAGATGGTTTGTGGACCATGGATTTTGATGGTGTAGTAGGAAATGATGGTGCTGGAATTGGCATTTGGGTACGTAGCCCTTTCTCCGCCCCAAACAAAGTGCCGAGTAATGTAAGGGTCTGTTCTTATAAATTGGCTTTTGATCGTTCAAATAATGAGGTTAAATACGAAGCTTTAATTGCTCGTCTGAAAATTCTTAGAAAGTTGAAGGCTAAGAGGATTGCAGTGTATGGCGACTCTGAGTTAGTTATCAAGAAAGTGAAAGGTGAATATCAAGCTAAGCATCCTCGCATGCGGGCTTACCGAAATGCGGTATTAGATATCTTGAGATTGTTTTCAGATTATACTTTGACTTGTGTCCCTCGTATTCAAAATGGTATTGCAGATGCACTTGCAAAAGCAGCAAGTAATTTGAAAATTCTAATGAACTCAAGTAACAAATTTGAAATTCATGTGAAGCATCGTCTGACCGTCCCAGACAATAAAAGGTATTGGCAAGTGTTTCAAGATGATGAAGAAATTGATGAATTTCTGCAAAATGAAGGTAAATTTAAAGACACTTCTATTGATGTGGAGCTTGGTGATGGTGAGGCAGATGTGCAAGTAAATCAGATGGAAGTTTTGCAGCTGAAGGATAATGTCATTCCTAAAGTTTTAATACCTTTAGAGGAGCTTTTCGACCAAGATGATGTAGCTCGAAAACCAACCTTGCGGCCAACAGAAAAAGGAGTTGAGGATGTGAACATTGGATCAGCAGAAAATCCAAAAATGGTGAAATTTTCCAAAGCATTGCCCCCACAGGTAAAAGTAAATTATATCAATTTATTTTCTTCCTTTGCTGATGTATTTTCTTGGGACTATTCAGATTTGAAGACATATGACACAAACATAATTCAGCACACCATTCCAATTAAACCAAATCAAAATCCCTTTCGGCAAAAGTTGAGAAGAATAAATCCAAAGTTGTTGCCCTCAATAGATAAGGAAGTGAATCGGTTGTGCAAGGCTGGTATCATCGTTCCCATAAGATTTTTAGATTGGATTTCTAATTTGGTGCCCGTGCGTAAGAAAATAGGTGAGATTCTCTTATGCATTGATTTTAGGAATCTGAATAAGGTTTCTTTGAAAGATAATTATCCATTACCCAAAATGGATCACATAATTCAGCGAGTAGTTGGAGCATCTCGTATGTCGCTACTCGATGGTTATTTCGGCTATAACCAAATTCTGGTTCATGAGGATGATAGAGACAAAACAACGTTCACCATTCCGTGGGGAACTTTCCATTATGCTAAAATGCCTTTCAGTTTGAAGAATGATGGTGCGACCTTTCAGCGAGAAATGGATATGGCATTTGCAAATGAGAAGGATGTTTTTCTAGTTGTGTATCTTGATGATTTGACAGTCTTTTCTAATTCAGATGAAGAGCACCTTTACCATTTGAATATTGTTTTTTAGCGGTGTAGAAAATATGGTGTGTCACTCAATCCGAAGAAGAGTTTGTTTGCTATGGATAAGGGCAAGCTTCTTGGTCATATTATCTCAAAGGATGGCATCCACATTGATCCAGATTGAGTAGAAGCTATTCAGAAAATTGATCTTCCCCGAAACAAAAAGGAGATCCAATCATTCAATGGTAAGATGAATTTCTTACGCCGATTTGTGCCCAATCTTGCAGAACATTTAAGGGAAATCACAAACATTCTCAAGAAAGATAGTGTAGTGAAGTGGACTGAGGAGGCTGTAAAGTCTTTCAATTTAGTGAAATTGGCTCTTTCTTCAGCTCCGGTTTTGATCAGCCCAGACTATACTCATGATTTTATTTGTTTTCATTTGCCTCGGATCATACTATGGCAGCAGTATTGATGCAGAAAAGGGATCAACATGAAAAACCAATAGCTTTTTCCAGCCGAACCATAAGAGATGCAACCTTAAAGTATAACATTATTGAAAAGCAAGCTCTTGCCTTAGTGAAAGCGTTGAAATATTTTCGAGTATATATTCTACATTCTCACATTCTTGCTTATGTTCCTAATGCTGCTGTTAAGGATGTCTTAGTGCAAACAGATCCGGAAGGGAGACGAGGCAAATGGATTGCTACCTTGTTGGAGTATGATGTGGAGATAAAGCCTACAAATCTTATCAAAGGAAAAGGGTTGGCTAAGCTAATGGCTGAGTCAAATTTGCATGCCTTGGACATTAATCTCATTGCTGCTATGTTTGAGGAAAATGAAGAAATTTCTCTAATTCAGGTATCAGAAATCTTTGTTCTTTCTCCTTGGTATTCAGATATTGTATATGTGCTCCAAAATTTGTCACTACCGCCAAGCATGGCTAAAAAGAAAATTAGGACTCTAAAATTGAAGGCTGCCAAGTTTTGTATCATGAATAATGCACTCTATTGGAAAGATCCTGGTGGTGTTTTGCTGAATTGTTTGGTTGAAGAAGAAGCAAAGCCGATTATGGAGGATTTTCATAAGGGAGGCTGCGGAGGTCACCTTTTCTGGAAAACAACAGCCAAAAAAATCTTGAGAGCAGGATATCATTGGCCGACTCTCTTTTCTGATGTGTACAAAACTTTTAAAAGATGTCATGAATGTCAGATTTTTGAAGGGAGGAAAAAATTGCAGCCTTTGCCGCTCAAACCCATTGAAGTGTGTGCTCCTTTTCAGCAGTGGGGTTTGGATTTCATTGGTGAAATCCATCTCGATTCTTCAGCTCATCATAAGTGGATCCTTACAGTGACAGATTATTTCACTAAATGGATTGAAGCGATTCCCACCGGGCAGGCCACAGATTCAGTAATAATTTCATTTCTTGAGAACAATATTTTGTCTCGTTTTGGCTGTCCAAACAAGTTGATTACTGATAATGCAGCAGCTTTCAAATCTAAAAGGATGGTTGAGTTTTGTAATAAGTATCAAATCACTTTGGGGCACTCAACCGCTTATCATCCAGAAGGTAACCGATTGGCCAAGTCCTCAAATAAATATTTGGTCAACATTATCAAAAAGCTACTGGAAATAAACAAGAAAAGTTGGCATAAGAAATTGGTTAATGCACTTTGGGCAGACAAAGTGAGTCAGAAGAAATCTATAGGTATGTCCCCTTTTGAGCTCGTGTATGGTGTTGACACGGTATTTCCTACCTCTCTCGTAGTTCCAGTGGTCAAACTTCTGCAGGAAGTTGGTAGCGAAGATGATCATATGCAAAGGAGAATAAATCAAATGATCCATTTACAGCAGACTAGAGAGGAGGTTTTTCAAAACACTTTCAAGCTACAAGAGAGAATCAAGAAAATATATGATAGAAAGGCAAAAGTGGACAAGTTTCAATTAGAAAAAGTGGTGCTGAAATAGGACAAGAAACAAAGATAAAGGTAAGCATGGTAAGTTCGAGAATCTCTGGAAAGGACCCTTCAGAATTTCTACATATCGAGGCCAAAATGCTTTCCTTTTGAAAGAAATGAATGGAGAAGATTGTCTAGGAGGGCCGGTCAATGGTCAGTTGCTCAAGCGGTATCATTTTTGAAATGTTTTCTGCTGTTATACATTGTCACTGTACATATCGGTTTGCTTTAGTTCATTGCAAGTGTGTGCTGTCATCATTCTTTCAGTTTGGGGCCCGAGGTGAAGGCTATAAATCTGAATATTGATTTCAGCTTTGGTTTGATTTATTGAGTCAGGTTTTTCATTCATTTGGTTTCAAAATTGAGTCGGTTTGACTCAATTTTCAGTCATGAAAATGAGTCAAGAGTCGAAGTTATTGACTCCATAACCCAATGGACCAAGGCACTACCTACTTTCCCAGAAATCTATAGTTCTTGGCACCTCCAAGGAGCTACCATACCCATTGTAGCCAATGTTAGAGTCAGTATCTTCATCCCTCCGTCAGAGATCAAATTTCTCTTGTTGCATTTCATTTTAGGTGTCTCACTCAGTTTAGTTAGCTCCATTCCATTAGGATCATGGATCATCTAACGGTAGGGGCTTGTCACTCATATCCCTCATGTCTTATACCTGCTGGCCTATTTCTGTTCATTAAAATCATTTATAGTCACTTTTGGTCTCATAGTTGGAAAAGAGTCATTTTAGGGTTTTTAGTCTCATTAGGTCTATGGTTTAGTTAATCTGGTCTTCAGAATGCTTAATAATGGTCAGCATGCACATGAGGAAGCTTTAAATAAGGTTTTAGTGCAAAAAATTTCATCATCATAATGCTCAATAATGATTTTTCTTCAAAACTTTGTTTTGAATAAAAATAGTCTATTTCATCTTTATGTAATAAATGCAATGTAATTTTCAATTTTTTCAATTGTAATAACACTCCACTCACAACCCTGGTCGCCTTTGCCAAAGCTCCATGCCATCCATTCTCTGGAAGACAGATAGAACGATCATCATTCAGTCCAAAAGCACAAAGGAAACAAAACAGAGTTTTTAAACTGAAATGTCAAATTTTGCAACATTATAAAGTGGGTTTTCCAAATGAAAAATTTAAATCCTGGGCATATAAGATTTTTCAAGTTTAAAACTTCATTTGTGTACCAAGAGACAACGGTGAGCCAAGAAGAACCCGTGAGGAGTGAAAGAAGAAGTTTGAAGGGCAGACTGTTTTGAAGTTGCAGAGCGCGACGTGTTGGGCAGGTTGTGCGACGCATCGGGCGAGCGCGGCGCATTGGGTTAGCTGCCTGTGTGTGAATTTGTTCCTGTGCATCGCATTGGAAGGGCACGGTGCACTAGGTTGGTTGCACAGTGCATTGGGCCGGAACACAAGTTTTTTGCCATTCCTTTCAATCAGAAAATTTTCTCAGTTTCTCCTTGTTCGAGTAAGTCAAAGTCACTTCTCCATTACCTATAACAAGTGTTTGGTGTTGATATGAGAATTTAAATGCAAAAACTCAAACCCTATTGTCTTGTTTAATAATGCTCCTAGGGTTTGAAAATTGGTTTTGGTGTCAAACATTTCCATTTCCCTTACCTTGTTAGTCCCTCCTCACTTTTTATCTCGTTATAGCAGCCTATTCCCCTATCTCTTTACATCCCTAAATTCAATCATCCCTATCTCATTCCCATTGTCCCCATACCACTTGTAAATTTCCCTCAAATCCCAAGCTATCCCAAAAAACTAATTGGTGTCCCTAAACCTTTAACACACAGATTTCAAGTGGCATTTCCAAATTTCACTTGGTAATAATCCATCATTCCCACTACCCTATTCCTCCATATTCCCTCCCATATTACCACATATTTGGCAATCAAATCAAAAACACCAAAATTATCATTTTCATCCAAGATAACATAGACCTTGCACAAACCTTGGACATCATGGAGACAGATACCGATACATCTTATGACCGAGACAGTGATTCCACCACTGAACTACATGCACCTAGAAGGCCTCATAAGAGTGGCAGACATGTGAGGGAGGAGCCCACCTCATTGGCTGAATTGCAAGCTTGTCCACTTGCTATGGCATGTTTTCGAGAGCATTCTTGTTATCAATTTTGTGAAATGGTTGCTAGGGTCCATCATCATCAGGAGCTGGCTCATTTGTTTGTGTTACATTTACATGATGGTCAGGTCACCCTTGCTGGTGTGACATTCTCTTTAACACCTGAAACTATCTATCAAGCAACCGGAATACCGAATGTTGGAGAACAATGGAACAAAAGACAGCAGGTTGAAAGAGTGCATTATGAGCCATATATTAGGCCTAGCTTTGTGAAACAACTCAGCAGGGTGTTTCCTTTCTGGTTCCTAAAGGATTCCTATGCTCCTCTGATGAAATTTATTATCAGATATTTCAGTTGTGAGGGCCGGTTTTCACGTCTCTATGCCTATCATATCAGGTTATTGATGTATTTTACCAGGGTGAGGATGATGAACCTCCCTTATTTCATGTGCTGGAATATTGAGAGAATGACCACTCTCATGCAAAGGAAAACTCCTGAGCAGCAATACAACAGTATCTATCACTTTGCACTCATTAAGATTGTGGTTTTGCATCAGGTCAGCTTGCAGGGTATTTCATTGGAGGATTTCATTTCTAATTATTTCTTCACAGCTCCTCAGGTTCCTTTAGAGGTTGTTCATGATACAGGTGAACCTTCATATTAGCATGAGGGTCAGGAGACAGAGACTACTAGTGTGCCGATGTATGTCACTTATCAGAGAGGCACTAGAGGTTTATTTGCAGCAGCCCGGTGAGTATTATCTACACCTGGTGTGGAAGGGGTCTCACTTCCGTCATCAGCAGCACAGGTACAGGTACAAGATAGAGGTAAGAGGCCCATGTAGGATGAGGGGCCTTCAGGAGGTCAGGATACAGGATTCATACTCATTGATGAGGATTTGAGCTCACCAAGCTCAAAGTTGAGAGAAACTATTCAAGAGCAGAAGGCGGAGGTAGACACTTTGTCTGTCAAGTTGCAAAGAGCTCAATGGATTATTAAATACCTTGAGAAGTGAAACAAACTATTGGAAGATTAGAAAACTATCATGGAGTTGCAAAATATCCATGAGAACCGGCAAGCTGCCCAAAGAAGCCAAACCGAGATGACATCCATTTAGTGAGAGATTGAGGCTGATCGAGAGACTTGGCTTGAGAGGGTAAATATTCATCTAGAGAAGCTTTTGGAGAAGGCCAACAAGTAAAATAACATGTTAAGGCACATGAAAAATCATTATTGGGCAAGAAATCATGTTTGCAAGGCACAAATCAAGATCTTGAAGGCAAAGCTAAAGAGGGCATTAAAGCATCGCAAAAGGCATCATAGACTCCAAATTTTGGCCAAAGCTTCTTTGGCCTAGTATAGCACATGATAGTGGACATTCAGCCCAAATTTAAAGAAATTTGGGACACATTTTGTCAATTTTGAATTTTTTGGCCTTAACACAGATTTTCCTGCCCGACACGTCACGCCACTTGGTGTGCGCTTATGATTGGCAGCTCCTCTTGGGTAAAACTTGATATTTCTGGATTTTTCATCAAAATTTATGCATGCCTACCCATTACCTAGATATTTTGACAAGTTTTGGGTTGCCGAAATGGTCAAATACACCCTAAAAATGACCTTTCTGCCTCTTTTTGCACACATAGGAAGCAGTGTTGGGAAAACTCATTTTTGGAGGGGTAAATGGAAACCAAATTCAGAAATTACACTTGGGTTGGAAAGTAGACATGCATAGATTTCCAAAGAGCTATCCTGCGCTCAATTTGGACTCTAGGAAGGCCCTCAAAATCAGCTCCAAAGTGGCGCGATGCATAGATATTTCGGGCGCGACGCATTGGGGATTTTGGCTCAGTTTTCACTCAGTAACTCATTTTTTCGCCTAGTTTTGGCCAGTTTGACCTTTTTATATCAAAATTTAAAGCTCTTGATGTAACTTGATGTAATTTCATGACTTTTGATGTAATTTTGACTCATGTAAGTAGATTCATTCATCAAAAGATGAATTATAACTGAATGAATCAGTTTCCTATCTTATAGAGGCAAGCTGTTCCACTGCCTATTTTCCAATTCTTAGTTTAGATCTTATTGAAATAGCTCCTAAACTAGCGATCTCAACCCCTAGAGGCATGGGGATGAGTTATGCTTGTCTATATCTTGTATTTTTTCAGTCATTTTCAGGGTTGGACACTTGGGATTGCTTTGAGCTTCATTGTACATTTTATCTCTGCATTTTGGCAAAGGAATAGACCAGGGTTTGCAGCACTCCTTGGGATCCATGTGGCTCTTTTTTTTGATGATTTATTTCTCTCTATTATTGTAATTTTACTGATGTTTCATGTGTATCATCTTCCTTCTCATTTCTTCTTAAGTTAAACAAAAAATTCATAAAGGTGGAATTCATTTGATTTGCAGTGCTCTACCTTGAATTTTTGTTTAATTTTCTATGTTTTCAACTGTCTGAAGAGGATTCCTGAAAGCCTCTTTCCCTTTTCAACTCCTCACCGGTCTGAGCTATCCATTGCATTCAAACTCGAAGCATCAAAACAATTTCCTTTCTTGCCCCATTCATCTCTCTGCAAAACTGATCATTTCCCATACCCAAAATCTTCCCTTCCCCTTTGATCCAACAAACACCCTCAAAAAATCAAATCAAAATCTTTTACATATATACCTAGCCTAAAATCAGCCTTTATTCAAGTCATCTCAAGCCTCACTGATCATTTTTTGCGAGATTGACAAGGAGAGAGCCCTCTCCCGATCTGGTAGGGCTAGCTACCAGATTAAGCGTGGTTTGATGTTACCCTAGACTCTGCCTTCCTTCAGCCTGAGGTAGATTTAAGCAATAAAAATTTAGAGGACTAGTAGTAAGATCTCTGCTAACTACAAGGAATTATTCACTTCCCCCATTTGTCGCCATAAAATCCCCAATCCTCTGAAATTCATTTGGTCCACATTTCCCCTTGGATTCTTTGATGGAGCTTCTTCCTTTAATATTCGTGGTTGTTGAAGGGCTATACACTTGGTCTTGAATTTTACTTCATATTTCACCAGTTTTATGGTTCAGGCACTAACAATCAGGTGAAACTCCTCCAAGTTAATGCAACCAAAAAATAGAGACTAGAAAGCAGACCTTAGGGTCTTGACATTGGTCCAAGAGGGACATTTCCTTTGTATAACCATTGTAAAATCTTGTAAATACTTCATAGTTCACAAATATTAGTCTAGAAGGTTGTAGATAGATGTTGACTCATTAGTCAAAGAGCTTAGTCATGTAATTGAATCTGTGTGTTGGTAGAATTCATTGGATAAGCAAGCAGATATGACAGGATTGATCCATTCGGTTTAGAAAAGATATGATCAAGTTATAAGTTTAGAAATCAGTTATAAGTTTATAGGATTTGAGTGAGGTTTGGATAAGCTCTTAATTCTGTTATAAATTAAATGGTAAACTTAGAAGTAGAGGACGCCAAATTAAATAAATAATATCAAGCCAAGAGATAGAGAGGTGAGAGCCGAGAGACAATAGGGTTCTGTAGGAAGAGAAGGCCATGCAAAGAGAGCAGAAAGAAAAAGGCTGAATGTAAACAGGTTTTTTATTGTATATGTACATTTATTAATGATAAATTGGATTCATGCGATTGTATTGTGTCTTGTTACGAGCAGAGTGATCCGTAATGAGAAAATATGGTTTTGTGTAATAAACCATTGTTGTATGAATTTTTATGAATACTCAATGAGAAAATATGGTTTTTGTGTAATAAACCATTGTTGTATGAATTTTTATGAATACTCAATGAATGAATAAGTCTTTCTGAGTGCCAAAGAACTTACCAGCTTGGAAAAATCATGTGTGATTCCAGTCTGGAGCAAGTAAATGTGTATGCAGGTCGAGAGAAAAAAACAAATCCAAATTTTGATTTCAGAGAAGAAATATAGAAGGGTGTTCTATATTCAGATTGAGACACCGTGCAAGGTGTGAAGCGAGCGAGAAAATTCCAAATTGAAATAAATAAACAAAGCTCGGGAGAGATTAGTGCAATTAAATATCGAACAAGCTCATGAAGGATAGCGTGAAGGAAATGGAGACGCATAGTGGTGGCAGTCAAAGAAATAGAAGAAAATACTAAGGCAACTAAGCCTTTAAAATATTTCTAAAGGAAGAGAACATATGGCAAGCATTAAATCGCAAATATCCAAATGAAGATCAACGGTTCAGATTACTTCGCAAGTTAAATTTGTGAAAGTGTGAAGTGGACACATGTTGGGCAGAGGTCCAAGCGCATATCGCATAGTGCATGCAATATGGGGAGAAGTTAGCAGGGGAATAATAAATCAGCAAAGTTGCGAAGTGCGTTAGTGTTAAAGCGGTGAAGTTGCGAAGTGAAAAAGTGTTAAAGTGACAAAGTTGTGATGCGGTGAATAGGAGCCATGTGTCAGTGGGGTCCACGCACATATCCCATATCGCATGCGATATGGCATAATTAGTTAACGGTGGAGGTTAAACCCTGTGACATGCGAAGTGATAAGTTGGGAAAAATGTGAAGTGGTAAGTTTTTCAACTTGTAATAAGTTCTGGAAAGTGTGATGGAGTTTTGTGATGCAAGATAAAGTGTCAAGGAAAGGGTTAAGCATAGTGAAATGCAATGTTGCTTGAGCTGTAATATTGCAAAAGGAAATAAGGTTGGACTGAATGGAGCTTCCGCGTAATGAAGGTTCTTTGTGTTATGTGAACCTATCCAAATATATCAAATTCGGAATATATACTCAGTTACGAGTATTAAATCTTGGGAACGGGCAGACAACTTAAGTTTCTACGTATGTAGATGTGAGTGGCCTTTTAGCTGCATCATTTTGGTTTCGGAGCGGGTTAATGATATTTTGAAGGTTAAAATCAGAGGTTAGTAAAATCTCTTTTGGGATAAAGTTGGAGCATAGTTATGTTCTTGAAGTTGTTTGTGCATAATGCAATTGTGATTGTGGAAGAAAGATGAGATCAGTAAAGCAAATGTGCTTTGCAGAAAATTGACAGAGATATTGCAAAAAGAGGAGATCATATTTTAGATCTAACAAGTAGTAGGCATACAGAGGTAAATTATGGCAGAATATGGGAGTAAGTGATACTCTTAAGAAGAGATTGTAGAAGGATAAAGAAAGCACAATGATGGTTGTTTTCTTGTGGAGAATGGAGATTCACTTGAATGTGAAGAGTGGATGGAGAATTCTTGTGAAATCATGCAGGTATTGTTTTGTTTAACTTTGATTTGATTTTTGCAGGTTAAACAAATATTGAGGATTGAAACTTGCAGCTAATGAAATATCTCATCAAAAGAAGATCAAAGCCTTAAGAAACAATGATGAAGGAAGCTAGTAAGAGTTTCTGAGTGAAAGAAGAGTGTGGCCAGAACCTAGTATTTCATTTGTGATTGAAATACATGAGGACAGTTGTGTTCTCAAAAGTACATATGAGTTGAATCCTAGGAGCAGAGAAATTCTCAAAGAAATTTCCAGAGAGGGTACTAGTGGCCAAGTATAGAGAAAATCTTTGTGAGATAAGTTGTAGCAGGGAGGACTTGCTATTGCAGAGGCTTAAGTACAACTCATAGTAGGTGAGGAACTTATAGAGATAGAGGAGAAGATCACTACTAATAGTCATAGCAGAGGTTCTGAAAGAGACCATAGTAGAAGAAAAGTGAAGAAAGATGTCAAAGTAGATGGCATGGATGAAGAGTATGAGAGAGAAAAGTTTGAGATAAGAATGCAATTTAATTTGTTGAAAAAGTGATCCAAATTTATGCAGGAACACAATAGAATAAACATATAACCATAAATACAGAGATGCAGTGGAAATAACACTTTATTTCATTAATATCAAAGAACTGAAATTTGCTTACAGACAGAATGGAAATAAAACTAGCTAGGGCGCTGGTAGCTATCTCTGAGAAGAGATGTGACGGCTACGGAGCCTACGGGCCGAGTTACAATGAGGCTCGAGGGCCTATTTATTATTGAGAAACAATGGAGAACCCTAAACATCCAAAAACCTAACCCTAGGAGATGAAGCGCCAAAACTATGGGCCCCGTTTGGGTAAATTGGTGTTTCGACTTCCCAGGGGCGTAACTTTGGCATACTATCTCCGTTTGACGCACATGATACATCATTAGAAAGCTCTATCCAAGGACTACAAATTTCGCCATGAAGGTCATTTGGAATAGGATGATATCAGAGTAGGGATGCCCAAAAAATGTCGTTTGAAGACCTCCAAAATGGCTCACGGAAGTTTAGAACCCAAAAAGCTGTAAAAAATAGTAAATTATACAGCCCAGCAAAGGAACAATGGTGGGGACCCAAGTGGAATAGGTATGGTACCAATATCCCTAGATCAATACTCCCCTTAAGACGATGGTCCCCATTCGCTAAGTTCCCTCATAGAATGGGAAATTTCTACTGAACCTAGTCCACAGTGAACCACTTTCCCTGGTGCGAGTTGGCTAAGCTTTGACAACCGTCTGATTTGAATATTTTGTTGGCGAGTGTTCTTGATTTGCGTGTCCATGATGCAATCTGTGGTGGCCTGTTCCATGCAGTCTGGATTTAACTCAGTTGGTGTGAGTTGTTCTGCAATGTCCGAGGTGTCCAGTAGAGGTGGGAAGTAAGGACGAAGGCGATCCACATTGAAGACTGGGTAGAGACCAAGGAATGGTGGAATACTGAGCTCGAATGCATTGTTCCCTACGGCCTTGGTGATGGTGTACGGCCCGTATCGGAGCGGGCGAAGCTTGCGGTGGGGTCCAGTGAGGCGCTCCTTCTGCAAATGTAGCCATACTTTGTCGCCCACCTGGAAGTTGTGTGGCACCCGGTGTTGATCATGGCGTTGCTTGTACTTGGCATTGGCTTTGTCCAATATATCATGAACCTGTTGGCGGATGTGTTGAATGCGCTCGATGAAGATACTTGCTTTGTCAACTTCAGATTGGACATGAGCTGAATCGGCCTGAGCAGCTACAAATGGCATGGCTACATCAATGGGACATAATGGCTGGAATCCCAAGCCCACCTGAAAGGGGCTATGGCTGATTGAACTGTGGAGAGCCTGATTCTAACTATGTTGTACATAGGGGAGGCTCTCGTCCCATGTGCGTGGATGCTTTGAATTGTACATGCGCAGAATGTGTACAATCATTCTGTTGACGACCTCTGTCTGGCCATCTGTTTGGGGATGGAAAGCTGTGGACTTGGTGAGCTTTGTGTCCAACATTGACGAGAGGCTGGACCAAAATGTGCTGAGGAACCTGCTATCTCGATCTGATATGATAGACTGTGGGATCCCAAAGTGCACCCACACTCGTTCAAAGAAGAGTTTAGCAGTGGCTTCTGCTGTGATATTCTTCTTACAGGCCGCCATGATGGCCATCTTCGAGAATCTGTCAACGACCACGAAAACACGGTCATTTCCATTCTTAGTAGAAGGCAGGCCCGACATGTAATCCATGGAGATGGATTCCCACGGTCGACTAGGGGTAGGTAGTGGAGTATATAGGCCTTGCTTCTTGATGGTCGGTTTGGCAATGGCACAAGCAGTGCGGGATCTGATGTGCTTCTCGACATCCTTTCGAAGGTTCGGCCAATAGAAATACTTCTGTAGTATTGCTACTGTTTTCTCGACCCCGAAATGCCCAGCGACTCGACTGTAGTGTGCTTCCCATATCATCTTGGCACGCTTGCTTGAAGGAACACAAAGGTGTCCCAGGTGACATAAAAGTGCATATTGGAGGTGAAAATTTGGAACTTGTGTGCCCCCCAAGAGTGCCTTGTAAGTGTGGCCGAATTCTGGGTCACTCTCATAGAGAAGCGGCCAATCAGAAGTCTCGTGCCCACAAGAGTTGAGCACGGTGGTGAGCGCCACGATCGGTGGTCGGCTGAGGCAGTCCGCAACATTATTGGTGCTACCCTTCTTGTACTTGATGTTCAAATGAAACTGTTGCAGATATGTGGACCACTTCTGATGGCGATCATTCTGCAACTTCCCTTGTGTCTGTATGAACTGCAGGGGCAGGTGGTCTGTGTGGATGATTGTTTCCTTCCCCAAAATGTAATGCTTCCATTGTCGACAGGCTTGCACAATGGAATACATTTCTTTGTCATAGGTGGGATACTTGCGAACTGTCTCAGACAATGTCTCACTTGATATGCCACTGGATGTCCCTGTTGAGTAAGAGCTGCCCCAATAGCATAGTCAGAGGCATCTTGTCTTGATCTCAAATGGCTGTTGCAAGTCTGGTAATGTGAGCACTGGAGCAGAACAGAGGTGATTTTTCAATTCAGTGAACGCCTTCCGTTCAGGTTCCGACCAAAAGAATTTTGCTCTCGCTCCTCCCTTGGTGACTTGACTCAAGGGCCAAGTGATATGAGAGAATCCCAACACAAATCTACGGTAGAAATTAGCAAGACCCAGAAAGCTGCGAAGCTCTGTTATAGTGGTTAGGGCTGGCCAATCCCGAATGACTTGGATCTTGGCTAGATCCACATGCACCCCCCTTTCATCAGTAATGTATCCCAGATACTGAACCTGGGTCATGCCAAACGTGCACTTCTCCAAATTGGCACACAACTTGTGTTGCCGCAGCGTTTGGAGGACCTGTCGGATGTGGTGAAGGTGCTCTTCCCAAGTCTTGCTGAAGATCAGAATGTCATCCAAGTACACCACTACAAATGAGTTGGTGAATGGCCGCAAGATGTCTTCCATCATCCTCATGAAGGTTGCGGGAGCATTCGTCAACCCGAAAGGCATGACCAGCCATTCGAAAAGGCCTTCCTTGGCTTTGAAGGCAGTCTTCCACACATCGGAGGGTTCAATCGGTACCTAGTGATACCCTGACTTCAAGTCAATCTTGCTAGAAATATTTTGCACCTTTGAGTTGGTCCAGAAGGTCATCAATCCATGGGATTGGGTACCTATTCTGGACAGTGATCTTGTTCAGCACCCGATAGTCAATACAGAGTCTCCACGTCCCATCCTTCTTCTGTACCAACACGATCGGGCTCCCACGGGGCGATGAACTTGGTACGTGTGACCTTTGCTGTGACTCTGATCTTGCCTCTTGTTCATCATTCTCCGAACGGACGCCGACAGATCGGTCCATTGGGTAGCAGCCGCACACGGGTCGGACGTCGGTGCTTGACTTTGACAGCACGAAGGGAACCCTTGTGGGTGAGGTGAGGGTGTCCCTGTACTCCTCCACAACCTTATCCATTTGTTGTTGTCATGTAGAGGAGCCTTGTCTGGAGGTCGTGGCCACAGTCTTCTTCTTGCCCTGGGGGCAGATCATCAGGAAAATGAATTTCCTGGTTTGGGAAATGAGCTTACTACATTGTTTTGCAGTTTAAACCAAAGAGATAGCCGCAGGAGGTGGTACCTCTGGTATCATGTACAACTTATTTCCCAAAGTAATAATGACAGCATGAGGTCGAGACTCATACACAGCATGGCGCTTCCACAAGTATGGTTGTCCTAATAATACATCAGAAACATCAATAGGAGCAACATCACATAATACCTCATCCGTGAAGGTCTTGATGCTATAGGGAAGGCGGCACTGATGGCTGACGCAGAGATCTCGTCCTTGGTGAAGCCACTGGATGGTGTATGGATGTGGGTGAGTCGTGGTCGGCAAGCCCAACCGCTTCACGGCGTCTACTGAAATGAGGTTCTTTTGGCTCCCATTGTCGACAATGAACTGTATAGGGGAGCCCTTTACCCACAACTGGGAGTGGAAGAGACGTTCCTCCTCCTCTGGATCTTCCGGTTCCTCCTTTTGGATCTTTGTAGTGGCAACAGTGGCATTGGGCTCCACATCAATAATCTGTTTCCCTTTTTCATTCCCATTTTTAGGTTCTGATTCAGAGTCGGAGCATGCATACGACTCAGAAGCCCTCATCTAAAGCCACTAGCGCACAGCAGCAAACACTCTTGTGTTGTGGTGGAGCTCTTATGGAACTCACACCACTTTCACGTGTCCTACTTTGGCTTTGCGGTGTTGTTCTTTTCTTGTCGCTTTGACCCAGGTTGTGTTCTTGACTGCCATGCCTTGACTACCCATTCTTTTTCTCTCGGTTTGGAAGCACCTTTCCCTTGCTTTTGATTCGCAAATCCAAAGTCTCGCTTCTTTTGTTTGAATTCTGCTCAATCTTATGGCGACATCTGCCATTATGCCATACCAAGCGAGGAGATGTCGAGGAGACTCCATTTCCTCTGAATGTCTGTGCGGTGACTGCGATACTTTAGCACCAAATTTTTTCTGCGAATCTTTGATACCTTTATGTGAGGGTATGGAACAGTTGCGTGACTCATGCACATCTTGATCCCTTTGTTGTCGCAGCGTGGTCCATTGTATGTACTTGTCCTCATAGCTTCCCACGGGATAGTATTGTTTCTTGACGGCGTCTCGGAAAGAATTCCAAGTTGGTACGGCCGAGAACAGAGAGGGTTCTGTCTGGTCCTTGTTCTCACAGTAGGTTTCCCACCAGTCCTTAACATGGGGGGTAGCTTTGAGGAGTGCAAAAATAATCTTCTCCCGGTCTGAAAAGTCATGAATAGAGAAATATCCTTCTAATAGATTCAACCATCTATCTACGGCATTTGCATCTATTTTACCCTCAAATATGGGAATGTCAAAATTTACTTGTACCTTAAAGGGAGTCGCAACTCCAGAGTGGCTACTGGATGCAGATGCGCCGCCGGTGGGCAGCCGTTGAAGGATCTGAACAAAGTTATCCATCATCGCGTTCCTTTGTTTTTCGAGGGCCTCCTCGAGCAATATTTTGATACGATCTCCTGCTCCCTCATCTTTCTTTTCATCCCCCATGGGCGTCCGTCAAGGTTTGCGAGGCTGATCTTGCAAAGGTTCCACCAGATCAAGCCCTAGCTCATGTACACAACCTGCGTTGAGGACATGGAAGAAGGATCGAGAGAAAAACGGAGACCGCTACGATACCAGCAGTCGATTTGTACGAGAATGTAATAGAATAAACATATAACCATAAATACTGATATGCGGCGTAAATAACACTTTATTTCGATATCAAAGAGCGGGAATTGCTTATAGACGAGAATGGAAATAAAACTAGCTGAGGCAGTGACTGTCTACGAGAAGAGATGTGGATCGAGCCTACGGCCCGAGTTACGGGGCTCGAGGCCTATTTATTATTGAGAAACAATGGAGAATCCTAAACATCCAAAAACCTAACCCTAAGAGATGAAGCGCCAAAACTATGGGCCCCATTTGGGTAAATTGGTGTTTCAACTTCCCAGGGACGTAACTTTGGCATACTATCTCTGTTTGACGCACATGATACATCATTAGAAAGCTCCATCCGAGGAATAAAACTTCGCCACGAATATCATTTTGGAATGAAATGATATTCTCTAGAGGCGTGATGCCCAAAAAACGTCGTTTAGGGCCTCAAAACGGCTCCGAAAGTTCAGGACCCGAAAAACTGCTAAAAATAGTAAATTATGCCGAAAATGAAAAACTGAAAGAGACAATGGTGGGGGCCCAAGTGGAATAGGCGAGTGGCCACCAATATCAGCCTGGATCAAAATTTTTTTTGAGGAGAGTAAATAAGACAAGAGGTATGGCTACATAATGAGAAAGAAAATGAAGTGGCATAAGCTACAAGATAAGAGAGAACAACAGGTGAATATATAGTTAATAGAGGAGTTGAGGAAGCTTGAGCAGATTATGGATGTTGAATTGAGGATAGAGAAGCTCGAAGGAGTTAAGATATAGAAAGACAAGGTTGTTGGAGAAGAACAAGTTTCTTTTGAACTTGAAGATGGAGCAGTGATGTCTGAAACGTCAGTTGAGGAAATTGAGCCTTATGATTTTGAAATTAATAATTTATGATGTTTGTAGGTGATGTCAAAGAAGAAAAAGAGGAGAGGAAAAATTTGAGTTTTGAGACAGTTAGGTCTCATATGGAAGATCATACACAGTTAAGAGGAGGTATTGTTTTTCAGCATGCTGTAAGGATTAAAAGTAGAGGAAGTTTGGTTCACGATGATGACCAAAAGAAAGAAAAAGTGGAGAAGGATATCAAGCAACCAAGTGAAGTGATTGAGGAGGCTGATAAGAAGAACATCGAAGATTTTTTGAGTCATATAGAGGACTTAGAACAACAAGAGGAATATTTGATGACTGGATCATCAAATGAGAAAATTGGGTTTTTTAATTTTGAGATTGATAATTTGACTGTGTTTGCAGATGTTGCAGAAGGAAATCCATCTCTTGGAATTGTCTTGAATGAGGTTGAAATTTTCCAAGAAAAGTATGATGATGATTGTCTTTCATATGAAGATCAAGTTGAGTTATTGCAACAGAAAGAGTTCATAAATTCCTTGCTTAGTGAAGAAATTATCTCCAAGGAAGGTGAGACAATTATATCTGATGATGAGGAACCTATTATTGTTGAGGACAGGAAATAATTGGTTTTCTTGAGTGGCCAAAGGAAGACTATTGGATAGACATATAAATTTTTTACAAATATAGAGGATAAAAATTTTATTTTGATAGAGAATGAAGAAGTAGTGTCACCAAGAAATTGGACTTATGGCAAAGAAGGAGATAGTGAGGATTGTATAGAATTTTTTGAAGAAGTTCCAAGTGAGATGGCAGATTTGTGGCATGAGCTAAGCCTTTTGGAGAATAGACTAGCAAACCATATCATGAATATTCTAATTGTAAAATTCAAATTGGACAAAGGTGAGGAAGACATGTCTCATGCTAAAAAGGAATCAGTCTTAGAACTGAGGAAAGTTGAACTGACTACCAGGATTAGTCAAATAATTGAAGGACAATCACTGAGGGTTGTCAAGGAAGAGGAAGAAAGATATGTTGGAATTGATGAACATCATAGTGATGACGTGTTTGAAAGGAATCAGGTAGAAAGTGAATTGTTAAATTGTTTGTTGGAAGCATCTAAGTATGATTTTTTTATCAAAGATATTGAACAATAGTTGTTTGGAGATGAGATGAAAGTTAATAAGCAACAAGAGGATAAGGATGTAAGGGTTGTAGTAAGAATCCAACAACTTCAAAGAGAAGATAATAAACAACAATTTGAAGATAATTGGTAGAGTGAGTACCAGTTAGAAGATAAACTAGACATGGAGATTGAAAGAATAAGAAGGTCGATGGTGAAGGTGTCTCAGAAGAAGACAACAGATAGGAAACAAAACAGCAGAAGCAAGAGAAAGACAACAAAATAATGTCATAGCATAGCTAGTGGGATAATGCAGCATGAAGTATGGAGACCTGGAGAATAGAAACAACCAAAGACAAATTACAGAACGAAGTATGGGATCTAAGAGGACAACTATTAAAGACACATGATCTAGAGATCATGATTATTTTCACCCGAGGAGTCTAATGTAGGAGCATTTGCTCTAAGTAAAACGTCAAAGTAGAAATCAGACCTTAATGTGTTGAAATTTGTCCAAGAGGGAAATTTCCTTTGTATAATCATTGTAAAATCTTTTAAAGACTTCATAGTTCACAAGTATTAGTCTAGAAGGTTCTAGATAGGTGTTGACTCATTAGTCAAACAACTTATTCATGTAATTGAATCTGCGTGTTGGAAGAATTCATTGGATAAGCTAGAAGATAGGATAAGATTGATCCATTCGGTTCAGAAAAGATAGGATCAAGTTCTAAGTTTAGAAATCAATTACAAGTTTATAGGAGTTGAGTGAGGGCTGGATAAGCTCTAAATTCTGTTATAAATTAAATGGTAAGCTTAGAAGTAGAGGAGGCCAAATTAAATAAAGAAGATTAGGCCAAGAGATAGAGAGGTGAGAGCCGCAGGCCAAATACTGAAACTAAATAGGTTTTTTATTGTATTTGTACATTTATTAATGAGAAATTGGATTCATGTGATTTTATTGTGTCTTCTTACAAGCTGAGTGATTCGTAATGAGAAAATCTGGTTTCTGTGTAATAAACCATTTTTGTATGAATTTTGATGAATACTCAATGAATGAATAAGTCTTTTTGAGTGATAAAGGACTTAACGACTGGTTAGAATCATGTGTGATTCCAGTCTGGAGGGAGTAAATGTGTATGCAGGTCAAGAAAAAAAAAAAAATTCCAAATTTTGGATTCGGAGAAGAAATACAGAAGGGTGTTCTATATTCGGGATTGAGACAACGTGAAAGGTGTGCAATGAGCATCAAAATTCCAATATTGAATAAATAAATAAATCTCAGGAGAGATTAACGCAATTAAATACCGAACAAGCTCAGGAAGGATAGCATGAAGGAAATGGAGATGCAGAGCGGTGGCGGTCAAAGAAACATAATAAAAAACTAAGGCAGCTAAGCCTTTAAAATATTACTAAAGGAAGAGAATAGACAACGAGGATTAAATCACAAAGATCCAAGCACAGATCGATGGTCCAGATTACTTCGCAAGTTAATTTTGTGAAAGTGAGAAGTGGACATGTGTTGGGAAGCAGAGTTCCAAGCACATATCTCATAGCGCATGAGATATGGGGAGCAATTAGTGGCGAAAAAATAAATCAGCGAAGTTGTGAAGTGTGACAGTGTTAAAGTAGAGAAGTTGCAAAGTGCGACAGTGTTGAAGCGATGAAGTTGCGATGAGGTGAAGAGGAGCCACGTGTCAGCGAGGTCCACGCACATATCGCATATCACATGCGATATGGCATAATTAGTTAACGATAGAGGTTACACCCTGCAACATGTGAAGTGATAAGTTGGGCGAAATGCGAAGTGGTAAGTTTTGCAACTTGTAATAAGTTCTGGAAAGTGCGATGGATTTTTGCGATGTGCAATAAAGCTTAAAGGAAAGGGTTAAGCATAGCAAAATGAAATGTTGCTTGAGCTGTAATATTGTGAAAGGAAATAAGGTTGGACTGAAGGGAGCTTCCACTTAATGAAGGTTCTTTAAGTTATGTGAACTTATCTAAATATGTCAAATTCAGAATATATACTCAGTTACGAGTATTAAATCTTGGGAATGGGCAGAAAGTTTAATTTTATGTGTATGTGGGTGTGAGTGGCCTTTTGGTTGCATCATTCCACATTTCCTGTGGGATTCTTTGATGGAGCTTCTTCCTTTAATATTTGTGGTTTTTGAATGGCTATACACTTGGTATTGAATTTTACTTCAAATTTCACCAGTTTTATGGTTCAGGAACTAATAGTCGGGTGAAACTCCTAGCTCTTTAGGGAGGATTGCATTGTGCTATCTAGCTCAAAATTAGATATTTCGTTATTTTTTGAGACTCTAAATCTATTATTGAATGTTCCAATGGAATCTGCAAATTGGACACCCCTTCACTCTCTAATTGGAAACAAAGATTTTGTAACCTGATCTAAGTCTTTAGTTCACTGACCATTTCTCACATCTACAGGTCCTAGAATGGTGAGGTTGATGCTCTTTCCAAATTTGGTTGTAGTGATGGTCCCGGAAAAATCCTCTTTGAATACTTTGTTCAAGGCATTCCTACATAATCCTGACATATCGACATTTGAGCACTTTCTCTACAATTGAACCTCTTCTACAATTAAGTATTGACATTCGAGCTCTTGAGACTCTTATGAGATCTTTCATGTGCTCATCAATGCACCACCTGGAACTAGAAATAATTTGATAGATGGAAATCGAGGGAACCTTGATGTTTTGCAATGAAACTCTTTTTTATTAAACTAAAATCTCTCTGTTTCCCTTCTGTTTTAGTTTGTGTTATTTTAAAGACATAATACATATGGAGATGATATTTAAATGATATTTTTCCCTGTATTCCAATCAGAATAGACATGTCATGTTGGATATATGTATTTTCTTAGTTTGTATTTTAATTAAAGTGTCTTTTTTGTAGAAAAAAATAGACAAAAATAATGGAAATAATATACTAGTGTATGTACCAATGTCATTCACTAGATGAGTGGATGGATTAGAACATGATGTTATTAGGAAATTTGGAATAAGTGATCGAAGCGTGAGAATTGGGGAGTTTGGAGAGTAATGGAAATGTTGAAACCACCAAGTCCACTACCCTCTAGGTTCGAGTTAGGGAGAAACATGACTGGCTAATCATATGACCACTTCTACACAGTGGATAATCAGAAGGCTCAAATGGAGCAGATCACCCCACGGATATTTCACATCCTCTAACCCCAACCTCCACCATGCAACCACAAAAAAATTATACACAACACATGGTGTCCCCTTGTGGACTTCAATGAGGTTATATCTGTAACTTCTCAAGAACCACTCATAGCCGAGTATTTATAGTGAAACAATTGAGATTTGAAGCACTCACTTATATATATTGCAGTGTAAAAAGTGTACTTTGTTTCTCTCTGAATAGTGCCAATCAGTTATTCCATGCTATCAAAAATTATATGCTAGTGATTACACCGCTCTAGGGCCTCTGTTTCTTTGGCAAAACGACTTCAACAAACAAGTGCCAATTGAGAAAACCTCTCATCCAATTTTAGCCATTTGTTTCATTTTTTTAATCTATTTTTAGAATGATAAATTTGTCAATGTACATGTAGAAATTCACAACTACAATATTTACAGTATTCTCTTATGTATGGAATGACTTAGGTTTACATGTAAATTTTATGGAACTTGTAATTTTGTGATTAGATATAACAAAGAAACAATTAACACTAAACAGTATTAAAGTACGTGTGAATGGATTGATCCTCCCTCAATTCCCATCGTCTCTTCTTTTTCCTATTTTGGCAGCAGTTTTTAGTCAAGTACAAGGAGGGGAAGTCATCTATGCTTTTATATCTTTGTTCTGATCTTAAAGTAATGACTTCTTATTGTTGGCTAAGAGGCTTATCTAGAATTTCAAATTTTCTTCTTGTGGTTGCCTAAGAGGCTTATCTTGAAGTTCAATTTTTCTTCTTGTGGTTTCCTAAGAGGCTTATCTTGAAGTTCAATTTTTCTTGCTTTGACAAGGATTATTTTTTGTGATATATATCCATTGTTAAAATCTGATGCATTGGATGTGTTTTGGATTACGCCATAATTACTTTTCTTAATATTAATCAGTTATTGATACTGTTGTGTTTTTTGTTTTTGGAACTTTGATATTAAACTCACACTCTCTCTCTTGTGAGATCTTTCAATTGTAAATTTCCAATTCACATTTACATTTCCTTGGTTTCTTACTTTTCATTTTTCTATTGTGGCATACTGGGTAACATTTTAAAATATCAATGCTCTTATAAAATATAAAAGCTCCTTTTCAATTTTGCAGTGGTTCTAAGAGATTTAATTTATATTTTTGTTCTTTTCCTCTTGCCTATTTTTAATTTTGATTTTGTATATATTCCATAATGGTAAAATATTTGCAAATGAATTCTAAGTGATGCCTTTTTTCTGATTTATATCTATATGAATTTTATTTATAATTCTTGTTATTATTATTGCAGTATAAAATAGAATTTACCTTTCATTTCTCACGTTTGCATTTAAATGTATTCGTGAATGTAATAGACAATGGATCCAAGGTTTGAGATTCATGAATGCATTCGATATACACGTGAGCAATTGTTACAACATGAAGAGGTATTACTTGATATATTCTATAAGGAATGGGAGGACTATATCACAAGTCTTAAGCAAGCAGGGAACACCCTCATTGATAGTGAAGACGATATGATCTGGGCTCGTAAGCTTAAGAAGGGGATCCCTATGGTAAAATATATATACTTGGAATTACCTACTATGGACAAGGGCCTTAAATTTTCAAAATATTTTTAGGTAATATGGAAGTGGAATTTATCGAGCAAGATTAAATTTTTTGGTTGGCTTGTGATACATAACCGTATTCTGACTTGGAAGAATCTCCAAAGGAGAATATTTCAGGGACTGGGCATATGTATAATGTGCAGGAAGGGGGAGGATGTGGTAAATCATATATTCATGTAATATCCTTACGCTAAGGCTATATGGGGAGCTGTTAGGACACTAAAAATTTGAAAAGACGAGCTATTTTATTAAACTTAATTTACTTATTAGATCATGGATAAAATATAGAAGGTACATGGATCTTCTGCTATATGTGTTATGGAAAATCTGGAGGAGACCCATGCCCTTATATTTGAGCAGAAAAATATAGACACACATGAGGATATCATCAAGACAGTGGTTTTCTTCAACGAGATAGGGTCAACACAAGAAAATAAAGGTTATAGATCTTTTAGAACTAAGTAAATATGGAAATAATTCCCGATGGGATTCTTTGATGGGGCAAGTGCCAATAGATATTGTGGTTGTGGTGTTGTAATCTACTTAGAGGAGGATAAATTTTATCATTTTTGGTGGGGGGAAGAGGGACTAAGAGCAGAGCATAAATCATTGCATTATGGGGTCGACTAATCTGAAGGAAGTGGCTTCGAATTGATCAGATTCATATCTTTAGCGATGCCAAAGGAATCATTGACTAGGTCAAGGTAAGTAATGAATTTAACCCTCCTATACTAAAAAATTGGATGACTTGCATTAAAACTTTGTTAAGTAATTTTTAGAGAGTGATTTTTGTTCATTTATACAGAGAGCAGAATTGGTAAGCTGATTTACTATAAAAAAGAGGCATTAATAGGGAGACATGTAAGTTTTATTTCTCTTCATTTGAAAATGGTGTAATGACCAATGCAAGCACCATTAAATACTCATAAAATAATGGAGGAACACAAAGAGCACGGCTATGAAATAGAGAAGAGGCTCATAGGCAAAGTACAAGAACAGGAAAAAGTTGGAATACCTGTTTATTTTTGTTTAAATAACATTAGTATAAGTGTGAAAGTGTTTATTTTGAGTAGTATAGAATGAAGAACTATGATGTAATAGGTTCCAAGAGTATATTTTTGTGTTTTGTAAATTTTTAACAAATGATATGTGAATTATGGTAAGAAGAGAAGGAAAAATAGACTCAGGACAATTGTACTACATTTTATTAATATAAGAAGTAGTGTTTTTATACTGGAATAATTATTATTATTATTGTTATTATTATTATTATTATTATTATTATTTTTATTATTATTCAAGAGGTATGATTAATTACTTACATTATTAAAAAATTCAATAAAAAGTTTTAAGTTTGGACTTACGTATCACAACAGCATGATTCATTACTTGCACTGTTAAAAAATTCAATAGCAAGTTTTAAGATTGGACTTATGTTCATTACTTGCATTATTAAAAAATTGAATAGCAAGTTTTAAATTTGCACTTATGTATCACAACCTGATTCATTAGATATACACAGTAGTATGTACTAGTGGTATAAGTTCTTGGACTTATAGTTTTATTTATTTATTCTTACAACTTATTGTAATATGTATTGAATTTATTGATTTTTTCTTTTTATTTCAATGGATTGTTGAGACAAAGGTATGGTATCAAAATAAAAATGATTCTTCTTTTGATAGATGGCTTGATCGCAAATGTTTTTTCATGGACAGAACACCTTTGTTGGTCTATTTTTATTCTCATAATTGTTTCTTCACCGGTAACATTGTATGGATTAACTTTTTTATTAAGATGTTATTATGATTATAAAGATATTTATCAATTTAACATTAACATGTTAATTCACTTTCAGATTGTGATAATCATTTTGTTGAATATCCAAGAATCCATGAACATACCTAATGATATTAAATGAATGTACATATTTTTTAGGTGTTTATAGGTCATTTATATTTTTGTTAACAAACTAAAGGTTAATATGAATAAGATTTTTTCCTTCTCTGTAATACTTGTAATTGATAATGTAAATTTAAGCATATGTACCTTATAGTTTGTGGTATTTGTTCCTTCCCATTTCTATAAATTTTAAGGAAACAATTACGATTCTTCGAATTAGTTGCTACTTTCTTACATCATATTATAAAATATAACTCCCTCAAGAAAGAAACTAAGTAGGGCGAATCAATAAAGGTATGGTAAACATAACATGTGGATAACCGTAAGTATAAGGTAAGTAGGGAGATAAAGTAAATACTCAAGGTATAAGTACCTAAGAAAAAAAGCTGCTCTTCCAAGATTTTCTGGCTTAGTTATATTCCTAGGTAGAGTGAGTTTTCCATCCAACATAAAGTCTCTTTCAAGTAGGAATATAAAGGTCCTCCCCCTCATGGTCGAGCCTGCACAATGAAACATTAGAGAACTTTTGAGGTCTAAAATGGCCCTCCTAAGAAAAATGTACAACCAAAATAAAATTTATAAGAACCAATAGGATTCAAGATCATGATTTCAACCATAGGGGATGATTCACCATTTTTTGGGTAAAAAGGTAAAAGGATTTAAAAAAAATAAAATAATAAAACTACTTTTTCAACTTGTATTTTTAATTTATCTCCCTAAAGTTTTACTCAAATTTCAAGCGGAATTACTCATTGGATGCAAAATTTAATTCATCATCCAAGGAGTAACTATGTTGCATACTTTCGATGAACCTTACTACACAAAAAATGAGGAATACATGAAAAAATGTGATTGTAATCACATTTTTCATGTATTTATCATTTTTCGTGTAGAAGGGTCCATTGAAAGTATCCAAAATGGGTACTCCTTGGATGATGAATCAAATTATGCATCCAACGAGTGTTCCTATTTGAAATTTGAGTAAACCTATAAGGAGATAAGTTTAAAATACAAGTTGAAAAAATAGTTTTTTTCTTTTTTCCCTCTAAAATTTGATGATGTAATCTAATCTTATTTTATTATTTACACTATTATTTTATAATTTCCTTAGGTGGCCCATTTTAGAACTCAAAATTCCCCTAATGTGTATCGTGATTGGGGCTTAGCAAAGAAACAACGAATGAGATTAAAAGTTTTTCTTTCTATGCTGACTATAAGTGAGTAGTTGTTGTTTTCTTACGAGGCAAATAAATTCTTGTCTATCGATTTCCCTTACCGTTAGATTTCATATCTCATATTAGATATGCACAGCCCTATACTCGTGATTGGTGAGGTCGGTCACCACTACCTACTCCTGAGGAAAGGTCCTGTGAAATTCTTCATGAAAGCAGAGAATAATGTGCTTCGATGTCAAAACAATAGGAGTCTGGTCGTTAGTTTGCTCGCCATGAGAAATTGAACTCACTTTTTTCAAATTTTAATGTTTCATCATGCTTATGGGTACTCATACTCACTTTGGAGGACAATGATTGTGGCTGAGCTTGAATTTTATTCTGCTACATTGTTCGTTTTATTTTCTTTACACTTCCTCTTGATTTCTGAATGAGTTAACGCTTTTGTTATTTCTTAAGATAGTCATAAACATCAAAGTTATCTTGATAAGTAACTTAAGTAATTTCATGGAATGTAATTAATAAAATTCATATGACTGGAGCCTGGAAAAAATTTGTAAAATCAAAATGGACAGTCAACTCATCACCTTACTAACTCAGAAAATACCTCAAGAATAGTTAGCGATATTTAGACATGCATTAAAGGTATACATATTAACTCACTAATGATTTCTCAGTGTTCAGGATAGCTTGAATTAAAAAATATACACCTAAGATGGTGTTTTCTCCTTCAGTCTGAAAGTTAAGGTGAATAGAACCAAAGGTTACCATAGGTCAAGAACGGCTTATCTTGAAGCTATTTCACCGTTTCTCTAGCATACCCTGGCACCACAGCGTTGCCCGCATATTCTTTGGGAAGAGGGAGCTCCATTTTGGCCTTGAATCCACTGGACACAACACCATCAAAATGTCATCACTCGACATTTCCAACGTGATTCTTCTTTCCCTCCACAGGTGCACGGTCACCACCTCAAAATTGGTGCACTTCTTCATATTTGTTTTCTCTGTTTATTTTTTTTTAGGCGATGCACCATTTCTACAGATAAGGGAAAGAGCTTCAGTAGAAGCCTTGACTGTGATGGGATTTTGATCATATCTCACTTTGTGGATGCCATTCTTCCCCTGAAAGTTTTCAATCTGCAATGAATATCACAAATCTTGGTGTACTAGATACGGTTTTGTTTCATTTTGGAGGAACCATGGAGATGCAAAATTTCTACACATATGGTAAAAAGCTTCAACAAAAGCTTTGACTATGGTGGGATTTTGGTCGATTCTCAGTCTACAAGCGCCCCACTGTCTCTTTTTCCAATGAAAGTTGTCAATCCAACAGGAATATCACAAAGCTAGCTCTGTGTACTTAGATAGTTGTGTTTGATTCTTGGAGGAACTTGGTTTTACATAATAGTGATTAATTGTAATATGTTAATGGGTTATAATAAAGATTAATAAGCTAAACTGTTACAGAAATCAAAATTCAATTGACAGTTTTAGCAGTGGCATATAAGGGTCGAAAAACTTTCAATCGTCCAACACTACATCTGACTGTGCAGATTGGCACATAATGGAAATAGGGGAGTTGTTCTCAAAGGAGCGTCTTTCGGCCTAATTAGTTAATTTTTATGAATTTTATTTTATTTTTTAATTTTCACATTGTAAGATGTATTATGAAGAGTGAGTTTTATCTTTATTATGAATCAATGTCTATTGACATTTACCATCCATTTAATTTAAGTAATATTATTATAGTAATAATTATACTAATTAATTTAATGATGAGTAATTATTAAGTGAATGATAATAATTTAACCACAAAGATCAATGATTAATATTTTTCCAAAAATTCAAAACCATTTATGCTTTTATGTCTTTTTAATTAAATTGATTATTGAAAAATATATGATAATTTTTTTGGGCATATGATATTAATAAGTCATAGTACTAACACATAATATTATAACAAAATCTATCTATAGATTAAAGATCTCCATCATTAAAAAAAACTTATCATATAATTTTTAAAATTTATATTTATTTAATTTATACATTAATTATTTTTATAATAATTAATAAATATAATAACTAAAAATACAATTATAATTTAGATAAAATTTAGTTTTTATTATTTTTTAAATTTAGATAATATGAAATGTATTATAAAAAATGTTTGTGATTATTATAAATTGTTTATTTATTTATTGCCATTTTCAATCCGTTAATTTGTATGGATGCTGTGTTTTTTATTAAATTAACTGATGTGATCATGTAAATAACAATTCCCAAATAAAACAATTAAACTACTTGTTAACACACTTAACCAATAAATATCTGTCAATTGTGAAACTGGATTCATAATTAAATGAAAAAGAAATAAATGATACCCACTCAGCCCTGTACCTATCATCAGCATTTCAGATCTCATAGCCTTTTTAGAAGTGTTCTAAGAATATCAACGTTTTGAACCTCACATAGATACAGTATTTGTTTTCGGTTTTGTTTGTAAGTGTCATACACGGTCGTAATGGTGAATGCATCTACCTTGGAACATATTTTCAGATCCGGGCCTCCAGAATATTTAGTGGTGGTGAAATTGAAGGGATAAGAATATAAAACGGGAGGTCGAGGTTTCTCCTCGAAAGCAGTGGAAATTAAAGTCTCTTTAAAGGCGTCCACGACAGCCAATTCCAGCATAGTATCCATTTCTCATTCTGTATGTTCTTTTGCTTTTTCTGGAAAATTCTCCCTTGTGTAATGAATTCTATATTTTCTTTGCCTTTTCTAGAAACATCCCCCTGTGCTATAAATACGCTGGGACGTTGACATAGTCATTCAAAGGTTTGTCACTGCAACTGTTTTTGGCCTTTTGTGCTTCTTGTGCTATGTCACCCACTGTGTCTGTTTTCGATCTTGGTTTGCGTGCTGCCGAGGGCTTTCATCCCGACACCCATAGGAGAAGAGAGAGAGCATAGCCACTATGTCATGAAAATCAACATTTTGTTCTTTAAAAGATTTTGACCAGAGGCTCTGCTCTCTTTCTTCCTCTGTTGGTATTCCGTGATATTCAACTTTTTGTGTTATCTCGTTGCTACCATGATTGATTTCAATGATATTATGTTATACTTTGGTTGTTCTAATTATTAATGGTGTATGCTCTACTTTGGTTGTTTCTAGAACTCCGTAGCGATCTTCTCGTGGGAAGAATTTTTGAAAATGAGTGTAGTTTTAAGTTCCATTTGCAACTCAAAAGCGTTTGTTAATTTTAAATGTTTATTTTAATATTAATACTTGGTTAAGTACGGTAGAAAATATATTTATTTCAGAGTGGTCCTGGCAGAAGGTCTAACAATAGAACCTTTTAGCTTAAACTTGCTTCTTTTATTTGCCATAGAGAAAGAAGGCTGGCACATTTAGAGATCTTTGAGACTATGATTATCATAAGTTTAATAATATTCACAGATGTCACGTGTATACCCTGTTTTTTCATTTTAGAAGACATATTGCATCTGTAAACACTACACTGTTGCACCACTTTATTTAAGAATGACGCTCTACAGGATTTGGGCGTTTGGAAGATCACTAACAGGATAGGAGATGCAACGTCAGAATTCTATCACCAACCCTTTATAGCTTTTTGATTAGTAGAGAGACTAATTTGTTTATTTGATTAATGCTTTACTTATTTCTATTTCCAGTTTATCTCAATGGTTATTATATATGGTGGCTCTGTGCTAACTTTGTGCTGGGTTTATGGAGATGACGGACCCGGTATTAGAGTCTCAGATTATTATGACGATGTTTACTATGTTTTTTGAGACAGATTATGGGTATGATAGGGTCTGAAAACCAGAACTGCTTTTTCAGATAGACTATGGGCATGATATGAAAATCCAGACTTGTCTTTTTTATTTGGAAGAATATATATATATATATAGGTGAATTATTGCATTTGTTTAGAAGAATGTCTTTAGGATTAATCATGTTAGTAGGATTTGGTCGATATTTAGAACCAATTAATGTGGTTCATCTTCATGACAAGGTGAAATAGATAATTGTTTTAAATCAATAAATTGTGTGGATGCATCATTGTTGGGATATATAGCCATTGAAAACTAGCAATTATTAGTTATTTGTTAGAGAAGTTATTAGTTATTTGTTAGGAAATTATATTAAAATGTTATCTTTTAAGACTTTTTAATAAAAGGGGATTAATGAATAATAATATAGAAATTATTAATAAATATGTTAATAAAATGGATAATTTTTTAATTAATAACATAATAGGGTAATAATGGATTATGCATGCCGGAGCATACCACTGCATGCCAGTTCATAATGGATTCTAGGGTAAGCCAACTATTCATGTCAGAAGGATATGGGAATGAACAGAGGCGAACGTTAAATAACAAAATGGTTCGTGGCTAGAACATTCCCTGTGGCAACAAATCTTGTGGAGGAGCGAAAGGAAAAGCTGCAAGCACTAAGCAAGGGCCAAATTCTTCGTGTCTTCTGGTGCATTGGTATGTTATGGCTATGGTTTTAGTCCGTGTCATTTTCACCTTGCATAGAGAAACCTTTGGTTACAGTGGGGGTAGCGAAATGATAGAACTCATACATTGTTTTTATTGTGGGAAGGGTAGGAGTTTTCTTCAGCAGGACATCAACCCTTGTTTTAGAAGCCCCAATAGGATTCTGGTTTGTAGAATGCGGCATAGAAGCTATGAAAACAAGTCTCAATTGTATGAAATATTACGCATGCGTCAGGATAATTTAGGTGGCGTCTATTGTTATACCTTAGCCTGTCATGGTCGAAATCTGAGAATGTGGCTTTGTCTGTTAGTTTCCTTTCTCTATGGGAAAGGTAGGAATGATAAACTTGGTCAGTTGCAAAGTTATGAGGATCTAGGTCACTTTAGGTTATTTACATTTCTCTGTATTAACAAATGCATGGATATCTACAATATGGTGGGGCAACTCACTGAATTTGTTGGGTTCCTTGTTTATAATATGTCGTCATCTACAGGCCCTCTCACAAACTTTGCAGGTTTAGTTAAACAGTGGTTCGGGATCCTCAACCTAAGGAAAATAATGGTGAAGGGGCAGTCAGTTAAGCGCCAGCCTAAGGATACAGGAAAGAAAAATCTTGTACAAAACAAGGTTGGGACCAGTAAGAGAAGAAGAAGGACGAAAAAGGAGATAATGGAAAATCTCTTTGAAGTTTATTCAACTGGCAATTCTCCACAGATTCAGAATGTAATTCATGGTTGGGAGAGAGAATGTAAAAATAAGGAAGCAGATATTGAGGCTCAGGAGGAAACTATGGATTTTGTGGTAGATCCCGGGAGTACGAGAGGATGTTTATCCCTCTTTCATCAATCCATACAAACCTATTGGACCCTTAAATGTGTTTTAGCTAAAGCTCTGCAAAGGCTACAAGAAAGTGAAGGCAACACTGAAGTGGTCTCAATATTATAGGAAATCAAAATAGACATCCAAGATATAAGGGTGTCACAGTACCATGACACATCTCATATAGGCATAATTGAAAGACAGCTCCAACAAATGCAGCAGGTTGATATGTCGAGCTCTACAGCAAAATACCTAGCACCAATTGACTCCTCATATGGTTAATTTTCTTTAAGTTAATATGTTTTTTGCGAATAGCTTTTACTTTTCATGTTGTTTAATAGGCTTGGTAGTAAACAGTAAACATGCCATAGCGGCAAGTAGGCGTAAGAAACAATTGCAATTTTGGATGGAATTTAATGCTTTAAGGTGGCCAACAGACCTAGTTTCCTCCGAGCAGGTTGAGGCCACCAACTGTGAATATGTTGCAACTTGCTTTATCTTTTTGAGAAATAGAAAATGGTAAGGTACTACTAAATTTTCAACAACAAAAAAAACATAAGAAGGTAATAAAATAAAACAAATTTAAATAAAATAAGGAAAATTTAAAAATTTAAAAACAAAGACCAGGAAAAAAAAAAACAATAAATACCAAAGGCGATTCGAGTCTCAACACAAGGGGGAGAAATCACCTAGAGAGGGTTGGAGTCCAACTCTTACTCAATTTCCACCCATCATCCATGTTGAGATTCTTAGGATTTCCTCTCAATCTCAATAGCTTACCTGAGCTTCCTATGGTGGAATTGATAAACCTTAGCAATGACTTGAACTCTTCGATTCATACATGGTAACAAAAATTTTCCGCATGTTCTGCAAGATCAGATGTGCGGGACCAATTGTGCCTAATGTCTGCATCATGCTCCTGGAATTTGCTGTCTAATGTATCGACCTATTTCCCCAATACAGGGAGTACCACAGGAGCAAGGAACCAAGTAAACACCTTTTAGGTCTTTAGGGTCGATAAGGTCCTTTACAGATCCGAGAGAGTTTCTAATAGTACAAAGAGGTTTGAACGAAGAGGAGACTTTATTCCTTCTAAGAGCATATCCTCTACGTTTTCATATTGCATATTTCTACTGGAATGAAATAAATATATGAAATGTTTGAAGCTAAGAACATAACACAAATACAGAAAAGGTACCTAAGACACTGGGTTGGGCCCAAATCCAAGGTTCTAAGCTCTTTGAAACTAACTCAGATGCAACTTAATAACCAACTTCCCATTATCATAAAGTAAAAGTATTATAAATCACATAAAATTTCAAAATGATAGTGTTTAAGCTCTGACCTCAATAACTACACCTACTTGATTCAAAAATTTGAATCACAATGATCTTTTCATCTTGTTTATTTATAAAAAAGTGTAGTTGATAGCATATCCCTTGAAAATAGGAGTGATTACGTCCTTGATCTCGAAAATAGTGGATCATGTCCTTCTTGAGCTTCACTTGCACCAGGAGTGACCCAGTTGCCAATGAATTCGAACTAATGAGAGAGGATGCTATGATCCCAAGCTGAGTTAGCGAGTTAAGGAGGTGGGAAAATCCCCTAGATTCTCTCTTGTTTGTCTCCATCGAGCCTCTACATAGTAAATACCTCAAAAATGCTTCATTTTCTTGCAAGTAAACCACATTAGGCCACATACTATGAAAAACACATTTTACTCTAACTACTAAGCATAATATAACAAAAAATATGAATTAATTTGATAAAAGGATAGTTTTAAGGCTGGAGGATGGCACCATGATCTTCAAAATATACCTATTGATGAGACTCATCAATAATAATAATATATCGGTACCATAGTTATCCATGAAACCATAAGCCAAAAAGTGTCATTAATGCATATTTTAAAACTGATATTGAGGGCCACCCTCTATGAAGGAAGATGATAATATTCATAATGCTCATCACCTCTATTTTCCTTAATCAACTATCTCCCATGATCCTGATGAAAGATTGTTTTAGATAAGTGATCCACATGTCGATTCCACCCCCTGTAGATATGACAACAAGTGAAATTTTCGAATTTGTATTTGATACATAACACATCCCCAACTAAAGGTAAAAGATGATGGTTCTGACACCTATGAACCCATTTGATACCATTGATTGCAATCAAATAATCACCAAACACCTGAAGAGAAGGAACAAATTTTTCCTTGGAGAAAAGTAGTTTCTTAAGTACCATGAGTTCAACATAATTATTTGATCCCCTTCCCAAACCCATTTCTAAAGTGAAAAAGTGTTTCTCAAATAAGTAAAGAACTAATACACCCCCTGCATATTATTTCCTCCCATTGAGAGGCCCTATCAGAAAAATACCACGATCTCGAATTATCTACCTCATATGCAATTACCTCTCTAACAACCAACAGTCAATATTTTTAGGGTATAGTAGATAAAATTGCAAGGCTTTGTGCCACCAATCGGTTTGGGCATGAAGGAGCATCGTAAAAAATGGCCATGTTCCTTGCTAATAAAATTCCCAACACATGAGTAGAGGAATCAATCTGAACTTTTTAAGTGCTCTGCGTTTTAGCCTGGCCTATCATGCCTCTAATAGGCTCCCTCCTTACTGGGCACTTGGAATATGAAGCTTGTTATGGAAAAAAATATATATGTACTTTTTTAAGTAACATTCAATGAGTAGGTGATGAACTATTTTGGTCTTGAATTTGCAAACCATACACAAAATCAAACCTTCTATTTGTATTTTTTGTAGATTATCCTAGGTTGGAACCCTATTCTCTAATAAACACCACATAAATAGACAAGCTTTAGCTAGGAATTTTAACTAGAAAAATGGTTTCCACCACCAGCTAATATCCCCTCTCAAGCTTTCAACAATCAAGTGAAGATAACCCATCTTCGGAGCGTAATCATTAAATGGAGAGTGGCCTCAGACCAATTCATCCTCCTTTTCCATTAAGTGATGTGCGATGAGTTGATTTTAGTGATGTAAACCCTCCAAGCCTTAGTGGAACCTTCATCAATTTTCAATTGATCTTCTGACATCCATCCCTTGTCCTGAAGATTTTCTTTTCTTGATTCTTCACTTGATTTAAGGTAAAATACCCACTTATGTGTAAATGTTCCACTAGGCCATAAATGAGGCTATGATCATTTCCATAGTTGAACCAAGGGTAAACTCCAACTCTGCCCTTCTGAACATTTCCAATTATCAAAGAGAGCCTTTGTTCAATCAAAGGGGAGGTAGCAAGCACCATATTCAAGATAAAAAACATATTTTTGTGCCCTTATGTTAGATTCGTAATTCAATCTTTAGCTGACTTAGGAGTAATATACTTTAACTGTACCACCACATTCAACAAGTTTTTTATAGATAGGATTCGCCATCCAACTTTATTTATTAGAGACTTGGAAAAAATGGGAAGATTATTCAATCTTGAACCCACCCATGCCTTCACAGTTGCAATTTTGTCCCATTTTAACCAAGTCACGACAAAGTGCTCCTAAAATCCTGCCCACATAATTATTTTTACATATATTTCATACATTTTCTCCAAAATTCCTTTGGGAATCCAAGACAAAGCCATCCAATAAACTAGGATGGCTTCAAACACATATTTTATTAGTACTAATCTCCATGTTCGTGATAGCAATCACACTCATATTTTTAGACATTTTTCCTATTTAGAAATGAACCAATACCAATCCTATTTCTGGTAGGAATTTCGTTTTAGATGGAAACCTAGATACTTTAGACATTAATTGAAGTGAATAAATTTGAAAGTTAAAACAACTTGTACATGAATAACCTCCACCCTTTATAGTAAGTGTATCAAGATAATGGATTTGGAGGAATTTATCAGCATATCCATTTCTTTTCTAAACAAGGATAGAGCTTGATGGAGGAAATCAATATCTCTTCGTGAGCCATCATAGAAAAGAAGGATGCCATCTAAAAATATAATATGCATTAATTCCAAATTTCTAGCCATCTCCAACCCCTTAAAATCTCCTCTTTTTTTTGCATCATCCAGTATCGTGCTAAGTCCTTCTACAACTAGCAGGAATAAGAGAGGTGAGAATGAATATCCATGCCTAAGTCCCTAATGTGCATTAAAAAATATGGACGCGAAACCATCAATTAGCATTGCAAAGGATACCAAGGTAAGGAAACTCATAATAAAAGTGATGAAAGGCAGGTAAAACCCTATATGGGCCAGAAGAAGACAAATCTATAACCAACTTACCTAATAATAGGCTTTAGAGAGATCAATATTCAAAACAATTCCTTTTAGTTTCCTAGTTTTATGGCTATGCATCCTTCCTATGCTACACCAATAGCCTCATGTAATTGACAACCTTCCAAAAACCCAAACTATTCCATAGAAATTTTCTTGGAGAGAATAGGTTTTATCCACTGAGCAATCACACTGGAAATTATATTGTGTATGTATTTATGCAAAGATATTGGTATAAAGTCATGAAAATTGAGTGGCTTGTCCATATTTATAATCAATGTTACAAACTTAAAAGGGCTACAATCTCCTCATCCTTCAATAAAGGCAATTTAAACTTAAAAGGGCTTGGTGGATTTTGCCCCATCCCTTTTATTTCCAGGAAATTTGGACGATGATCTAATTCTCCCCCACTTCCCAACCATTGATGAAACAATAGTAGTGATTCCAATAGATTTTCCTAGAGAAGGAATAAACCCAACCTTTTCTCCACCTTGGCTTCCCCCATCCTTTTATTCTGCCAGGTAGGGTTTACATTAACCACCTCCATGTCAACAAGTTTACATTCCATAAATAGACATTCAAAGAAACGAGTGAGAGGATTTGGCCTTGCATGAAGTCCCATAATTTGGAGTTCCCAATGAAAAATTCAAATATCCTCCCAGAATTAGGTCTTTTGAATTCAATTTTTTTTTTTGAACTAATTTTTTCCATAAATATAACCTCTAAATGCATGGACCGCATACATTAAGCACTCTTAGTTCCACTCCTAATTTTAGCTAGATGAAATCCACACCAATCATAGAGTTGAAACCCCGCTAGTTTAAGGGTTTTATGACTCTAGGTTCCATCCTACAACAAGCCCCCAACCTTCCTCTAACATCAAAAAATGGAAAAACCCGACCTTTCAACAAATATTCCAAGAATTTACCAACAATTTCCCCTTCTCCCAAAGTTTCTTGGAGCATGATAATTTTAGATGATGTAGATCAATGAACCTCCTAAGGGCCAACTTTTTTGACGACCTAGCTAGTCCCTTATAGTTAAATGATAAAAAAAACATGAGGGAACTCCTCCTAAGGACTTCACTGCTCTAAGAAACCCATCAAGGGAGTTTTTTTTCCTAATAGACACATCTATACAATATTTTACTTGGGATTTTGCGAGTTGATATTCCCTACCTCGATTTTTTCCCTCTGAAACATTTGGATTATGTCTTAAGCCTTAGGAATTAACTGTATTGATTTATTGAGAGGCCCTAGGCTGTAAAAATTATAGAGTAGAAGAATTATAAAAGTGCCAAAAAACCCCTATTGAAGAGAAAATACCATTGACTTAGTGTGCAATATAACAAGAGGACAATAGAAATTAGTAGAAGGAACAAGGGGGCTCAAGGTGTGGCATGGAGAGGAGGCCTCACTACAAAATAAAACATCCCATCCTTTACCCATTTCAACAAAATAAATGACTAAATTTTTTGAAGGGAAAGGGGAAGGAGGTATACCTGACACCAAATCCCCCCTTTGCTTTGGGGTCGAGAGGTTGTTTTCTGCCTGACATTGCCTAATAACCACCTCTTACTATATCTATTCAAACCCTTATAATGGAAACAAAAGTGGTCATTGTGTGTTGACTGGTACCTTCTCTCCACTTTCGTGTTCCACTTTAACAAATATTTTCTTATCTCCAATTGCCTCCTCATAGGGTAAGCTCCTCTTTTTAAAATAAATAGGAGTCTAATTCCCTTTTTTTCCATGAAAAGGGAGGCGAGAGTCATTCATAATATGCCCCATTTTTTGGCATCTTCTACAATAAAAAAAAATCCCTTAATATTCTAAAATATACACATGTAAATAACCAAACCACCCAATCACCATCTCTTCTAGGATTACTTCTTGAGCATCTATATTTAGAAGGAAACGAGGAATAGTCATAACCCTACTCTTCAAAAAAGACATGTCTACATCCAAAAATTGCCCCAATGAATTTTGAATGTGTAAAAATGCTTCCAATACCATAATTGTATGGAGGGACTAGGTAAGCGCACACATATTTGTGTTTTATCTAACAACTCCTTCCTGGCATCAAATGATGGTAACTTTTTTTTCAAAATTACTAGGGTTGAATCAATGGTCCAGTTCCTCTCCAACGCCCATTAAAAATGTTTTCGAGAATTAAAAGAAAAACAAAACCAACCACTTGTAAGAGATGCAATTAAAGGAAGTGGAGTTATGTGTTTTCCCGCATTCTCGAGTGGCCCATTCCATTAAGGTTTTAACATTGAAGTGTTGGCCCCTTGCATGTACCAAAATTTATAACTCAACCTTTCTCTCAACCCCATGGAGTGGCACCTCCTCCCCTAGAACCGTCATATGTTAAACTTGCTTGAACTTGGCACACCTTGTCTACTTCTTTTTCCCATAAGACCTTCTATTGAGAAGGAAGAGAGATCCAATCCTAATAGTTCTATTAGGAGAGCTCAATGGATCATGCAGGAATTGAGAGATGCATAGGAGAATATGGAGTGTCCTAGGTGTGTATTCAAGCATAATAAGCATTTGAAGAAGTTTCAGAATCATATGGAACTAATAAGTGGCATTAATGAAGAACCAAAAAACCTGGAGGTATGGAGAAATAGCATGGTGAAGGATGATGTGTGTGTCATTGTGTGAATATTAGAGGGAAAGCCAAATCTAGGCGGCTATTGAATAAGTTCCTTCCTCACTAAGAGGGAGTGTTGGTGTTTGTAGCATTGGACAAGAATTTTCACAAGGTCTAGTGTTGAATGTGTGGAATTTCTCTAACAAGGTTGTTTCTATTTCGTAATTCACTTTAATTAAAACACAAAGGCTTCACTAGGGGAGAAATACCATACCATGTCCATTCATATTGGGGGATATATACCGAAGAAAAAATGACAATATATTGAGCATATAATAGCGGGTAAAGGGTTTTTATATTGGAAGGTATAAACAATGGAACTCAAAGTTAATAATTTTTTTTAAAGGGGTATACAAAATGTTAATTGGGTTCATATTGGTAAGGGGTTAAATAATGTGATCTTAGAGGTAAATATGGTATATTTTAGGATGCCATGAACACACATGATATTTCAGATGTTCATTTAGTGAATCCCCTATGAATTAAAATCGATTATTAAAGACAAGTGTATTTACTAGTGAGTTGATTAATTTCTAATGAATGTAAAGTAGTTACATTAGTGATTTATATGTAATATCCACCATGGATTTGGATTTAATTTCAAATATCAATCTCATTGATACATTATGGTTTTGGAGACTTGTTCATCTACTCAATGTTATACAATAAATATAGAGTGAAAGGAAAATATGTAGAGTGTGATACATAGACAATGTTAGAAAAACATAAGTGAAAGAGTGATAAAATATTTTCACTAAGTGTGCTAGTCCGAGAAAGAGAAAATAGTGTGAGGAAAAAAAGGGCATTAACCATGCTCTCAAGGAGGTTTACACATGAAGTGTAGAGGCATGCTTAGGAGGTTGTACAACCCAAAAAAAGAGAAGGAATATTGTAAAATTTTTTACGATATCTTTTAGCAACAACATGATGTTACAACAGGTTTTGGCATAGCCATATAAGCTATATGATGCACTAGAATAACAAGGTTTTATTTTAATTTTTCTTTCTTTTCTTAGTGGGATATATTTCTGATTTAAGATATCTTGTAATTTTGGAATAATTATAATGGAAAGTAAATGAGAAATGGCTAGTTCATTAAGTTGTATTCAAAAAATTTCACCACCCATCACTTCTATTATTAATGATAAAGAAAGACTAAGGGTAATCACAAGATGACAAAATATTGAGCATGTGAGATGGCACAATGTTTTAAAATAACTATAATAATCATATGATAAATATCTTAACTATAACACCACTTGAGTTATATTAAAATTATTACAAAATAATAATTAATTATTAAAGTACTCTCGAGTTCATAGCATAATAAAAGAACCATAAATGAAACAAGGAGGCTACGGTGCAACAAGTCCTTGCCTTGAGTGGGGTCGAACTCAAAAGCTAATTACAAGTGGAAACGATTTGAATAGATAATATGTTAATTCACCATGTGACCTCTTGATTTGATTATGGGGCCCATGTTGGCTAAGCCATTCCAAGTTTGAGATAATAATGCTTCAAGTCGATAACTTCTTCAACAGACCTCCGAATAATAAAAAACCACCAGTTGGTATCCTACCCTTTTATCATTTCTTTCTAAGAAACCATGTCCTCCTCTGCTAGAGCTATTTATTTCTTCCAGTCCATTCGCCCAGAGTGGCACATCATCGGCATTGACTCTACCTGACTATCTAGCAGTCTCACTTTCATGTGGGATCTGTGCCATGATTTCTTCCATCTTTTTCGATTTTTTACTGGTATTCTAGTCACTAGAAAGATCTGTGGCTTCCCATACCACATCCACTTGATTAATCTATACACACCTTGTTGTAATCACCTCACTTTCTAGGAGCACATTATGTCCTCTGAAATACTCAACATCTGCAATCTCATCATCCTGGGGGATTTCAATGCTACCACGTCTCCCTATGAAAGTTGGGGAATTCACTATTGCATGAATCCCTTGGCCAATCGACTCTCTCAATTTTTTGCAAAACATCATCTTATTGATATTTCTCCATCTCCTTTGTTCCCTACTTGGACCAACCATCGGACCGAAGATGCCTATATCGACAATAAACTTGACCACTTTCTTGTACATGAGAACTTGATTGAATTGTTAGGTAATATGAAATATACAGTGACCAAATCAAACTTCTTGGATCACCACCCTATTTGTTTACAGTGGTGGATAGAACCTACTTAGAAGGGGCTCCCCTTCAAATTCAATATGGGTTGGTTGGAACACTCTCACTTTCACACACTAGTCCTGGTGACCTAGGTGGATGATCTCGATAGGGAAGGAACCTTGGCCATGTCTACGGTTTCACAGAAGCTCCATGTGCTAAAGAGCAGGAATTGCACCTAGGAACGACTCAAGAAACAAGAGATGATCAAGGAATTACAACATATTTCATGGGATATTGAAATGATCTATACTAACTTCGAATTTGGATGTCAAATTTCACAGAAATACTGTCATCTAAGGGAGCTATAAAAGCACAAAAAATTGATCCTCAGGATAAGGGAGATCACATGGAAATTGAAGATTAGGGCCACCTGGTTGTGTGAGGGAGACCGCAACATGAAAATTTTCCACCATTATGAAAATATCAGAAAAATATGAATGCCATTTAGAAGAATGAATCGAGGGGTGGTTCTACTTTATGCTCCACACATGAGATCCAGAAGGAGGTTGTCTCATATTTTTTAGATTTTTACAAATGCAGTTTGGGGGTAGATTTTACAAATCAGACATGGGCACTAGAACTAGTCCCTCGTATGTTCAATGAAACATCCAACACCATAATGTAAAGTCTTGTTTCCCATGATGAAATTCACTAGGAACTAAAAACATTTGTGTGCGATAAATGTCTCGGAACATACGGGTGGAAGGTGGAGCTATAATTAATTTTTTTGAGTTGGTGGTCACAGACCTCTTGGAGGTGGTCGAAGAATCAAGGATTCTTGGATGGATTTTGGGAAATATTAACTCCACTTTCATTTCTCTCATCCCTGAAGCCTCCTCCCACAAGGATTTCAAGGATTTCAGGCCTATTTCACTTTGCAACATAGTTTATAAGTTCATCTCTAAGGTGATTTCTCTTTGTATTTCTAATGTGCTCTCTACTCATATTTCTAATGAGCAATATGGTTTTCTCAGCGACCTCCAGACACATGATGTTGTTTCCACGACACAAGATTGCATCCACTTGATTCATAATAAAAAATTGGAGGCCATGGCGATGAAGGTGGATATACATAAAGCTTATGATAGTGTCAATTTGTCTTTCATCCACCTGGTACTACATAAGATGGGTTTGTCTACATACAATGTTTCATGGATCGTGACATGCATCGCTCTGGTCTGGTATGTTGTCATCATAAACGGTCTTACCTTAGATTTATTACTTGTTGGGCATTGAATCCGTTAAGGATTCTCACTCTCCTCGATGATTTTTATTCTTATCATGGATGGACTCAGCCTTTGCATCAGAGACCCACAGTCACAGGGTAGCTTCGAGGGTCTTCACATCTTTTGATGACATCCTGGCTTTTGGCAGACTCTCTCGGGCATAATGGTGTCCCCTTCATTACCTCTTCCTAAGATATGGGTCTACCTCTGCTCTGGAGGTCAATGGAGGAAAAATTGTACTTTTATCTGCCACCAGATATAGGAGGGACATGGAGATCATCCTAGGAATTTTTGAATTCATATTGGCACCTCTCATAGATGGCTTCAGTTACCTTGGTTTTTGTTTGAAACTAAATTGTTGCCGCACCAAGGACTGGTACTGGCTTTTAGAGAAATTCAAGAAACGGTTGAATTGTTTTACATACAAATGGCTCACTTTGGGCAGTCGTTACATCCTCATTCAGGTTGTATTACAACAGATCTTGGTTTACTAGGCACACATTTTCAGATTTCCCTTGCACATTATTAATTCCATAAATTCCATTGTTACAAAATTCTTGTGGACCAAGGCTCACAAACAACAAAAATACATATTTTCACGCTGGACATACTAACAATACCAAGAACCTATGGTGGCTAGGGTTTATTAGACACTCGTGTTTTTCCACACTCTCTCCTAATCAAATCCTTATGGAGGGATATCACCAGTATAGGAATTTGGCTAGATATTTTTCGCACCAAGTATCTTCATGGTTTGGGAATCATACATATATACATAGCCCAAAATATTCCCATGAGTAGGATCTCACATATATTGCAGTGTTTCAAAAACATCTTGGCACTGTTCCTCAGAGGGTTGATTTTGGATTTTGGTAATGGCCAGAAGATTCTATTAGGCATAGACAACATTAGAGGCATCTCTCCAGATCTAACTATAGAGGCACATTTCCTATAGGTATTATGTCAGAAAGGGTATTTATTCTTGAGCCAGATTGTTTAGAAATGGAAACATGGCTGCCTGATTTGGAAGACTTATGCTGATATGGGACTGTATGGACAGTCTGCAATGGCATGGAAAGTATACATTGACAGACTCAGATTGGTTGGATTTTGTCTTGATGCACATGGATATAGGATTATGTGGGCTAGAAAGTTGCGAGGGCAGTCTATTTTGGTTGCATACATTTATAAAAACAACATCATTCAGAAACTACGACTAAAGGAAATATCGTGCTTTAGAAACATATGGAAGAAACCCATCCCAGACAAGATCATTCTCTTCACTTGGTTTGCATGGAGAAATAAAATTCTCACGTGGGAAAATCTTATGAAACAAGGCTACCAGGGACTGGGCCATTGTTATTTTTTTATGGAGGCGTCAAAATCGGTTGAACATATGTTTATCACTTGTCCCTCTATCTTGAAAATTTGACGCTATTTTTCTCAGTCCCTAACGAACTTGGGATGGCTGCCACAGAATATAATGCATTGCATATGTTCATGGGAGCGTGCTAATACAGAGCACCAAATTTTTCTCTTCTATCTTTTCTGGGAGGTTTGGCTGGCCAAGAACCAATTCTTGTTCGAGGGGACGCTGATTATACAGAACCAAATTTTTTGCAGGGTATTTCCTTGGCTTGACAAGAGTATTGCTCTGGTTGCTAAAGACAAGTATTTATCACATTGACATCTTCCTCCCCGGGTCACCTTTCTGGCAGGGTACTTTGATGGAGTTGAACCACTGGGTATTTTTGGATGCAGTGCCTAGATTAGACTGAATAACAAAAAACATTATCATCTACACTAGAACGGTGGTCCTGGATCGAACACGAAGGCTGAAGTCATGGCACTATGGGGTTTTCATTGGATCTCTTACAATTTGTAGGTTATGAGTCTAGACATATTTCTTCCTCCACTACTGGCGAGTTGGATCAGATGCATCAAACACCTCCTTCACCGTATGCATTGCTCACAAATTCAACAAATATGTCGGGAGTCAAACACAATGGCAAATTCCCTTTCAAAGAAGGGCATGCATTGCTCACAAATTCAACAAATATGTCGAGAGTCAAACACAATGGCAAATTCCCTTTCAAAGAAGGGCTTAAATGAACAACTTAGGCATAAATACTTTCTATATTTCATGTTAGGACAACTGCTGGAAGAAGCCTCCATACAACTTCCATGATTTTAGACTCCATAGATCATACATATATGTTCTTCTCTCTTTCAAATTCCCTTTTTGTTACTATTAAGTGTATACAGTCGGTTTTTATCACATCCTCCATTGTACATATCTAGTTTTGAACATTATGATGCACACCTATGATGCTTCAACTTTTTGGCTTTAATATTTAGCTATGCCTTCTTACAGGTAACTTATTGATGTATTTAGCTATGCCTTCTTACAGGTCACTTATTGATGTATACTTATTATGCGTCAAAGTTTTATGTATTTTGCCGATTTCTGAGACACTAATATGAATTTATGGTTCATGATCATATAAACTGGTTTTGATTTAATAAAAAATACAGTGTTTCCATCTAAAAATAAAATAAATTAATTAATTAAATTAAATTAAATTAAATTTTATGGAGCTAGTGACATTTGCAGTTGAACCCCGACAACCCGTAAGGCAGCAGAAACGTATATTGCAAAGAGATGCAGAAAACAATTCAGGGGTTGTCCTCACGATTCATCGTGCTTTTATCTTTGCCAAATAAGTTATGTTAAAATAATTTTCATATTTTAGTTATTGAAAGATTCGACTAAAATGTAAAGAATGGAAAATTGCAAATACAAATGAAATTTGATTTGATTATAGATTTTGAAATGTTTTGGAAAACAAGTAAATCGAAACCGTTATTTTCACTATAGTCCAAAATATTCCGGAATTTGAAATGAAAATAAATATACGTGTTTTAGTATATTGAAATTATTGATTCAATTTTATTTTAATTTGATTGAAGAGATTTATTGGATGAAAAAAAACCACTTCTTTTAAAAAACAAAGGTCTTACTCTTTTAAGAAAGGGAAGCTTGTCCGGCCGAGGAAATTATAAAGTTGGATGAAAATCAGAAATATCATATATTGCATGGCACATGGTATCAATGGTGAGCAAGCCGTAGTATCACTGGTGACTAAGCCGTACTGTTCGACTTCTATTATCTGATTACAAAAGAAAACATATATTTTTATATTAAAAATATATTTATTAAATTTAAATAAAATTTAATTAGGACAATAAACTACATAAAATTATTCGGGAAAATAAACTATATATAATTTTGTTTTTTAAATTTAATTATACTTCAAATATTGATTTTTAAATTAATTTTTAAAAGTTTTAAAATAAAAAATAATTAAATATTTGATATTTATTGTGAATGGATATCATTAATATAAATTATTTATTTTATATAATTATTTTAATATAAATAACTACATTGAGAAGAAAAAATAAAATTTAATAATTATTTAATTTAGTTTTACAATTTAATTCATATTTATATTAAAAATTTATGGTTAGGGTTGACATTGTATCATTTTGTCTTTTTTTTTGACAAAGTGAAGGTAAGCGGGCTAAAGGCCAAGCAGGTTTTAGAAAGTGGCACTCAACAACGGACCACCTCGTTATGCTTAGGATCATTGTGGAGCAATGCCGTAATGATAAATCCAATCTCTTATGTTGCTTTGTGGACTTTAGAAAGACTTTCGATACAGTTCCTAGAAATAACCTATGGAATAGATTAGAAGAGCTAAATGTTCCTTTTGAGCTAAGAGCGGCTGCTATAAGGTTATACGAGAATGTAATTGCCAATTTAAAGAGCAATGAGGGGTGGTCGAAAGATATTAAGTGTAATATCGGAGTTAAATAAGGTTGCCCCCTCTCCCCTACCCTATTCGGCATTTACATCAACAAGCTAAAAGGTTGTTTAGAAGAAGAAATATGTGCTGGCATGATCTTAGCTGGGATAGTCATCATCCTTCTTCTCTATGCTGGCGATATTGTTCTTCTCGCAAGGTGCCCATCTAATCTTGATAAGCAACTTAGACTTCTTAAGGATTTCTGCTCTACCATGGGTATGTCTGTTAACACTAACAAAACAAAAGTTATGATTATCAAATCCAAGAAGGAAACTTACGCTAATTTTATGTATGACAATAGTAACTTGGAGGAAGTGTCTTCTTATAAGTACCTAGGAATTGATATTCCTCACAAGCTCAACTAGAACTATAGCATTCAGAAAAGGATTAATGGGGGGTGGAAAGCTTATTTTGGTCTTGAAAATAATTGTAAAACGAAAAACCTCGTAATATGGGATAGAAAGAAGTTCCTCTTTGAAACTTTAGTCACTTCTGTTATCTTATATGGATGTGAGGTTTGGGGTTGCAGCATCTCTAGAGAATCCTGGAGAAAGATTGAGCAAATCCAGAAGCGTTTTATAACGTATAACCTTAAAATTAAAAGCAATACATCCTATCCTATTCTCCTTATAGAAGTGGGTATTTCCCCTATCAAGAGCCTAGCTATGACTAGGCTTCTGTTGTACAAGCACAAGCTCAATAGCATAGGAGACCATAGACTTCCTAAGCTAGCTTTAAATTCCAACCAAAACCACCTAAGGCTTAAATGAGGTTGGTATAAAGACACCAGCGCCTGGTTAAACCATTGGGAGATCGACAAGAATGTTGCATTGCAAAACATCAATAACATTAAAAAAAATTGTTACTTCTAATTTCAAAGAAAAAATGTGGTGTGAGAAAGATCTAGCAACTAAAAGAAAATTAAGGTATTATAAGGAGGTCATCAACCCCACCTTAGAAAATCAAAAGTATTTCTCTATTTTAACTAGCTCAAAGAAGAAAAGTAATATAGCCAAGATTAGAATGAACTCTCATGAGCTCCATAGTGAAACAGGTCGTTGGACAATTCCTAAAACACCATGGATGGAAAGGATCTGCCATCTTTGTGAGAATATGAACATCGAGGATGAAAATCACTTCATGCTAGAGTGCCAGGTACAACATGAAGTATATTTCACATCTTTGTTTAAATATTTCACTACACCTAGCCTTTTAAGATGTCAAAATTATAGTGAGCTTGGGAGGCTTCTCTCCAAACTTTTTGAGTTTAGGTATAAAATCTTAAATCAAATTAAATAACTCTTTTCTTTAGGTTCTATAGACCAAAGATTGGTCTCAGTAGACATTTAATTTGATTTGGTCCCAATGGAGCTAGTAACATTTGCAGTTGAACCCGACAACGTGTAAGGCAGCAGAAACGTATATTGCAGAGAGATGCAGAAAACAATTCAGTGGTTGTCCTCACGATTCATCGTGATTTTATCTTTGCCAATTAAGTTATGTCAAAATAATTTTCATATTTTAGTTATTGCAAGATTCGACTAAAATGTAAAGAATGGAAAATTGCAAATACAAACGAAATTTGATTTGATTATAGATTATGAAATGTTTTGGAAAACAAGTAAATTGAAACCGTTATTTTCACTATAGTCCAAAATATTCAGGAATTTGAAATGAAAATAAATATACGTGTTTTAGTATATTGAAATTATTTATTCAGTTTTATTTTTATTTTTTTTAATTTGATTGAAGAGGTTTATTGGATGAAAAAACACCACTTCTTTTAAATACAAATTTCTTACTCTTTTAAGAAAGGCAAGCTTGTCCGGCGGAGAAAATTATAAAGTCGGATGAAAATCAGAAATATCATATATTGCATGGCACATGGTATCAATGGTGAGCAAGCCGTAGTATCACTCGTGACTAAGCCGTACTGTTCGACTTCTATTATCTGATTACAAAAGAACAAATATATTTTTATATTAAAAATATATTTATTAATTTTAAATAAAATTTAATTAGGACAATAAACTACATAAAGTTATTCGGGACAATAAACTATATATATAATTTTGTTTTTTAAATTTAATTATACTTCAAATTAATTTTTAAAAATTTTAAAATAAAAAATAATTAAATATTTGATATTTATTGTGAATGGATATCATTAATATAAATTATTTATTTTATATAATTATTTTAATATAAATAATGACATTGAGAAGAAAAAATAAAATTTAATAATTATTTAATTTAGTTTTATAATTTAATTTATATTTATATTAAAAAGTTATTATTAGGGTTGAGCATTTCTATTGCTCTAAATTTAGAGGTTGAAATAAGATGAGATGTAATACTTTGAATAGAGATGATTGTTGGAAAATTTGTAGTTATTATTTTTTTAGTTGGGTTTCCTTTCACCTTTTTTTGGTTTTTATTCTCCCTTTTTTCCTTTTTTTTTTATAGGCTTTTGTGTTTTTATATATAATTATAATAATATTGATTATTATTATGTAAGTGAATTTTTTAGTTTTGGTGGATTTTTTATTTTTTGTTTCCTTACTGATTTATCATTGTTTGGTTTGCATGTGTTGCTCGTTGTTTTAATTAATATTAATATTATTATTATTTTTTTATGTTATTTATACAAACTTTTTACTTTGTATTATTGTATTAGTTTATAAAAAATTTCTACATTTTTCTTTACATCATTCAATTATTTTTATATATTTTTATATTTATGTCTTATTTTGTTCACTAGGTTTATTGTTAACTTTTATTCTATTTAATAATTGATTAATTAATTGTGATTTTTATAGTTATGTTATATTTTTACTAATTTTAGTATTATTTTCATTCATTTTAATTATTTTAATATTTATTTCTAACTGTATCGACTATGTCTAATATTGTTTTTATTTCTTAGTGTTCATTTTCATTAATTTATAATCATTGGTTAAAGTTTTGATGTCTCCATTGCATATATCAATTATCTATTGATAAATATAAATCAACACAATTACTATTCTCGTGATGATAAACTACACTATCTCAATTGATTATATGATTTTCCAAAAAAAATCTCATTAAATAAAATACATTACCTTATAACAAATCTCTACTTATTTCAATATAACAAATCTTAATCTATACATATTTCAATATAACAAATCTTAATGATAATTAAAAAAATAAAAACTTGAAAATAATTCATTTCTATTTTATAAATTAAATAAAAATATAATAAATTAACCCACAAAATTCACCACTCCCTCGAACATATAAAATAATATACTCTCACTCAAACACAATAATAATGAAGTATACCTCATTATAACAAGTACAATCATAATCAATTTAATTAAAAATATAATCCATTACTAAAAGGAAGAACGATATGCATTTAAACTTAAACATATACGGCTTAATCTTAATACATTATCAAACATGAGTAAGAAGAAGATATATTCATCGTAATAAAATGTATAGAATACATGTTTTGCAACGAGGTTGGGTTTATTTCAAGATAATTATCTAATTTTGTTTTTCAATTTACTTTAAAAAATATTTAAAAAATATTAAATTACCTAATATCGTTTAATTTTTTAGTATATTATTCTTGTTATATTATTATATATTTAATTCACATATTATAATACAAAATTATAAAATAGTTAATTTGTATTTTTTTTTTAATTTCGGCAATGTGAAATGTATTATGAAATAAGTGTTTTATTTCTATGATATTTATGCAATTATATTAGTTATTTAATTTAGATAGTTACATTATAGTGATAATTAAGCAAAAAGCTACCATGCTTGTTATTTTGTTGCGTTAGTAGACAACTCCTATTTAATAATAGTTATGATTGTTATTCTTTTTTAATTAAATTGATTAATTAAAAAAATTGTCATATAAACAAGTGTTATATAAAATGACTCATGGGTTTTTGGGCATATGGTATTGACAAGTCATGGTATAAACTCATATTATTGTAGGGACAACTCCAATTCAAAACTAGTTATGATTGTTATTCCTTTTTAATTAAATTAATTGATTAAAAATTTTGTGACATAAACAAGTGCTATATAAAATTACTTATGATTTTTTGGACATATAATATTGACAAATCATGATATAAACTCATATTATTGTAACAAAACATATTTACAAGTTAAAAATCTCCATAGTAAAATAAGAGTGAATCTCTATATTCCCAATTTTGTCACACATATTATTTTTTAAATTTATATATATTTAACTTATATATTAATTATTTTTATAATTATTAATAATAAATAAAATTATAATTTAAATATTTTTTTATAATATAAAATACAACCATTTTTATTATAAATTTATTTTTATTTATAACCACACTCATTTTTATAAAATAAACTGATATGATTATCTAAATAACAGTCTAACAATAAAACAATTAAACAATTTGTCAACAGACTTGACTAATAAATAATTAAACTAAAAATGACAAAATGATATCCACTAAGCCATGCACCTATCAGCATTTGAGATATCATAGCTTTACAATTTGTTAATATTAATATTTGAGATCTCATAGATTTTTAGAACAGTGTTCTAAGAATATCACCGTAGTGACTGCCATTGTCTTACACGGCCGTCATGGTGAATGCATCTACCTTGGAACATATTTTCAGATCCGGGCCTCCAGAATATTTAGTGGTGCTGAACTTGAAGGGATAAGAATCTAAAACGGGAGGTCGGGGTTTCTCCTCGAAAGCAGCGGAATGCAAGTCTATTTAAAGGCGTCAAGGACAACCAAGTCCACCAGAGTATACATTGGTCATTCTGTATGTTCTTTTGCTTTCAATAGTTAAGGTTGATGGTCAAATATCTTGGTGTGCATGCTCCCGAGGGCTTTCATCCCAACATCCATTAGGAGAAGACAGAAAGCATAGCTCTCCCTCTCTTCTATTGGTATTCCATGATGAAACAAAAGGTATATAGCAAAGATCTTCGTTAGGAGAAGACAGAAAGCATAGCCACTATGTCATGGAATCAATCTTTTATTCTTTAAGAGGAGACCGAAAGCATAGCCACTATCTCATGAAATCAATCTTTTATTCTTTAGAAGAGATCGACTAGAGGTTGTGCTCCTTTTAGTCTATGCCCAAAGGGTTGTTAGGGATTTTTGTAATCTAAATGATTTAGGATATGAACTAGCTAAAAATATTAGATTAAATTGAAAGTAGTCTAAGTTTTTTTACATGTTATTTTGTTATTTTTCGCTGATTCACAATCTTTGAGGTTTTATTTGGCCTCTTTTCGAGGAGGAAATACTCATTTTGTATCAAAAACCTTTTTGTCTAAAACATTTTCATATTTCAGTAATGCTACTTTTAAAACTTTTAAAAGTTAATATTTGCCTCTAGCATTAAAAAAAAATTGGCTATCTGCATGCACTTTTCCCGCCTATCATTATTCCTAAGTTTTTATCTCTAAGTCTTGGTACTATTCCTAGGTCCTTATCTCTAAGTCTTGGTACACGGGGCTTCTTTGCGTTTTTTTTCTTTGGTGTTGTACTGCTAAGCGGCCACGTTTTTCCGGTCTCTTCGGAATAATACCCTATATGACATCCTCCCAAAGGTTATGGAACCCAGAATGCTTATAATGAGGCCAACTGCATCTTGTTCTTTTCCTTCATTGTTTCTAAGTCCTTATCTCTAAGTCTTGGTACGAGAGGCTTATTTGTGTTTTTTTCTTTGGTGTTGTACTGCTAAGAGGCTGCGTTTTTATGGCTGCTTCAAAATAATACCCTATATGACATCCTCTTAGGGGTCAGGGTTCATTAGAGTTTTGTGGAACCCAGAATGCTTATAATGGGCAACTGCATCTTGTTCTTTTCCTACACATTGAACAATATGGTACAACTCTTTGTTAAAAAATCTCATTTTACAAAAATTGTTGTATTGCAAAAAAAAATTAAATTACTGTTAGTATTACTATTACTATGTATTACTATTACTCTGGATTATTACTATTACTTACTATTACCCTTTATTCGGCCACCTGTGAATTCTCTGTAGCGATAAAGAATATATTTTTCATCGGTGTTATTCATCCATAAACATTCGTCCATCAAATATCCACATTACATTAGATGTAAATTTCAATTTTGTAATTTTTTTTGGTTTGAAGATCAATATTCATTGAAAAAAAGAGAATACATCACTGAATTTAGATCATTAGGTCAAAGCAAAGCATGAGTACGTAAGTTGTAACACCTAGATTTGATTTGGTGTGTTATTTTAATTGACACAGTTGACTTGTTTAAGTTAAACTGGCTTAATAAGTATGTTAAGAAAATTATGAACAAAATTTTAATTCTTTTTTTATATATAAAGATTAATTATGGAGTGGTTTCCATAAACTGATGGTTAAGTGTCCAAGATACCAACGTGGTTAGATTAAAAGCATTTATTTGACAGCTACCTTTCCTCTAGGAATAAAAAGAAAACCCTGATGAGGAATAAGGGTTTTGTACAAAAGGGAAAAGACAACAAGAAGGCTGGAAGGTGGGAGTGTCCAGAGTTGGTTGGAGCTAGTGGAACTCTGATAAAATCCTGATAACTAGAGGAGAGACTAGACGATGGTATTGAGGTCTTTCTCTAGAGAAAACTACTAAAATATCTTACTCTGGCAAGGAGCACGGGGGAGCAGAGGACGTAATAGCCTCTCTCATGGTTGGGAGGATATCATCAGCCATGTTCATATGAAAGAGGTATTATAAACCCGAAATGAATAGAATTAAGAGTTCCTTTATTTTTACAAGTACTTTAATTCTTAAATAATATTTGTATGATGTAAGGATAGAGTATGATAATTTTTTTATGAATTGATTAATAACACCATACAAGTTTAGAGTGGAATATTTAATTCTTGATAACTGTAAAATTCTCTAGCTCTAGATTTAATTTCTCCAGTTCAGAAAATTGTACCCATATTTGCAGAGGAAGGCCTATATGATTGAAATTGAATAATTTAGAGAATTAGTTTGAAAATTCTGTAATGAAGGAAATGGCTGGCAGAACAGATAGTCCATCCGAAGTAAAACTCCAGACAAAAAATTCTACCCTGAAGAGGGATAAATGTACACAGACTAAGGGTTGGGGAGAAAACCCTCTTTTATTTACAGATGGTCTGGACATGTGGGGGAGGAACTTATTAAAAATATAGAAAAGAGGAAATTACTGAATGTAAAAGTTGAATTGTAGAAGTGTTATTTACAATACAAGACGAAAGAAAACATAATAGCTTAAATTCACAGTGTCATATATTATCATTACAGTAAAAGAATACAACTCTGTGGAGAATAATACATAGTAAAAACATAAGAACTTTCCTAAAAGAATAACCTGGAAAGAAAATAAAATCATGAAAATTGTAATGTAATCTCTGGAAAGGCTTTTAAGATTAAGTTGCATATAAGAACATAATAATTAAAATAAATTATGCAGAAAAACCCCAATTGGTGTGGACCATGCCGTAATTCTGAAGGTAAACATGAAAACCATAAATTACCCTTGATGGGGTGATTTTATAATTCTATTGTAGTTACATTGTAACACAAACAATATAGATTCCACATGCAAGGTGAAAAATGTCAGTTTGCGGCACAGACCATGACTAATAATTCACAAAAAAACTGTAGACAGAGTCTATATGGTCAAATTAATACTGTAACATTACAAAGGGCTGAAACAAAATTAAATACTCATTGCAAGTGACAAAAAAGAGATGCAGTGTCCTCTAATGAGGGTTTGAAACCCTCATTTTCCAAAAAAATATAAGCAAAGTTATAACACAAGATTTTCTTTTAGAAAGCCTCGCCAGGCTAGAACTCACACCAAAATCTATACAACTTCAACATGAACTCAAATTATAGAGCCCTCATAACATAATCATATCAATTCGAAAAGGTCTAAGAACGTGTCGACAAAGATAGCCAGAGGAGTCGGGTACTTGAATAATACATAAAAGGTGCATCACAGGCTAGTTGAGAGAAATGCTAGCAGTGCTGTAAGAGGTAGGGTTTGGAAAAAAAGTTACCTGCCATAACCACAGATAGTGAAAAAATAAGTAAATATCGTTTAAAGGATTACCCAGAAGAGCAATAAGATAATAAAAAATGTGCAAGCATGGGTACTGAACGAAAATTACCTCTCAGGTGAATGCAGCTCTAGAATGATAAACCCTGAGGTGCAAAAACAAATTTGCAACTCTGTATATGCATTTACACAATATATATATATATATATATATATATATATATATATATATATATATATATATATATATATATAGATATAGATATATATATATATATATATATATATATATATATATATATATATATATATATATATATATATATATATATATATATATATATATATATATATATATATATATATATATATATTCCTCCATTAAACTCGGCATAACCATGAGGCCTTACCTGGGTCAGCTCGCTCAAAGTCAAACACACATTTCCAATGGATGCAAGGTCACAGAATGGGGAAGAAGGTACTGGAACAACAACTGAGTCATAGTGCAGGCATAACCAAGTTGCCATGACTGTAAATAAACTGTAAAACACCCTCATCACCAAGAAGAAAACATGGAACAAGCACAATAAATAATACTAAGTAGAAGAAGACATTTCTGGAAGGCCAGAGAGAGGTGTGAAGGCCAATACCTTGCCATGGTGTGGAATAACAGTAGGATGAGCCATGAACCAAGAAAAAGTTGCAGAGTCGGCAGAGCGTGGAGGTGAAATTAAAGTGGTTAGGGTTTGGGGTTAGGGTTACACCCTAACCACCCCTAACTCATAATCAATCATTGGATTGTTAAGGATATGAGCGCTGAGAATTGCCCATTTGCCGAGTTAAGATATGACCTCATCTACGCCAACTAGGTGATGCGGGAATTAAACAAAATCTTTAAAAAAAAATCATTTCAAATGTACAAAAAATTCATCGCCTCGGAATTCGCAGAGGCGGCTAGTTGGCATGACATCCAAACTATCACTCAAAGTGTTATAATCCATCAACTAATTATTTGCACAGTAATAGATAAGAATCGAATTATGTCCCTTCCGCATGGTACTTCTATAATACACGAATTAAGTAGATTGCATTGGAATAATAAATAGGATTACGTTGGGAGTGTTAGTACTCTGTGTATATGCGGGTTGCAAACCTAGGTAACCAAAGGTTCTAATGTTTAATTTTAGTGCTTACAATTTTTGACCTTGTAACTAAATATTACAATTTTATGCATAGCAGAGTTATGGTAAATAGGAATCATGTTAATAGAGTCATATATATTACGTTGCAAAAAAAAAAAAAAATTATGATGGTAAATATTGCTAACATTTTTATGGATAGACGTTATAGGTGGTATCAGGGCAGTGTTCACGTGCTGGGACTCAGTTATGTCACCTAAATAACGAATTGATGTGTAAATTGTGCATAGAAATAAGAAGAATAAATTGATAGAGTACAATGAGGAGAGGATCGGTACATCAGGCTCCCAAGACTACATGGGAAGCACACCCCCAGTCTAACCCAAAATTAACTCCAGAAATGTGAGTGCAACTAAGAGTGGACCAACATCAACAAACCAACAAACTACTCGAAGAACAACAACGGCAGACCAGTAGACTACTGGATACTGTGCAATAATTACAAGAAGAGATGATTTGGGTGAGAAGTGATAGTGAGAGGTTGATGCAGGAATAAGAAAGGATTCTTAAAAGCCTCTTAGATAGACAAAATCAAGGAACAACTTAGCCCAACCCCAAAAGAAGTACTCGAGAAGAGGGTGAACATCGAAAAAAACTAATGATAATCAAGAGAGTAACCATACCCAGTGGAGCAATAAGAGTCGAGCTTATAATGAAGTTGAGTCATGAAATGTCTCAGATCAGAAGGAGATGAAAAAACAAAAAGTCGAGTTGCAAGGTGACTTCTGAAAAATTAAACCTCCTACATTCGACGGAGAGGCAGAAGAGGTAGTAGAGGCATGGATATTTCACATGAATAAATATTTTCAAGTCTATGAATATAATAGTAAATTGAAAGCTCGCTTGGCCATTTATCAATTGCGGGAAAAAGCCACATTATGGTGGGAGGAAGTAAAAAACGTGCGAGGAATCGAAGACCAAGATGTGACTTGGGATGAATTCCAACAATATTTTAAAGACAAATAATTAACTAAGCTCTTTTACAATGAAATGTCTCGATAATTTCACGATTTGAGATTGGGACAGCTGAAAATGGATGAACTCATCACAAAATTTACCTCCCTATTAAGATATGTGTTGTACCTGAGAGACGAAAAAGAGAAAGTACAACAATTCTTGAGTATTTTACCTACCCACAAGAAGGAAAGAATCGAGTTTGTAAATACAAAGACCATGGATGAGGTGATACAAAAGGCATGTATGTGCTATCAGCAGTCCAAGGTGAAAGGAGAAGCTCGTAGGAATTGGCCGCCAAAGAAGGTACAAAAAAATAATTCCAATTTTAGGAGCAGTAGACTTGGAAACTATAAAAACACTGCCAAAAATACCGCAAATAGAGAGCAGGGAGGAAACCAACAAAATACCAGGTGACCAGCAAAAGAGTGACCCATAGAAGCTTCTCATAGACCCGATCATGGATAGATCCAGAAACTGCCATTACAGTGTTGGGGATGCGGTGAAGCACATTACTATAATAACTGCCCTCTCCTTGGGAAGAATGAGATTGCAACTAACTTACAAGAGGCATCTACAGTAGGGGACGTGGCATAAAATATACCAAAAATTAATGCAGCACTTGAGGATCGGCAAGAATATTATCAACCAACCATGATTGAGCTATAAGGTAAGGTGTATTCCCAAATTGTTTCAATTTTGGTTGATCCTAATGCCAGTTTAAGTTATGAAAATCCCCTGATAGTAGAAAGGTGTGATTTGTAGATCCAGAACTTTAAAAACCCGTGACTGGTAAAATTGACCACATGGGCCAAGACAAGAGTTAATGCTAAAGTTTCCATCCGTCCCCTAGATGTTTGAGACCAGCACATAAATTTTGAATTGAACATCCTACCTTTAGGCTCTTATGACATTTTACTGGGAATGGATTGGCTGGAAGTGCACTGGTCACTAGTAGACTGCAAAGAGAAAATCATTTATTACAAGTAAAAAGATGGAACATGCCAATAATTGTAATGGATTAAGAAACCACTTCAGTTGCATCCTATTACTACATCTTAGTTGGGAAAATGCATCAGAAAATGTTTTCATATTTATGCCATTCAGGTGGGATTCACCAATTATAAAGATAAGACCCCTATGATGGAGAATATACCAGTGGCACAAGACATTATGGATGTATTTCTAGCGAATATACCAGGATTACCTCCAAAACGGGACATCGATTTCACCATTGAATTAATGACAGGGGCAACACCGATATCACGTGCACCATATCGAATGAGAATACCTGAATTGACTGAGCTAAAAATGCAATTACAGGAGTTGCTATAAAAGGGTTATATCTGTCCTAGTGTGTCTCCTTGGGGAGCACAAGTACTGTTCATGAAGAATAAAGGTGGTACTATGCGAATGTGTATGGATTATAAACAACTTAACAAACTAATTGTTACAAAAAAATACCTATTATCACTGACAGATGATCTATTCAATTAGGTAAAAGGTGCACCTCTCTTTTCAAAAATAGATCTAAGATCTGGGTACCATCAAATATGGATAAAGGATGAAGACATATATAATAGAACTTTCCATATTTGATATGGAAACTATGAATTTGTGGTTTTACCATTTGGTTTAACCAATGCACCAACAACATTCATGAGTTTAATGCATGGCATCTTTCATCCATTTTTAGATAAGTTTGTTTTAATCTTTATTGACAACATACTTATCTCTTCGAAAACTGTGGAGGAGCATAAATAACACTTACAAATGGTATTAATAATCTTGAGAGAATATAAACTTTATGCCAAATTCAGTAAGTGTGATCTTTATAACGAGCAGATTCAATATTGAGGCCATGTTATCTATGGTGAGGGTATAGTGGTAGACCCTTAAAAAATAAGAACTATCATGGAATGGACCATTAGGGGAAATTTGAGGTCTAAAATTGGCCTCCTCAGGAAATTATAAAAGAATAGTGGAAATAATAAAATAAGATTAGATTACAACATCAAATTTTAGAGGGAAAAAAGAAAAAACCATTTTTTCAACTCGTATTTTCAACTTATCTCCCAATGGGTTTACTCAAATTTCAAGTAGAAACACTCGTTGGATTCAAAATTTGATTACTCATCCAAGGAGTACCCATGTTCCATACTTTCGATGGACCCTGCTACACGAAAAATGAGAAATACATGAAAAAATATGATTTCAATAACGTTTTTTTATGTATTTCTAATTTTTCGTGTAGTAGAGTCGTTCAAAAGTATGCAACATGGGTACTCCTTGGATGAGGAATTAAATTTTTCATCCAACGAGTGCTCCCGCTCAAAATCTTAGTAAAACCTTAGGGAAATACGTTTAAAATACGAGTTGAAAAAGTAGTTTTATTATATTATTGTTTTTTAATATTTTTACTTTTTTACTCTGAAAATGGTGAATCACCCCCCATGGTTGACATCATCATCTTCAATCCTATTGGTTTTTATCAAGTTGATTTTGGTTGTACATTTTTCTTAGGAGGCTGATTTTTTACCTCAAAATTCCCCTAATGAGTACCGAAGAACGTAGCAAACATGTTCTTTCATAGGGTTGGCGGGCTATTATTGGCGTTTTATTGAGGGGTTCTCTAAGATTGCTTTTCCTATAACCTCATTACAGCATAAAGGACAAGTGTTTAAATGGACCAACGAATGCAAAACCAACTTCGAGCAGTTAAAAAAATTACTAACTACAACCCCTATATTAAAGGTCGCTGATCCAAACAAGGAATTTGAAATTTGCACCGATGCATGCAAACGAGTGGGAGTTGTATTGACACAATACTAAAAAGTTATGGCTTACGAATCTAGGAAGCTGAAAAATCATGAACAACGATATTACGCATTTGATCTGGAGCTGACTGTAGTAGTGCATGCATTGAAGATATGGAGGCACTACCTATTGGAAAAAATATTTGTATTAAAAACAGATCATAGTAGTTTGACCTATTATTTTAAACAAACTAATTTGAATGCTCGTCAAGCCAAGTGGAATGCATTCTTAAGTGAATTTGATTTTGGAATTCAACACGTTAAGGGAAAAGAAAAATCGTGTCATTGATGCTTTAAGTAGAAAATTACACTATTTGTATGAACTATATTTTAACTAGGTGGAATTTTGGTTTCAAGAAAAAGTGAAGGAGGTTGTGGAACAAGATCCTGAATATCAGTTTCTATGTTAGCAAAAGCAACAACCAGAAAAGAATGAAAAAGAAAACAAAGTACAAGATCAACAATGAACAACTATTGACATTTTGAGGGAAAATATGCATTCCTAATCGAATGAGTTTAAAGGAACTGATATTAGATGAATATCATCGAAGTTCTTATTCTAGACATCCTGCTTACCAGAAAATGTTAACAACAATCAGGAAAGACTACTTTTGGTCGAGAATGCATAAAAATATTGTTGAATATTTGACTAAATGTTTGGAATTTCAACAATTCAAGGTGGAACATCAACACCCAATAGGTTTGTTGCAAACTATTCTTGTCCCGGAATGGAAGTGGGAAGTTATATCGTTATATTTTATTACAATCCTACCAAAAACAAAATGACACAACGAATCAATAATTGTGGTAATTGATTGATTGAGGAAGGAAGTTCACTTTATTATAGTATGGTCAAATTATAAAACCGTACAGATAGTTGATATATTTATGAGGGAAGCGTTTAGATTGCATGGTATACCGAAAACAATTATCTCAGAAAGATATGTAAAGTTCACCTCTGCTTTTTGGAAGGCCTTGTTCACCGATCTAGGCACACAAATTCAATTCGGTACTGTGTACCAACCACAAACAGATGGGAAGACGTAATGGGTGAATCAAATTTTGGAGGACATGTTGCGGATGTATGTAATGCAGCAACCTACGAAGTGGGAAGATTATTTACACCTCATAGAATTTTCTTACAATAATGGATACCAAAAATCCCTCAAGATAAGTCCCTTTAAGGCATTATATGGTAGGCAATGTCGAACATCCATTAACTAGATCATTAGCCCAGAGACCAAGCTAATGCTTAGGCCTGAAATGTTGGCTGAGATGGAACAAAAAGTAAGGAAGATCCAGAAAAATCTAAAAGTTGCCCACGATCGACAGAAAGTGTATGCGGATAGAAAGATGGCCTACTGGTCACACAGAGTGTGGAGGTTAAGGATTTTGGGCATTGGGCCATAAAACCCTAGAGATTTTAGAATTTGGAGTTGTGGCACTTTTGTTTGTAAAAACCTCAAGTTGTAACTATTTTATTGGTCACTAGACTGACAGGGTAGGAGGATATGAATAGAGCGAGTCCTTGAGACAATATTTCCTACATAACATCCAATGTTTGGTGTGCATTGGATTAGTTGGAAATTATCGTAATTAAGACATTAATCAATGTTTTAATCATTATTTAATTAGTGTGTAAACATCACTTAAAACCTACTAGCTCAAAAATGTAGTACCAAGGTTTATTGTGTCAAGGAAGGAGGCTCGACGAGATATTGGCTCAAGGCGTTATAGCACAGGAATATGAGATTGTGGGTATCATGGTACTAGGAAGGTGATTAGGGGAAAATGAGATATGGAGGCAAGTAACCCTTGGAAATATGACATGGAGTGGAGTCACATTAGGGAAGAGGACCCAAGGGAAAGTATTAGAACATTGGCCTACGGAAAGGTAGTAACAAAAACCCTAATGTGGGGGATTCTAAAAGTGTGCGCAAGAACTGGTGTCGAAACAAATTGGGAAATTTTCTTAAAACAGGAAACAAAAGAATTTTCTTAGAAAAACCACTTTTTTAATCATGAGTGATAATATTAATTAATTAAATTAACACTTATGAATAGTGTTAATCTCAATTAATTTTTATGATATCGATAGGACGTGGCAACTCCATATCCCCTATCCTCTATCTTTAGCATGTTATGAATTAGCAGCGTTTAGAAAATCGGCAAAAGACAACAGCCCCTCCGTGTGGGTTCGATTCATTTCTATCAGCGTCAATGGTTGTCCCTGTTTCTAGCCATTTGCGGAGAGGTGGAATATATTGAGAGATTTATTGAGGAAGCCAGGCATCAATCCTCATTTGCACAAGGCATTGAAGGAGGCTATGAATCATACGAACCAAATCGTATTTTAGTTATTTGAGGATTTGACTAAAATGTTAATAATGAAAATACATAGTCTTAATTTGATTATAGATTTTGGAATGTTTTGGAAAATGAGTAAAATGATGTTATTTCTATGAAGTTATGTTTACTTTTGCTTATCAAAAATATTCATGATGATGATGTTATGAACTTTTAGTAAGAATAATATGGTATATGGAATTTTAGGAAGATAAGTAATTAATTGAAATTTTTTAACATATCATTTAGATATGTTCAAAAAGAAATGAGATAAATATTCTAAATCACTATAAGTCATTAAAGTTAGTAGTGTAGGAGATATTTTGAAAATTAGAATATATTTTTTCTATAAATTAAGTAATTTAAGAGAAAATATTTTTCATTTTTAACTTTTTAATATTATATAAGTAACAAAATCTTTCTTCCCATAAAGTAAATAAAATATAAATAAAAAATATATAATGAATTGAAAAATATTAAATTTAATGACCCACCTAAAATTACTAACTAAATTTGTTAACTCATAATAAAAATAAATAAAGTAATTTGTTAAATTTTAAATTAAGTTAATTTATTAACTTATAAGTAAAGTAAAGAAATCAAACAAAATAAATAAACGATTATACCAAACACTCCATGGTCAATTTAAATAAATATGACCACATCTAAAAGGGAAGGGCGGTGAAAAATCTCGAGGCGGTGCTCATCGAGGGGATATAAGTATACCCATGGGGTATCAAAGGGATATCATTATTTTTAGAGTCTCAGCGATGAGGAGGATATTTTTGGGAGTTTTACAAAGAGAGGAATTTCTTAAGAGAGTCACATACAATGAGGGAGATAATGAGAGTGAAAGTTTTTTTTTGTTTTTTTAAGATTTGAGTATGGGTTAGAGCTATTTAAATTTGAAGTATTTTGAAGTTGGGTATTGAGATTGTGTTGAGTTTGGCAAAAAAAAATTTGGTCATTTCGGTAATGGTAACCAATTTGAAGCTACTACAACTCAGGATAGATTTTAATGGTGGAAATTAGTTGTGTTTTTAATGGATAAATTATTGTTTAATATTGTGTTTTGGTGAGGTCGTTATACAATAATTGTTAAATTTTGAGTTTTTTTTTTTTTTTAATTCTAGAAGTTATTACATTAATTATTAAATTTTGAAATTTTTTGTTCAAAAATCAAAAAAAAGATTTTTTTTTAGATTAAAGCTTAAAAATAATTATTTTCAGTTTTATAAATTAATTAAAATTTAATAAGTCACTCAAAATAAAATCACTATATAATCTCCCTCAAACATATATATAATTATGATTAATTCACTATATACTCTCTCTCAAACATATATATATAATTAATTGACTAAAAAGATGAATGATATATACTTTATCACATATGTATAAAAATGTATATTTCATTTTAATAAGGTTTTTACTAAATATTTTTTTGATAATAAAGCTAAAAATATTTTTCATAATAAAGTTGAGGTTTATTTTAAAATAATATTTTTTTCAATTTAATTAAAAAAATTGTCATATTTGCATGTTTTATTATTATTTTTTTGTTTTTTTGTTATGTATATAAAAGAGTGCTAAATAGACTATTTTAAAATTATGAGAAAATAGTCAATACGAAATGGTCATAGATGAATTAATTACTCAAAACAGTTGAATCCAAAAAATAATATCTAATAAAATTATAAATTAGTTAGCTTTTATGAATTTTATTTAATTTTTTTAATTTTCACATGATAAGATGTATTATGAAGAGTGAGTTTTATCTTTATTATGAATTAATGTCTATTGACATTTACTAGTCATTTAATTTAGATAATTTTATTATAGTAATTATTACTAATTAATTTAATCACCATTGATTATTAAGTGAATGATAATGATCTAATCATAAAGATAAAAAATTAAGATTTATTTCAAAATTTCAAAACTATTTATACTTTTATGTTTTTTTAATTAAATTGATTATTAAAAAAATATGATAATGTTTTTGAGCATATGATACCATATGATTAGTCATGATATTAACTCATAATATTATAACAAAATCTATTTATAGATTAAGGATCTCAATCATTAAAAATCTTATCATATATTTTTTTAAAATTTATATTAGTTTAATTCATGCCATAATTATTTTATAATAATTAATAAAAATAATAACTAAAAATAAATTATATTTTAAATCAATTTTAGTTTATTATTATTATTTTTAGTTTAGATAATATGAAATGTATTATAAAAAGTTTGTGATTTTTATAAATTGTTTATTTATTTATTGACATTTTCAATCCGTTAATTTATTATATGGCTGCTCTGGTTTTTATTAAATTAAGTGATGTGATAATCTACATAACAATTCACAAATAAAACAAACTTAGCCAATAAGTCTTTGTCAATTGTGAAACTGGATTCATAATTAAATGAAAAAGAAATAAATGTTACCCACTCCGCGATGCACCTATCATCAGCATTTGAGATCTCATAGCTTTTATAGTTTTCTAATATTAGCATTTCAGATCTCGTATCTTTTTTTAGAACATTGTTCTAGAAATATGAGCATTGTGAGTGGATACAGTAATTGTATTTAGTTTTGATTGTCAGTGTCATACCCGGCTGTCATGGTCAAAGGATCCACCTTGGCCTATTTTTTTCAGGTATCTAAAACGAGAGGTGCGTTTTTCTCCTCGAAAGCCGTGGGATGCAAGTGAAAGGCGTCCAGGACAGCCAATTCCAGCATAGTATCTGTATGTTCCTTTGCTTTTTCTGGAAAAATCTCCCTTGTTCTTTGCCTTTTCTGGAAACATCTCCCTGTGCTATAAATACGCTGGGACTTTGAGATAGTCATTCAAGGTTTTGCCACTGCAGCTGTTTTGGCTTTTTGTGCTCCTTGTGCTAACTCATCTACTGTGTCTGTTTGTAGATAAGGTCGATGGGCAAAGATCTTGGTTTTCGTGATGACGAGGGCTTTCATCCCGACACCCATAGGAGAAGAGAGAGAGCATAGCCACTAGGTCATGAAAATCAATATTTTGTTCTTTAAAAGATTTTGACCAGAGGCTGTGCTCTCTTTCTTCTTCTCTTGGTATTCCGTGATATTCTAAGTTTTTGTGTTTTTGTGTTATCTTGTTACTACCATGATTGATTTCAATGATATTATATGGCAAAGATCTTCATTAAGAGAAGAGAGATAGCACAGCCACTCTGTTATGAAATCAATTTTTTGTTTCTCTAAAAGATTTTGACTAGAGACTGAGCTCTCTTTCTTTTTTTCTGTTGGTATTCCCTGATATTCAACTTTTGTGCTATTTGTGTTATCTTGTTGCTAGCGTGATTGATTTCAATGATACAAGGTATATAGCAAAGATCTTAGTTTGCTTGCAATCTAGGGTTTTGATCACCACTTTCATAGATGAAGAGATAAGGTATAAAACAAAGATCTTGGTTCGCTTTCTATGTAGGGTTTTCATCACCGACTTTAAGAGAGAATAGCCACTATGTCATGAAATCAATCCTTCCTTCATTAAAGGATTTTGGAAAGAGGTTGTGCTCTCTCTCTTTTCCTATCAGAGTTAAGTGATTCTCAACAATGTTCGAGATATCTATGACTTCAATATTGAAAGCAGACTCTGTTGTAGCTATACCGGAAGATCGTACTTCACGATTCTAGCAAAACATTTGACCTCAGAGCTCTAAGGAAATTCATTTAAAACAGGTACCACATATTTCTTTTATTATATTCTTAACCCTTAGCTATATCGCTAACTGTTTCGACCTGCTTAGAATTGAGAAGCTTTGTTTCCAACATGGTTTTGATAAAGCTGTGAGACAAATAGTGATGAAACAATTAAGGGAATCTCGTAGGTCTGTAATCTGCAGATTGCCAATACCACAACTTATATTTTCATTGTGTCACAGAAATAATTCCATAATTCCTATTCTACAAACCTGCATAACGTGGATATTTGTCAGACATTTCCAAGTTATTAATGATGTACAGTAAGTGCCCATGGCAACATGGAAGCGTTCGCTATCTCACTCTAATTATTAATGGTGCATGCTAAACTTTGGTTGTTCTAATTATTAATGGTGTATGCTCTACTTTGGTAGTTTATAGAACTCGATTGTGTATTTCTTGTGGGAAGAATTTTTGAAAATGAGTCTAATTTTAAGCTCCGTAAACTTTTTGTTAATTTTAAAAATATATTTATTTCAGAGTGGTCTTGGCAGAATATCTAACAATAGAACTTTTTAGCTTAAACTTGTTTCTTCTATTTGTTATTGAGAAAGACTACTGACACATTTAGATATTTGGAGAATATGATGATCATAAGTTCAATAATATTCAGAGATCATGTCAAGCTTATACACAGTTTTTAATTTTAGAAAAGATATTTCATCTTTAAATATTGTCACACCACTTTATTTAAGAATGATGCTCTGTAGGATCTGGGCATTTGGAACATCACTAAGAGGATAGGAAATGCAACGTCAGAATTCTGTCACCGACCCTTCATAGCCTTTTGATTAGTAGGGAGACTATTTTGTTTATCTGATTCATGCTCTACTTATTTATATTTCCAGTCTATTTGGATGGTACTCTTATAATTTTAGTTGCTAGGTTTATGGACATGTGTGGGTCTTTATAAGACGCCAAAATTATTATGATAATATTTAATATGTTTTTTGAGACAGACTAGGGCTACCCTATGGCCATGATAGGGTAAGCAAAACTAGACTTATTTTTTTATTTGAAAAAAACATATTTATATGAAATATTTTTGTAAAATATATATATGTTATATATTGTATGAGTTATTATTATTTTTTATTTATTTATGTTTGTAGTATATTTAACTATATGGAATTCATTACTTTTTCATATATTTATGTTTTAATAGACTTAATATTATGGATAACTATGTTTATTTTGGAATAAGGTTTCCAAAATTTTAATTAATTATTATTTAATTGATGATAGACATCAAATATATTTTTAATATTAGTAGTGGATAGAGAGTTTTGATTTATTTTAAAAGTGGATGTTTTTTTTTTTTCATTTTAAGTAAAATTAGAACTTTTGGTAAATGTCCATCAACACCTACCTAGTTAAGTATCAAAACATCTACTTTCCAAGATTTAAAAAAGTCATAAAAATTAATTAAGTTATAATTTTAATTTCAATTATTATTATAAATAAAAATAATACATGAGTTAAATATATACATTTAAAATAACATGTAACTAGATTTTTAATCATGAAATTCACACCACTCTATCATTAAAATTATTAAAATGTAAACCGGCTTTATTACAATACAGTGGAACCATATCATAACCTATATATATATAATTTAGTTAATTTTTATGTTTTTTTTAATGAGATGTATTGTGAGATAAGTGTTTTGATGCATATTTGAAATTAATTTCTCTAAATATTTATTAGTTATTTAATTGATATTGCTATATAGAAACGAATTTATCCCTTTTTAATCTTGAGTTTATTTAATTTGTTTTTAAAATTATTTCATTATAATTATTGTTTATTTATTTACCAGTATATATCCATGTTAACCATGGGTTAGTTATGCGCCCAGAGGGATCAAATTTCTTGATATGAAAACCTCTTTTAGAGTGCAAAACTTGAAAAAAAATTGCACCTCAAGTGATTTAATCCCTACGGTGATTCATTGTTTAAATTATATTTTTGAATTCAGAAATAGACAAAATACCTTGAAAGTCTCCTTGAACACTTGGATTATGTAGCCTAAACACCTTATTGTTGCAATTTCAACAAATATTTGTTATATTTTAGACTAAATTGACCTCTGAATATACTTGAAAAATGATGAAAACTTAAAATAGTAAGGCTATTTGAAATATTTTAACCATACAAAATTAATTTTTTTTCCTATATATAAAATATACATATATCATAAATGAAATTGCAGAGTAACTTGAGTGGTTGTTGTTAGAAATTGTTGTATAAGATGAGAAATTGCATGTAGGCAATATGGATGAAATATCTATTTTAAATTTTTTAGTGTCTCTAGCCACCATGCAGCTAATAGGATGCATTGCATCTGAGAATGTCAATACATCACCGCGTCCAATGACAAATACCATCTATTCAAATACCATCTATTTTAGCTTGCGACATCCCTAGCCATTTTCTCTGATTGTGAATTAGGTTATAGCCTAGAATAGATTGTCTCTTTAGAAGGCTCTACAATATTTATTGGATGGAGGGAAAGGTTATAATAAAATTTGTACAAAAAACTCCCAAGAATTGTATCAACTTAATTTGTGTACACGTTGTAAATACTGAGTTATAAAAAAGTTTTCATATAGCCACTCATACTAAAAATTGAACAAGCTATGTAAAATTTAAACGATTTAGATCTTCAAGATTTATTTTTATTTTTCCTTATTTATTGTCAATCCTCATCTTTTAAAGTTGTAAAAAATATTTCATATAACTATTTGTTTAAAGACCCAACTCAATGTGCTATATAAACTATTCAAATATTTAACCTTTATTATTATTTTTTTTTGTCCATCATGATATAAAATAAAACTATTCAAATATTCAACTTTTATTATTTTTTTGTCCATCATGATATAAAATACATCACATGCACTTCATCATCAAATTCTCTTTACCTAGAAAGGAAGCAGAGGATTTTATTGATTTTTATCTTTCTATCTCCTTGTTTCCATTCTAGGTGATGAGAGTTTAAATTGATTCCTGCAGGTTCGGGTTGGGGAGCAACATGACCAGTTTCGCACAGTGGTTAATCATAGGACCACTTCTGCACAGTGGATAATCACAAGGGTCAGATGGAGCGGATCGCCCCATAGATATTTCACATCCTCTAACCCCAACCTCCACCATGCAACAAAAAACATATATACACTCCACATGGTATCGCCTTGCGGATTTCCAACTAGTCTATCATAGACCAGATAGACCAAACATAATTGTTGCCTATTCTCGAAAACCATTGTTTGTAACATCCCTAAAATAACCACGTAACTAATAAATAAAAATTAACTCCTTACATTTCCATGTGAACTAATCGGTGTATGTTACATTGTTGGACCTATTCTTGACAACCCTTCCTTGACCTTGTGAACCAGAGTCGAGAACAACCACTTAATCGATATAAATATTATATATGGTAATTACTAGAGTGAAGACAACAAACAAGATAAGCACTTACAATGAGGTTATATATGCAACTTCTTAAGAACCATTATTTTCCAGGTATTTGGAGTGAAACAATTGAGAGTTGAAGCACTCACTTATATATATTGCAGCTTAAAAAGTGTACTTTGTTTCTCTCTAAATAATGCCCATCAGTTATTCCATGCTATCCAGAATTATATGATAGCGATTACACTGCTCTGGGGCCTTTGTTTCTTCGGTACAAGGACTTCAACAAACAGGCGCCAATTGAGAAAACCTCTCATCCTATTTTAGCCATCTGTTTCATTTTTTTAATCTATTTTCAAAATGGTGAATTTGTCAATATATATGTAGAAATTCACAACTACAATATTTTCAATATTCGTCATGTAAATTTTAGGAAACTTGTAATTTTTTTATTAGATATAACAAAGAAACAATTAACGTTAAACCGAATTTAAGTAAGTTTGAATGGATTGATCCTCCCTCATTTCCCATCATCCCATCTTTTTCATGTTTTGGAAACAATTATTAGTCATGCACGGGGAGGGGAAGTCGTCAATGTTTTTATATCTTTGTTGATCTTAAAGTGACGACTTCTTGTTGTTTCCTAAGAGGTTTATCTAGAAGTTCAATTTTTCTTTTTGTGGTTGCTTAAGTGGCTTATCTTGAAGTTAAATTTTTCTTCTTGTGGTTACCTAAGAGGCTTATCTTGAAGTTCAATTTTCATGGTAGGACAAGGATGATTTTTGTGATATGTATCCATTGTTAAAATCTGATGCATTGGATGCGTTATGGATTAGGCAATAATTGTTTTTCTTTATATTCTTTAATTATTGATAGTGTTGTGTTTTATGTTTTTCGAACTTTTATATTAAACTCACACACTCTCTCTCTTATGAGATATTTCAATTTTAAATTTCCAATTCACATTTACATTTCCGTGGTTTCTTACTTTTAATTCTTTTTTTTGTGGCATACTGGGTAACATTTTAAAATATCAACGTTCCTTTTCACTTTTGTAATGGTTCTAAGAGATTCAGTTTCTATTTTTGTTCTTTTCCTCTTTCCTATTGTTATTTTTATTGTTTATATATTCAGAAACTGTAAAATATTTGCAAATGACCTCTAAGTGATGCCTTTTTTCTGATTTATATCTATATGAATTTTATTTATAATTCTTGTTATTATTATTGCAGTATAAAACAAAGTTTACCTTCCATTTCTCACGTTTGCATTTAAATTTATTCGTGCATGTAATGAACAATGGATTCAAGGTTTGAGATTCATGAATGCATTTGATATACACGAGAGAATTTGTTGCAACTTCAAGAGGTATTACTCAATATATTCTCTAAGGAACGCGAGGAATATACCACATGTCTTAGGCAAGCAGGGATCACCTTCATTGATAGTGAAGACCATATGATTTGGGCTCGTAGGCTTAAGAAAGGGATCCATGTGGTCAAAGATATATATTTGGAATTACCTATTGTGGGCAAGGGCATTAAATTTTCAAAATCTTTTTAGGTAATATGGAAGTTGAATTTACATATTAAGATTAAATGTTTTGGTTGACTTGTGATATATAATTGCACTCTGACTTCTAAGGTAAATCATATGTATAATGTGGAGGAAGGGGGAGGATGAGTAGGAAGGGGGAGGATGAGGTAAATCATATATTCATGGAATATCTCACTAGTACATTTGGTGGAAATTTCGACACTTTTGACCAAATGTCAGAAATTTCCCCAAATTTTATCAATTTTTCAAATCCCGCCCACAACTGTCACTATACCGACGTTTGGAGACAAGTGTCGGTATTGCGACACTTAGAGGTAAGTGTCAGTCTTGCGAAGTTTGGAGAAAAGCATCGGAATTGCGATGGATTGGACAAAAGTGTCGGTCTTGCGACACATAGAGCTGAGTGTCGCTATTGCGACGTTTGGAGCAAAGCGTTGGAATTGCGACAGATCGGGCGAAAGTGTCGGTCTTGTGATGAATTGGTAGAAAGTGTCATTATTGCGACATTTGGATAAGGTTTTGGTCTTGCGACACTTAGAGCTTAGTGTCGATATTGCAACGTTTGGATAAGGCGTTTGGTAAGGTGTCAGTCTTCCAACGCTTGGATAAAAATATTTAAAAAAAAAAATCGCCAAATGTACTAGTTTGAATGCATATCCTTTGCCTTCGGTCAATTTTTCATTTAGAGAAGAATTGTAAATTCCATCTAACATATTTATTCTTGCAAGTCTTAGATAATTCTCATTCATTTTGGAAGAAGTATGCACTTTATGCAGATGATAACTCTTCACACTACCTCCTTTTCTTTACTAATTTTATTTTTTGTATTATTTAGAAGTCAAGAAGACTAGTTTCCTTTTTCCATTCTTATTGAAGTCCTTAAAAGATCCATCCTCATCATTATTATGTAGTGAAACATGCACAAAATCAAATATTTTGTTATAACATAGATGCATACAAGTTTTTAGATAACAAGAACAAGTGTCGGTATTGTGACAGTTAGAACAAGTGTCGGTATTGCGACAGTTGTGTCAAGTGTCGATATTGCAACATTTAGGAGGCAAGTGTTGTTAGTGTTTAGGAATAATCTTAGGGTTTAGGGTTTGGGAGTTATTTTTGGTGATCGGGTCTTTTCCTGTGAGGCCGCCCAACGAAACACATTCGTATGGGCCATTTCGTTCGAGAGCGCCCGTATTAGTTTTGCTAAGTTGTGACCGTCGGGTGCCTTGGGCACATTCGGGCGGCCCGTTTCCCGTTTTCTCCCTTGTGGCATCATTTTATCAGGCGTGTGGTGTCACACCGTGTGAGGTCGCCCGACCGGGCACATTCGGGTTGGATCATTTCATTCGTGGGCACCCGTATCAGTTTTGCTAAGTTGTGACCGCCCAGATGCCTTGTGCATGTTCAGGCGGCCCATTTTCCATTTTCTCCCTTGTGGCATCGTTAGGTCGGGCGCGTCATGTCGCGCCATGTGAGGTCACTCGACCGGCCGCATTCGGGTCACGCCTTTTTGTTAGAGGGTGCCCGTATTAGTTTTGCTAAGTTGTGACCACTCGAGTGCCTTGTGCACGTTCGGGTGCGATGTGTTGCGCCATGTGAGGTCACCCGACCGGGCGCGTTCGGGTTGGGCTATTTCGTTCAAGGGTGCCCATATTAGTTTTGCTAAGTTGTGACCACCCAGGTACCTTATGCACGTTCGGGCGGCCCATTTGCCATTTTCTCCCTTGTGGCATTGTTCAGTCAGGTGCGTCGTGTCGTGCCGTGTGAGGTCGCCCGACCGGGCGCATTCGGGTCGGGCTGTTTCGTTCGAGGGCGCCCGTATCAGTTTTGCTAAGTTGTGACCGCCCGGGTGCCTTGTTCACGTTTGGGCGGCCCCTTTGCCATTTTTTCCCTTGTGGCATCGTTTGGTCAGGCACGTCATGTCACGCCGTGTGAGGGCGCCCGACCAAGCGCGTTCGAGTCAGGCCGTTACGTTCAAGGGCACCCGTATCAGTTTTGCTACGTTGTGATCGCCCGAGTGCCTTGTGCTTCGGGCGGCCCATTTGTCATTTTCTCCCTTGTGGCATCATTTGGTTGGGCACGCCGTGTTGCACTATGTGAGGTCGTCTGATCGGGCGCGTTTGGGTCGGACCATTTCATTCAAGGGCGCCCGTATCAGTTTTGCTAAGTTGTGACTGCCTTGGTGCCTTGTGAACGTTCAAGCAGCCCATTTTCTATTTTCTCCCTTGTGGCATTATTCGGTCGGGCGCGTCGTGTCACGCCATGTGAGGTCGCCCGACCGGGTGCATTCGGGTCGGGCCGTTTCGTTAGAGGGCGCCCATATCATTTTTGCTAAGTTGTGAATTCTCGAGTGCCTTGTGCATGTTCAGGTGGCCCGTTTGTCATTTTCTCCCTTGTATCATCGTTCGTTCGGGTGTGTCGTGTTGCGCTGTGTGAGGTCACCCGACCAGGCGCGTTCGGGTCGAGTCGTTTCATTCGAGGGCTCACATATCAGTTTTTCTAAGTTGTGACTGCCCAGGTGCCTTATGAACGTTCGGGCGGACCGTTTTCCATATGCTCCCTTGTACTGGTATCGTTCATCATGTCGCGCCATGTGAGGTTGCCCAACCAGGGGCGTTCGAGCTGGGCCATTTCATTCAAGGGTGCCCGTATCAGTTTTGGTAAGTTGTGACCACCCGGGTGCCTTGTGCACATTCGGGCGGCCTGTTTTCCATTTTTTCCCTTGTGGCATCATTCGGTTAGGCACGTCATGTCGCGTCATGTGAGGGCGCCCAACCAAGCGCATTCGGGTCGGGTCGTTTCGTTTGATGGCGCCCGTATCAGTTTTGCTAAGTTGTGACCGCTCGGGTGCCTTGTGCACGTTCGAGCGGCCCGTTTGTTGTTTTCTCCCTTGTGGCATCGTTTGGTGAGGCGTGTCGTGCCACATCATGTGAGGGCGCCTGACCAAGCACGTTCGGGTCACGTTGTTTCGTTCGAGGGCACCCTTATCAGTTTTGCTAAGTTGTGACCGCCCTGGTGCCTTGTGCATGTTCGGGTGGCCGATTTGCTGTTTTCTCCCTTGTGGAATCATTCGGTCATTCAGCTATCCCTTTCGGGTTGGGTCAAGTCATGCCATGTGAGGCCACCCAAGGAAATGTGTTTGGGCATGTCGAGTTGGGTCTGGTCGAGTCGTATCATGTGAGGCCGCCCAAGGAAACACGTTCATATGGGTCGGGTGGAGTTGGGTCTGGTCGAGTCGTGTCATGTGAGGCTGCCCAAGGAAACACGTTTGTACGACCAGTCGGGTCGAGTCATGTACTGATGGCGCTCAAGGAAACACGTTCGAGCGGGTCGGGTTGGGTTGGGTCGTGTGAGGGTGGTTGTATCAAAAATGCTAAATTGTGACCGCCTTAAAATCTAGTGCCTCCTCATAAGGGACAAGGTCGACAACATTAGGATTTTTTTGCAATAAGTAAGGGTATTTCCACGACATGGTCAACTAGTGGAGCAAGAGTATAAGAGCCAAATTTCTCATGAATGTGGGACACTTGAAATTAAGATTTTCTGGAGTAGTCATGAGGTGCATTCTGGTTATTAATACTTCATCAGATGGCCATTCTCCGGACTTAAATTGTGTGACAACACTGTGGATGAGTTTGAGACTGGAGATTGAACATACATTTGGTTTGATTGCAATAGACATTTTCATCAATAAATTTAATGTGATGGCTAACAAATACTATAAATTAATAAATAAAGAAGACATGGCAACAAGCAACAATACTTAAAAAATTGTTACATTGAGAAGCAAATAATAAGCAACTAATGTGCACAAATAGATACCAATGAAACTATCATATTAACCCCTAACCCCTTAAACACTAATTATCAACCCCTAACCCATTTAACCCCCTAAACCTCTAAACCCCTAACCCATTTAACCCCTAAACCATAAACCTCTAAACCCTTAACCCCTAACCCCTAAACCCTTAACCCCTAACCCATTTAACCCCCTAAACGCCTAGTAAACCCCTAACCCCGCTCAAGGAAACATGTTCGTACGGGTCGGGTCAAGTCGTGTGATGGTGCTCAAGGAAACGCATTCGGGTGAGTGATCGGGTTGGGTCTGGTAAGGTCTTTTTGACGTGCGAGGCCGCCCAAGGAAGCACATTTGTATGAGTCGGGTCGAGTCGTGTACTGATGGCGCTCAAGGAAGTGCGTTCGGGCGGGTCGGGTTGGGTCTAGTCGGGTCTTGTCATGTGAGGCCGCCCAAGGAAACACGTTCGTATGGGTTGGGTCGATCGAGTCATGTGATGGAGCTCAAGGAAACGTGTTTGGGTGGGTCGGTTTTACATTCAATGGCTTAATAATAATTTTTAAAAATCCCCATAGGTAGTCCCAACTCTAAGTGCCCCTTAATGTTTTTCATCTTCCTTGATTTAACCTTTCTCTTTGATTTTTTTTTAGCCAAAAGGATGTATGACCTTATTCCCACGGTGGATTTTAAAATAATAGATGAGGCGTTTAATTTTAGGCCACCTTTTACATCAACATTACTCCTCACTGCAAAGAGATTTTTTTTAATATATTAAAGGATATATGAATTGTGACCCTACTCATTGCCACCTCCAACCAAGAAATTCCATCAACCTTAATATTAAAAAAATATACCCTCATATCCCCCATATCCTTAATTTCTACCCAAGTAATGCTTGATATATATATATATATATATATATATATATATATATATATATATATATATGCATTCCTTGGGTGGAAATTAAGTTTCAAAATTAAAACCCTTGCTACTATGGTTTTCTCAAATTTTTCCATGAAGGTTTGTTTGTCAAGGGGTAGACAATTGGGTGGGTTATCCACTACCAACCCATGAGAACAAAATGAAATTGGAGGAGATCTATGATGACTTACATTTTTCCTTTACTTGAATATTAATCTCCTAGCAATCTCCTATACAAGTTGATCCTCTTTCCACATAAATTAATATTTATGCCCAAACATCATTTTCAAGGACTCCCCTTTTCTACTCTACAATTTTGACATGCCCATTGGCTCTCTTTCCTTGCAATGAATTTATGGTAATGGTAGGGTATAGTTTCTTCTCAACTCCTAGCATAGGCTCAAAAAATATTTTTATCTAATGTTCCCATATCTCTAAAGGATCATTCATTATGTCTCCTTTCCTTTTCACCCAAAAATATTCATGGGTGTCCCAATGGGCCAACAATTTTAACATGGCCATGAATACGTCAATTTATTCACCTAAAGGGAATATCATAATAATCTAAAACTTGGTTAGTTCCATCTCTACACAACTTGGCTACGATTTTGGTGGTCTAAGATTTTGTTCTTTCATTCATTTTAATGAGCTTCTCTAGAGTGTCCCCAATAAGTATGAAAGTTCTCCCCTTACAAATTCAACAAGAAGTGAAAGGATCGTTACCTGAATAGCTTATGCAATCTCTTTTTCCTTGAGAGGGTCATAATAGGGTCACCATTCTTTTAATGACATCTAAGTATTTCTTGAGAACCAATTCTATTTTTGGATGACTTCCACACCCTTACCAGACATGAAAGTAAACAATGTCTATCCCTTTTCTAATAAGTGGAAGAATGAAGTATAACCCAACACTGATGACCAATGCCTATTTATTCATTGACTCATAAAAGTCTTAGATATATGTCTCATATATAAATTTTTCACAGGTAGCATTAATGTAGTATTTGATCCATGTGTACATATTCCATGAAAATTATCATTAAAATATCTTATTTCATCTTCATATCTTTAACTCTAATCCTTCTAATCGTATTTATAGTATCAAGCTTTTCCATTTTTTTTATTTTCCCAAGAACCCTACCCCACCTCGTAAATACCACATAGTGACGTTTCCCAAAATTTAGATCTCCTTCACCTAATAGAAACCTCTAGCCATTATAAGTTCTTAAAGTTAAAAGGTTTTAATAAACACAGAAAAGAGTATAAGGAAGCTTATGGGGTGATATTAATAAGGGAACTAAAAGCTTTTATTCAAAACCTTTATTCCATGTTTAAGGGAACTAAATTAATTATGTGCCATGTTTAAATCAAACCTAAGTTGATATTTGAAAGGTTTTAATACCTATTTATATGGTGGAGCATTACCGCCATAAACTATTGTTTTAATAGGCATTTCGAACGAATTACAAAGGTTTTGGATTAATTGCGGGCCTTTCAAAAATTTACATTAATCACTACAACTACCCTTGCATGTAATCACTATAGCTCCTTGCCTTTTCTAATCGACTCAAACCCTATTGGTTATACGCCTCCTGCTGCAAAGAACCGCCCGTCACACAAGAAACTCCAGAAAGCTTCCTAAAATACTGCAGGCCCTTCCTCCATCAGCAGGAAAAATGGTAATGTGAACTTATTTTCTATTTATTACAGGTGTGAACTTATTTTCAATGTTTTTTTGTGTAAATTGAAAGCAATTGTACATGGGTTCAGTAATTTTTGCACCTACCTATATATTTCTTTGCTTTCTGAATCTGTAGGAGTCATTTTGTAAGGAGCCTCGTTAGGTAGACTTAATATTTGAACCAAATCAACCCAATGTGAAATACTTCTCATGGGAGTTATTCCCTTTGGCATATCATCAGCGACAATCTCTGAAAAATCATTCAACAATTGTTGAGTTTCTATCGGCACATAACTATTTTCCTTATCTTTTTGTAAATTCTTTGGCATTATGGCCAAACAGAATTTTGCCAGATTTTGAAAAGTGATTTTACCATTTAGAATTCCCAGGTTTTGAAAAAGAACAATAAATTGGGCTAGTCATTTTCCTTGAATAGGGGATGCCTGTAGATTTAGTTTTGTTTTTAATACAATTCAATGTAAGACATAACGAATTCCCCAAAATAATGTGTTACTCCAAGGATATTTTTGGTATGTGTGCATCTGGATGGCTCTGTATTGATGAAGCACATTCTTCCTAGGTGTATATGAATGTAATGAACATATAATCAAAATGTCCAAATATCCCAAAGATGAAGGGTGTTTCCTTTAAGTATGCATTTTGAATCCTCCTTTTAACTACCTTTGACTACACGATGCATCATATTATTAACTCTATCTTGCAATGAGGCTAATCCAAAGACTTTGAAGGGGAGCATTCTAATACAAATGATTTCTTTATTCATTCTTAGTGTGATAAGCATGCTAAACCTCAATCTCCAGCAAATTTTTTATATGTATAAAACCTCGAAACGACAATCAAAACTCAAATTTTCAAAACTGGAAATGCACTTGCACTACTGTTGTGTTGCGACTACCTGTAGACTTTCCAACACCCAAACTGTTAAATATATCCTCTGTTTTGGCTGCTATAACAGTTAGTAAACCCTTTTTATGAGCTGACTGAGCCTATTCCTTCAAATGGCAGGTGATATATCTGACTCAATTGGATCTTGATATTATTGAAGGACTTTTCCTACAGCTTTATGATAGGGATAACAAAATTTGAACTCATCATTTTCCAACATGTTGCATTATATTTCCAGCAATGATTTCCTTTTTTTTATTTTTTCATATTTTGTAGATGAGTCAGTCCTACTAGAATTCCTGCTATTTAATAAGATGTTGTAATACTTCAGCATGAAAAGGGTGAAAAACTATCCAATGTATGAGCCTTTACTTTCCAACCCATTATAGCATGAAACTTCCACCCTTATATTACCTATATATTTCAAAAATGAGATCAAATGCTCAACTAGGTTCTTCCACCAAAGCATCCTCTAATTTTGAGTCTGTTATAGCTACAACATCTCCAATTTGTCCGGTTTCTAATTCTTCAATTGTCCATCTCAATTCCTCCAATTCCTGGTTCCTCACATCTCTTCGTGGTGGCGTCCTTAGGAGTTTTCTAAGCCTACGAGACTACCATTCACAAGCCTTTCTTTTGACATTGCCTCATTGCTCGTCTCTCAATAGACAAAGAGAACAAATGAATCTCTTTCAGGTCTCCTTGCTACCACACTTGTGCATGAATTGATATCATGGAACCCAACTAGAAAGAGAGAATTAGCTTTGATACTTCTGCAAATTCTCAACCAGAGCTGAACTTTTCTTTGATCCCACTTGATGCACCAAACATTTTCTATAATTCTGTGACTCACTAGAAAATTGCGACACTATTACAGTGAAACAACTATGGAAGTAGCTTACTTAAGAAATCATAGTAAGCAAATGTTATAGAACTAATTTGAAAGAATTAATAATGTAAAGAATAGGAAATAGAAGGAAATATATAAAATCTAACTCTTTGTTGCAGAATATGTCAATTCAGCAAGTGGATTAAAATCTAAAGGTCTTAGTCTCTCCATGATTCACAATATTCAGAGAAATGTGATCAGAATGGTAGAAAATATTGGGCTTCCATGAGCACAAGCTGATATTCACTCTTCTCTATGCATATTTGGAGTTTAGCCTTCTCTTCTCTTGTTGCAAACTGTTGGAACACTTCTTTTTTGTTGATTCAATAAGTTTGTAATTTGCTTCTAGGCTGTTCAATTCACATGGAAGCTCAACAATCTTTGTAACTCTTCACCTCCTCATGTGTTGTCTCTACAAATGCCTAGGGTAGCTTTTGGTGGTTAATGTTTCAATTTAACTTTTAGATATTTGTCTTTTAGCATTTCTGTAGCATGTGGCCTCATTTTTTTACCAAGCTAAGTCATTAAGCAATACAAATTAAAAAATAAATACTTGATGCTGATTGCACAAACCCAAGGATGCCATAGAGGTAGATTTAGAAAATATTTAGGTTGAAGTCTCTCCGATTTTGGTGTGTGTTTTTCTCTAGTGGCACCCTCAACTTTGCAAAACTTAAAAATATTTTTAAAAAAAAGACACGGAAAGGTAAACACTCTCTGCCAAGATTTTCCATACATCCTAGGTTGAGAAATCACATATACATCACCAGTTTTTTCTCTTCAGATTTGTAACTTAGAAGAGCTTTGTCTGAACACCTCCGGGATGATCCCAGATTCACCTAGGCAAGCCCTCTTGGTATCATCCTCTTTCTATAGTACCTAATTAGTAATTTAATTACCCATAATAGTTTCTTGATCATGCAGGTATTTAAAATATATTTCCAATAAGCATAAAGCTTTCATGTTAAACAATCAGGTCAAAAGACTTTAGACTATGATGCAAAAAATACAAAGAAACCACACCAACACTCTTAGAACAAACAAAGTCAAACCTCTATAAAGTATAAATAGATATCTGATAAAATTCATTCCACCATAAAAATGTGCTTAACTAAAGAAAATTCTAATTATTGTGCTTTCAAGAAAAAGATTTCAATGGTAGTGATGTTATAAACGTACCCCTACACCTCGTGAACAATCAATATGTATAAGTATACCATCATAAGGCTCATTTTAAACATCATTATTATCATTTTATAAATCATTTTTATTAAATCAACAAGAAGCAAGCAACAATTGCATTCAGTTCCACTGAAGCAAAGTATATGGCAGTTTCATATACTTATTATGAAACTATCTAGAGTTGCAACTTGATTGTAGAGTCAACCAATTAGTTATTGAAGCCCAATATTGTCTCTTGTGAGAATCAAAGTTACATCAAGCTCTATGAAAATCCAATGTGTCTTGACCATTTCAAACACATTGATATTCAATACAATTTCCTAAGATTCCAAGTTCATTAGGGAGTTGGTAGTGTTGGACCAGATTATGACAAAGTTGCATATGGTTAATATTTTGTCAAAGCTCCTACCAAAGGGGAATTTTGACAAGTTGGGGGGGAATCTTGGGTTATTGGAAATTTTTTTTCTCAAGAGTGTTAGATTACCTAGTTGGTCTGAGTTGGTCTCACCTCAGCCTTGAGAAGTTGAGCAGCACCAGGATTACAGAGCTAGATTGTGGTATACCAGCCAAAAATATTTCTAAATACAGCTAGAATCTTATAAGGACACCTTCGAGGATAGACGCATTATTTGTTGGGTAACACCCACCAAGTATGGCACATTAGTTGAGGAGATTAACACCATCATCTTAGGTGCATTCATGAGTGCACACTTATGGAATGAGGCACCTTCAGGAGAGGAGTTATATTTACTATGATAATGCACTACTCTAAATGAAAAGCCTTGCATACAAGGCAAAGTTATGATGGAGTTGCTCATGCTCAAGGGAGATGCACCACTAATGCTATCATTAGCCCGTTTTCTAACATCACCTTCTCTTAACTTATAAATGAAAAGGATGGGCACACTAGTTAGACATTTGTAGAAATAGATAATAAGTGTGAGTCTAGCTTGTAGGTTGTAGTAGGAGCTTTTGTGAGATGACAACTTGCTGTGGCATTCTTCTATTTGAGTAATAAAGACTTTTATGCAATTGTTGTTGGAGCCTGCTCTTTTTATCCTGAATTCTTAGATTGCAAATTTGTGTAGAGTGGACCTAATATATTTGTTTTTTTAATCCACTGTACATGTTTTGTTTGGACTCTTGAATTTACATCCTTCAATTTCTACTCATACAAATCTGAAATTTTGATAGGAAGATACTAAAGTTCAGTCATGTTGTTAGGATTTTTTAATTCTCTGACGGTATTATCTTGTTTTCAATAGTATTTGCATATTTCTGCATCACAGCTCATGTCTTCCATTTCATTCTACTATAATACAAAAATTATTTCTAGTATAGTTTATTTTATATCTGCTTTTTACTTAATTGATCTTTTATTTTATTTTATAGGAGCAGTACTTAGCAATCTCAATTCACACTCCCTTTGTATTCACACTTTTGTATATGTGTGGTCGTTGGACATCATTTCATCTTTATATTATCTTTGAGTGCATACTTGTGTATCACAATTCACATGTTAGAATTGACAATCATGAATCAACATGTTGCATTTTTGTGTTGTATGACCTTAAGTTGTTGTTTCTAGTTAGTCTTGCAGCAAGTGTCTTCATAGAAAACCCTGCAACCACAATTCTAGCTAAGGAAAATAAACTTGTTGTGTCCAATGGCTGAAAAGCATGCCAAATTAGATCTCAAAGATGAATATAGTTCAATACAAATAATGTGACTGAAATTCTCCAAAACAATACTTGTAGCCAAGTATTATATCATTTTCATGGAAAGCCAATAAACTCAATACAATTTTCTAGGGAAAAAATAATGTAGAAGCCAACACACATGGCCTTGGCAATTTTATAGTCTAATATTTGCCGGGATAAAGATAGGAAAAATAACCTTTTCCCAACTGTAAATCGTTCATGTGTTGTAAATGTCATGAATTAAAAAGACACAGTAACAAGAAGTATGGAATTGGTTTGTTGACCTATCATTTGATTAAATACTAAATGCCCTAGCAATATTCTTATGGGGCTAAGCCAAATTTCTACATAATACTTATTGGCAACCACTACTCTTGATGCATTCACCCTTCAAAGGATTTATCATCACATGACTCCAATGGTTATTCTTGTTGAGCATTTGCTCCCCTAAAATATTCATGGGTATACACAAACTATTAGATATTCTAATGTATATTAAGGATTTAGTGGAATATTGCAAGATCCAAATATGGGCACAAGTTAGACAAGGAAACAATCTAAAATCCTAGAAATGACGAAGTACAATGATATTCAAAGGAATGACTCAGAAGAGAGATTGCAACAGTGGAAGCACAAGAATTTAACATCTTCGGGACTATAGAAATATTAATGCCAATGCTATATAACAAGATCCTTTGAGGGCTCATTGGCTATAATATGGATGATGGTTTTCTCTGGATAAATAAGAAAGAGAGAGAGAGAGAGACCAGGTTCTAATAACAGATATCACCAGTCTCTATTTAAAATGGATTCCTAGACACCAAGACCTATCAAGGTGAGATGAATGCTATAAAATTAAATCATTGGTTGCAGAAAATAAAATTTAGAATTTTACTTCATTGGGGTAGCATCGAATGTGAAAAAATGGCATTCCTCATGTTCCCATGAAACCATATCCCCTTTGGTTGGTAGCACACTAGCCTATGATAAATTTTTCTCATCTTAGATACTCTACAAGTGATTTGGAAAGAGGAGGTAAAAATGGTAATTGTTGGCAGTTTTAATTTCAAGACATTTTAGTGGGGCATTGACTGGTAGACAGTGAGATTACATTGAAATGTGGCTTTGTTGCAACACTGCAAAATTATATAGGAAAATTTTTGTACAAAAATTGCAACTAGAGGCAGTTTTGGCCTTCACAAAACTGAAACAGGGAGACTCTTTATGTGGTTGTATCTGTTCAATATGTATCACATTAATAGGGATATCAATCAACTAATGGATCACTAAGGTAATCACACAATTAGCCTAGACTAAAAGTGGGGCATATTTTTCAAAGGTGATTCTAGAACTATATATTGAGAAGACCTTGACAAAGGTTTTATTTGATTACATAGTTGTTATATTTTTAAGGTCAAGTAATTAAGCTAAGATTTGGCATAAACATAATTGAAATAAACCAAGAAAGGTGTGAACATAAGTTTGAAATAGTCTCTAACTTGGTGTTGGGAAATGACTTTGTTTCATATAAAGATTAGGTGTTGTTCTTGTCATAAAAAAACCCTATATGAATTTACCTTGTCAATAGTTAGAGTCCTTTACATTTGAAAACATACCTCATGTATGCGTTGAATTGACACAATGATACAAATTACAGTGAAAAAAATAGTGATCCTATAGTTGTCAACATGTGATAGTAATTCTCGCTGCAATCTCATTGTGCATAGGTACCTATTAGAAGATCGATAGTTGTTTGGAAACGTCGGAAAAAGTGATTTGGAAAGAGGAGGTAAAAATGGTAATTTTTGGCAGTTTTAATTTCAGGACATTTTAGTGGGGCATTGGCTAGTAGACAGTGAGATTACGTTGAAATGTGGATTTGTTGCAACATTGCAGAATTATCTAGGAAAAATTTTGTACAAAAATTGCAACTAGAGGCAGTTCTGGCCCTCATAGAACTGAAACAGGGAGAATCTGTATGTGGTTGTAACTATTCTATATGTATCACATTAATAAGGATATCAATCAACTAATGTATCACTAAGGTAATTACACCATTAGCCTAAAAGGGGGGCATATTTTTCAAAGGTGATTCTAGAACTATATATTGACAAGACCTTGACAAAGGTTTTATTTGATTACATAGTTGTTATAGTTTTAAGGTCAAGTAATTAAGCTAAGCGTTGGCATAAACAGAACTGAAATAAACCAAGAAAGGTGTGAACATAAGTTTGAAATAGTATCTAACTTGGTGTTGTGAAATGACTTTGTTTCATAGAAAGATTAGGTGTTGTTCTTGTAATAAGAAAACCCTATCTGAATTTACCTTGTTCCATTTGACAACATACCTCATGTATGCGCTGAATTGACACAATGATACAAATTACAGTGAAAAAACATAGTGATCCTACAGTTGTCAACATGTGATAGTAATTCTTTCTGCAATCTCATTATGCATAGGTACCTATTAGAAGAGCGACAGTTGTTTGGAAACATCGGAAAAAGTGATTTGTAAAGAGGAGGTAAAAATGGTAAAACAAGTGATTTGGAAAGAGGTAAAAATGGTAATTTTTGGCAGTTTTAATTTCAGGATATTTTAGTGGGGCATTGGCTGGTAGACAATGATATTACGTTGAAATGTGGCTTTGTTGCAACACTGCAGAATTATCTAGGAAAATTTTTATACAAAAATTGCAACTAGAGGCAGTTCTGGCCCTCATAGAATTGAAACAGGGAGACTCTATATGTGGTTGTAACTTTTCTATATGTATCACATTAATAGGGATATCAATCAACTAATCGATCACTAAGGTAATTACACCATTAGCCTAGACTAAAAGGGGGGCATATTTTTCAAAGGTGATTCTAGAACTATATATTGACAAGACCTTGACAAAGGTTTTATTTGATTACATAGTTGTTATAGTTTTAAGGTCAAGTAATTAAGCTATGAGTTGGCATAGATAGAACTGAAATAAACCAAGAAAGGTGTGAACATAATTTTGAAATAGTCTCTAACTTGGTGTTGTGAAATGACTTTGTTTCATATAAAGATTAGGTGTTGTTCTTGTCATAAAAAAACCCTATATGAATTTACCTTGTCAACGGTTAGAGTGCTTTCCATTTGACAACATACCTCATGTATGCATTGAATTGACACAATGATACAAATTACAGTGAAAAAACATAGCGATCCTACAGTTGTCAACATGTGATAGTAATTCTCGCTGCAAACTCATTGTGCATAGGTACAACAACTCGGGAAATCTCTGTCAAGGAATTATTAGACTTATCATTTTTCATTTTGTGTTTTCAAGTTAGATATTTTTTTCAAGTTTTCAAATTTCTAATTTTATTGCAATGTGGCAGACTGATCATGGCAGTACAGGAACAACCCGAGACAGGATGATCACAGAAAGGGGCTAGCGAAAGAACATGTAAAGTGCCAGCATTGCTCTATCTTCAGGTATTTTATTTATTTACATAATTGAAATAATATTAATTTTGTTCAAATATGCAGACACCTAGCCATTGTATGCTTGATGATTCCCTCTACGACGAAGAGCTTTCTTCATCCCCATGTCCATTGTTGTTGCTGCGAAAAAAGGCACAAAAAGCAACGTTGGAATTTGAGCATTTGGTAGACGCTTCGCCTCAAACACCTGAAATAGCAATGAGGATAACACAACTTATGACCCAGCTAGAAACATATAAGGTAATAATAAAAAATAAAAAGGATATTTTTTTTGTTCTGCATGAGATGAATTGTGATAGTTTGATTATTAGTTTTTACATTAACTAAACTAACAAAAAAATTATTTTATATGTAGCATTATCTAACACCTGCTGCACCCGGTGTTGGTGGTAGTGGGACACAAGGGAAAAATATTGTTGAGCCACCCTCTCATACACCTTCTATGCCTTTAGGTGGCAGCCGAGAAACATACCCTGCCAAAGAAGACACCCAAACAATCGTTGAATGTGATGGTAGTGATGAGGTTGATATGGCCAACTATATTATTGTGTTTCCTGGAGCTACACATGTCAGCTCCACAGGGACCATTAATGGCACGTTGTTGGTGAAAAATGAAGGTGTCCCTATAAAGCACGCACAACTCCTAGGTAAGTTTTAATATTTTAACTATTTCATGTACTCTATCTAAAACATATTGTATCATGATTTTTATTTTTAAATTAATGATAATATATTTTTTCTGTGTGGGAAACGATGATTTCTACAACTTTTTGGAGAGCCATGCGTTGGTAATTTTTTTCCCAACCATACGCACAAGGTGGAATTCCCAGAATTCCAACCTGAAAAAAGAACTTCTAGATTATCTAGAAGCCCTTTTTGGGGTGGGCACATTTGACAGAACAACGGTGGCTCAGGTAGCTGGAAAATATTTGAAATATACCAGGGACACATATAGGACACAATTGAAATGTAACCCTAGATATGAGCGTCCTCTCATAGTTCCAGAGAGTGATTGGACAACACTCATCCATGAAGGAAAAGAGAAAAGGGAAAAGAAAGAAGGAAAATTGCCAACTGGACCCGCAAGGTAAATTACAACTTTAATTCAATAGCTTTAATTTTCTCTATGTCTAAAATAAAAGTGTGCTACGTCATATCTGACTTCAATCTTTTGATGATAGGTTGCTTGAAACCTCGAAGGCAACCAAAGCTAGGATTGAAAAAAAGGGCCATCACAAGCTAGGCCAGGGCGGCTACTTGAAATTAGCCGCAAGAATTGTAAGTAGCTAAACATCTTATAATTAATTGTATCGCCTTCCAACGTTTTTTTAATCCCATAAAATAACATTAAAAATACACAATCATATGTAATGTAGGGTGATAACTTTAGAACAGAAACTATAGAGGAGGATAAAAAGATCGCTTTCCATTCCGGCTATGAAGCCATGGTTGAATATCGTAGAAGCTTGGGACAGGTCCCAAGATCCAGAATGCCTGATAAGGTAAAACGTTAACCTTTCAATATGTTTTTTTTCATCCATAAATTTAATGTCTAACAACTTTGTTTAAATCAGGGGAGCAACATTTTCAATGAGCCAAAAAACCCAGTTGTAGAGCAGTGTGTTGACAGTAGAATATTGCCAAAAGAAAATGTTCCTAACGTGCAACCTGATCATTGTAGTGGGGACCAAGTCGGCAATGCTACTATCAGTGAGGACCATGACGGTAATTAATTTCCACTTATAATTTTTTCTAATTATACTTTGATGGTTGTCCTTATAATTTTTTTTTTTAATGACAGAGAATGTTGTACTTGAGGATCTTACCACCAGAGAGGAAGACAGGGCAATGGCCCCAACGGTGACAACTGGTGCATTAGGTATATAATCTCATTGCAATTTTTTTTTATTAATATTACCGAACTAGTTCAATGATATTTAAAAACTGACAATTAAAATTTAATATTATCTATTTTTGTAGGCAATGCCCCTTCACTGGATGAGACCAGACATCGTGACTACGCAACTAGGTCAGCAGTGCAGGAAAGACACGAAACAGGAGTAGAGCATGATGATGTTAGTGATGTAGTTAGGAGCTTTAGAAGTAGGAAGAAGAAAAAGAAAATTTGATAATGTAAAATATTGTATTATTATAAGACAAACGTTACCATACTTGGAACGTTTTTTGCGTTATATAAAAAACTCATTTATCATACTATTTTTATGTCAAGCACTAATTTCAATGTTTCCTTGCATACTTTTTGTTGCATTGTTTTTTTTATTAGTTATTGAATATTTTTTTTTCTTCTCATGAAAGTAAAAAATGAAATATAGATTGGGTATTGGGAAATTGAGAGTGATGTGAGTGGGAGGAGGGGCCATAAGAGCTTCCACCTTCACGTGGTTGGCCCTGTTTAGTAGAGAATAATTTATTAGAGTGATTTAATCTTGGAGCAAACCTCCCTTGATCCAACGTAGAAAAAAAAAAATCATTGTTGACTTAGTTGCTACTCTTTTAGATCGTGGGAGGCTTGTTCCAAGTTCAGGCAACTCCAATAAATTGTTCTTGAAACAAAAAGGAGCTTATTCAGGTATGTTTTGACATTTTCAACATATGTTCTAACATTATCATAAGAATGCATCTTAGAGTAAAAAATACTACATCCATTACTTTTATTTATTGTATAGATAATTATGGATTTTGAATGACTTGGCAGCGCAGGTACAAATCCTCTTGCATCATGAGCAATACAACTTGTCAACCAGGGTCATGTCCAGGATATTTTTTCCTGCGCACTTGACCAGGTTCGTAGTGTCACATTTTCTAAGTTCCTTTACAGAGCATAATTAAATATTAAGATTGTTCATGATTATTATCTGGTTTTTTGTGTGTTTTTTCATCTATTTGATTGTAAGAAACTCTGCATGTTTCCTGTTTTTCACTATGATTTCTCCATTTACCACTCCTAGGATGAATCTGACTTTATTGTCCAATTTCAGCAGATCAAGCTGAAGTTTTTCCAATTGGAATTTCTTTCTCTTTTCATAGAATTCAAGATGGATATGATTGAAGTGTTCCAAAACTTGCTTAGGGGTCTCATTTTTATGATTGATTCCCTTTGAGCCAAAAAGATGCATGTTACTTGTACTGATTGTAGTAGTCATTTTGAATTTCCTTAAAAGGCCCTCTTGAAGTGAAATCTTCATATTCTCTTCAGACAATGACACCTCTAAATGGACCCCGGTATCAGTATTGTATTCCTTATAGTCCCTTATGAATGGTTCTTTAATCTTATCATTCCCAGTCATCACTGCTTCCAGAAATTCCTTGTAATCCTGAGTCCACTTGCGAATAGGAAACTCTATAATTCTTAATGTTGTCTCATTAATTTCCTCTATGATGCCACTAATCGTGTAAGACACACAATTATCCTTTATAGTTGTTCGTTCAATTGTACCCTTAAAACCATTGTACCAAGGTGCCAAGCCAATGGTGTATTGACCAGTGCTCTGGGATGTTGAAATGTCCCTTAATCCTAGGCCAATCAATATATTATAATAAAGTGATAAAAAATATACATATCGTCGCATAGGCTCAGATCATATCTAGATCCATAAGCTTGTATAGTTTATATGAGGATAGTGTTTCCCTAATCTACATTATCTCATGTTGGTCTTTTATAAAAAGTACGTTTCAGTGTTACTCTAGTGTATACTACAATGTCCATATTCATCATACAGGTTAAGGATAGAGTAATAGCATACAATATTATTCTACCTAATAAATCATCTTGTATTTCAATAGCTAATGTGGACATAGGTGTAATGTAAGCTCAATACTGAGATATGCTTGTTCTTGTTCTAGCTCGATATCATTGAATATGCTCTTTCCAGCTTTGATTAGTGAAAAGAGTTGGATTCGCTTAAGCTGAGTAATGTATTCACTCTTATCTCTCTGCTATGATTCCCATGTATTAGTTACAATGATAACATTTATATGGAACTAAAAGCAAATTGGTATATATAAGAGACCGTATCATACCTATGATGCCCATATTAAGCTTATTAAATATCACTATGTCACCTTACTTAAGCTAGTAGTAAGCTCTATTGAATCTATAAGCTTATTGATTTCACTATGCTATTATTATTAATGAATCAAGTCCATTGAATCAGTGACCAAGCTTTTCTTGATGTAACTACACATAATGGAATAACAGATATTCATATAAACATGATATCCTTAATACAGGTCTTAGATTACAGTGTCCAAGAACTCCATATTCAAGCTAAGCTCCTTGTTATGACATAATGATCTATGTTTCCCTATTCATTTCATACCTTATTAACACTGATCAGAATCATAGTAATAAGTACATAGCCTTACTAGATCTATGCCAACATGTGTATCTTATAAACCTTAAGTAGAATCACAGTTTGATTGCTAATGTTTATATAATAGCTGATCTTGTATGATTGGTTAAGCTTAGCATTTATATGAGTGTACCATTACACAAGCCATAGTGAAATTCTCCCTTGTGCCTTCGTTCGGTCAGGTGTGCTGTGCCATTTCGTTTGAGGGCACCCGCCCAAACCTGTTCGGGTCGGGCCGTTTTGGTTGAGGTCACCCACCCAAATGCATTCGAGCATGGTTCTTAGAGCCACCCAACCAGTAAAATTGAATAGATGTCTTGTTTTTGCATATGCACATATTGACAGTAAAGAGAGATTTCATCTCATGAGCATGTGGCGTGGGAATAAAACATATGTAATCCCTATGTGTGGGGTTAATTAAACCTATGCTTACAATGTTTACTGTTTGCATATCGTATTGTGTGGGGGTAGATAAATCGTAGCCATATCACATAGGCCCCATTCACTTACGAAGACTCCCCAAACTCTGCCCCCAATTTGGTTGATCTTGCTCAGCTTGAAAATTTTGAATTTTCATTGATGATTGATTTTCCTCTCACTCAAATGCAAAAGGAAGATGAATTTCATCTTTTTCCTCCATAATTTCCACATTCGACATCTATTGTAGCTATTCATCTATGCTCATCTGGAATCACCACAAGTTGTACTTTTTTTTTTTGCAATGGATTCTTGATGTTGATTTCGACATGATTTTTCCTCCTCAAAAAACATATCCTGGTTGTAAGCATGGTTGTGGTATGTTGATATTCAGATGAAAAATACAATTTGTAGCCCTTGATATGCTAGGGGTTACCTTGATATTAAAAATGGTGTATTCATACTCCTTCTGAATAACCAATAAAGGGTCAAGGAAATTGACCAATATGTTGTCAAGTTTTATCTTATCCATCTCTGGGGCAAGTTGCTTTTCGGCTAACTCCACAGCTTTTGATCTCAAATTTTCCAATTTCTTCCTGCTCTCATATGATACACTACAAGAAAAAATCACATTGGTGAGGGTCATGCTTGTGACAGACCTTTAAGGTCCGTCACCAATGTCACATATGGTGATGGTCCTTAAAAAACCATCACTGTAAGTGTATATAGTGATGGTCCTTTATGGTCTATCACCAAAGAAATTTTCAATGTCACTTTTGGTGAGGGTAGTTAAAGGCCCATCACTAATTCTCTCTTTGGTGACACTTCTAGTGACAAACTTTTAATGACCCTCACCAATGCTCTTTTTGTTACTTTTAGTGACAATCAAAAAATGTCCGTCATCATTGATCATTAAAAAACTATCACTGTAAGTGTATATAGTGATGGTCCTTTATGGTCTGTCACCAAAGAAATTTTCAATGAAACTTTTGGTGAGGGTCGTTAAAGGCCCATCACCAATTCTCTCTCTGGTGACACTTCTAGTGATGGACTTTTAATGACCCTCACCAATACTCTTTTTGTTACTTTTGGTGATGGTCGAAAAATGTTCGTCATCATTGATCATTCCAATGAGTTTTTGATGACACTATGTTTTATAATATGTCCAAGGCCATAGTGGTTAGGGTCAGTCAATTTTTTAAGAAGTAATTAGTGTGTATCATTTCCCTCAAGTAATGACTAGTCGAATAGAGATTTCCTATGAGTCAACACATGATTCATAAATTTTAAGTTTATTATCTAGAAAATTCCATTTAGATAAATTTCCACTACTGTGTGTAGGAAATATATTATTTAATACATAATCAAGCTCTGACAATTATATTAATAAGAAAGACCTAACAATCCTCAACAATTTGGGCACACCTTAAATTAATGCTTTGGCACACACTAACATTTCTTATCACCCCACATGTCTTAGAACATCTTTGTACCTAGAAAATCTTGTGATGACACTGACGCCCAAGCACATGGTGGCATGTGCTAGCACAACATGGAACTCTCCTAGCATGTGTTGGCATGTTGCATATAGTCCCTAGCATGCCCTGGAACACCTTGGTCGAATGCATTGAAATACATTAGCACTTGGCACACAATGCCACTTGGCATGTATTGGGACCTATTATTAGTGTGCCTAGCATGCCCCTTTTCAAAAAGATAAAGTCCTAACTTATTAACCCTCTTATTGGTTCTTCCTTTTGTTGCCCTGACACATATTGACATACCCTGTTACCCTGCACCACATCCTTAGCACCTAGCATGTATTGGCATATCTCAACACTATTAATTGGAACATGATATAATTAGCACACCCTGGAACTCCCAAGCACACTTTGGGAATTCTTGACATGCCTTGATATTCCCTAGCATGCCTTGTCACTCCCTCCTTGGCATGACAACTAACACTCATTAATGTTGAAGATTACAACAAGAAACAGTGAAGGAGGCATCCTGAAACATTATCCTTGATCCTAGTTGGAAAATAATCACCTAAACTAGGTGGGGCCCACACAGGTGATTTTTGGCGCAAAGTCTATTTTTAGACTATGTCTATTTTTAGACATGCCGATCATATTCTATGAGTTGCAGGATGCTATTTGTGGATGGTTGGTCAAGTTGGAAAAATAGATGGACTTCTATTTTTAGACATATTGGGCGGAGTCTATTTTTAGATTGCCAATTGAAAAATAGATATGTCGAATATTATTAGCTCTTAATAATATTTGGACTCTAAACATTATCTTATTCTCTTGGAGCACTTCAATTAAGTGCACAGATGTGGCACAGTAGCTGACAGAAGGAATTACGCTATTCCTGAGGGTTTAATAGAGCTATTGCATGGAGGACTTTAGTTATAACTCATGTGACAGAGTTTGCTGGAGTTGGAGAAGTAGTTGGTGGAGTTGAATTTAGTTTAACTCAGTTAGACTCAGTTGAGCTAGTTGTATCTAGTCTAACTAAGTGATACACTAGTGAGAGTGGTGTGAATTAATTAGTAAATTAATTCAATAAATAATAACTCATTAATCAACTAAAGAATACATCAATTAACTACAGTGCATGGCATTTTTAGTGGAGACCAATGGAGAGATAGGTGAAAGAGCAAGTGTGACTATCAGTTGTGACTATAGTGATGCATTGATTACATCCAACACTCAGTGGAGATGCCAATGAGGATTGCGAGAGCAAGGCTGGAGCAATTTGAGTTCATTTAGAGCCATTCTTTAGCATGGATTGCGCAGTAGAGGCATGCTAGCAGGTGGAAAAGATCGGTGTTACACCATTTTTTGGTCATCTAACCTATTATCATTAGATGGACCAAAGTACACCATGTAAGACCAATTTTACCCTAAGTAAAATTGCCTTCACTATGTTAAAAGAGGAAACCCCAAAAGGAAATATTAAACAAACCTATATTTGTTTGATTTTCCTCATGGAATAATTAATTAAACCATAATTTAATTATTATTCCCAGTCATGTTTAACCCAAAATCAGAGAAATTAATTCGATAAACCTTTATTTATCTTATTATTTTCTAGGAATAATTATTTAAACCTTATTTAAATAATATTCCTTGTTAAATATGACCAAATCACCCACAAATAATTAAATAAATCATTATTTATTTAATTATCTTTCAACCACTTCCTTAAATAATTAAATAAATCATTATTTATTTGATTATCTTCTAGCCGCTTCCTTAAAAAGATAAATAAATCATTTATTTATTTATTTTTGACAAATTAAGGGATTTGACCCAAGTCAAATACCTTTTCCCTCCAACAAATATAATAAAATATTCCATAAAAAATGGATCTAGATATGGTTAACCCATGCACCAAGATCTAGAATGACCCAATATTTTGTTATAAATAGGAGGGTTTTTCCTACCATTCTTCACCTTTTGTTGCCTATTAGATCACTCTGGATCTATACACTTGGTCCCATTTTTCTACCATTCTTTGTGTGGGTTTTCTACACCAACAAGAGAGAGAAATCTTAGATCTGAAGTGCTGAGGACTTCCAAGAACCCATCCCACTGAGGAGAATTGGATACGCCTTCTTGTTTTCCTCCCAGGTGCCCAATTAATATAAAAATTCTTTCAAAAATTGTTCTTGTCTTGTCTATTGGTATATGGAGAAAACTCTTGTTTTTTCTGCCTAATGTCTTTCCATGCATAGATCTAGTTTTTGCAGCTCTTTTATGTTCAACTAACCGCAGATTTGAAGATATTGGCAGCCACTTTTGTTGTTAGGGCTATTAGTTATGCGTAGCTAAAGAGGTCCTTTTTCGTACACTTCGACAAAGGATTCATACTAACAAATGGCGACTCCACACGAATTTTAAATTACGACTGTTGTCGTTTTTCATATTCCAGTATATCCAGCTACTTCAGACCCTAGGGTTTCTTTTCAGCTGTTTATTTTTCCTATTTTTATGTTGTTTTTCTCACATAAAACCCTAAAACGTTAAAATTTCTAACTTCCGTGTGTTTCTGGCCCTATTGCGCAGGTAAGCGACACCAGCCGCAACTGAGACGACAACTTTTCTGAAAATCTGCCGTCGAGACAACCGGAACGAGAGGTCACACTTTTTGGCCCATAACCTGCGACCTGGACCTCCAGGTCGCACTTTTCTGCCCCTTTTCTGTGACCTACACTGAAAACAGGTCAGAACCTGTGACCTGCCATTTTTTCAGTGATTTTTCTGCAATTTTTCTGGGTTCTGCTGCAGCTTCTGTCAGGGTCTTCCAGCCTCTGTTTCAGCCCGCTTTGACCTGGTTTTCATCTGTTTTATCTCATCTAAGTGGGAACCTATCCCCCTAGGGCTTCAGTACCCTCCACTTTTTTTGGAAGAGTTTTTAGTTGTTTCAGCCTCTGTTTTTCTGACTTTCAGCTCCCCCTTGTCCAGATCTGTTACCTCCTTTTCAGATCCCTTTAAGTCAGCCTCTCTTCCTTTCAAAGCACCTCTTGTTGTTTTGTTTGGACCTCTCTTTAGGACCTCCTCCCTGTCCTTTCCGCCTTTTGCTGATTTCCTCCCTTTTTCCAGCCACCTTGCCTCTGTCTCTTGGCTGTGATCTGCACCTCTTTTCAGCAGCCTTATCCTCTAGATCCCTGTCCCTTTTTGACCTTAGATCTATTGGCCTCTTGTCCGTGTGTTTTGCCTAGATTTTTTCCCTTTTTTATCTGAGTTTTGAGATACCCGCCTTCTTGGGTTAGATAGATGCACAAGTAGCTGTTAATTTTCTGTTATTTCAGCATTATATACTATTCTCTGTAGGTTTATTTTCAGTTACGCAGCACACTTTTTTCTTGCTCTCAAAACGGAAAGGGTTTAAAAATTAAAATTAACGCACGCCACACACTGACCCTAAGTGAAGAAGCGCCTAGTTAACACCGCCTGGAAAAGACTCTAAAATCAATTGTCACTGCACCTTTTCTGCCCTTGACCTCACTTGATTCTGTCCCTTTCTGCCCTTGTCGGTTTCCTTCTTCCCGTCATCATTGTGCCCCCAAGGCGCCTTTCCCGGAGACTTCTTGGCCTTCACCCTCAGTTTCCGGTCGATCGACCTGCTCCGTCCCGCCGTCGTCGAGCCAGTCCTCCTCCGAGTCCGCACTCCGACTCCTCTCCTGATTCATTGGGTTCTCCTTCTCCTCCTGGTTCTCCCCCTGTCACCTTCACTATGTCTGGTCCAGGGCCTAATGCTGGTGGTGCTCCAGGCCCTAATGCCGGACCTGCCACTAGCGGAACCGCCACAGGAACTACCTCGGCCACACCCTTGCTGCCGTACATTGCAGGCCTCAGCCTCCCCGATTTCAATCAGTTGATCAATGACCCTATCCGCCACGATGTTGGTTGGCCTGCTATGCCAACCAAGCTCCCCTCCGATATCCCTAAGTTCGAAGGCCTTGCTGGAGAAGATCCAACCAATCATGTCTGATCTTTACACATGTGGTGTTCCTCCAATTCCATTACCGATGACTCCATCCGTCTTCGTTTGTTCCAACGCACACTTACCGGTGAAGCTTCTAAATGGTATTTTGAACAAGCCACCTCTTCCCATACCACCTTTGCAACCCTTGCCCAAGCCTTTTTATCTTATTTCCAGCTCCCTCTCCGATACGATACTGGCACGGAGCTCTTGACTTCATTCAAGCAAACCTCTTCGACTCGCCTTTCCGCCCATGTTCAGGAATGGCGACGAAGACGAAGCTTATGTCGAGCCCCCCCCTTCGAAGATCGGGTTTACATGGACTGGTTCCTTCGCACCCTCTTAGCTCCTATCGGCAAAGATGTCGCCTCTCATTTTCCTCAAACTGAAGAAGCCGCCCTCCAAATAGCCTTGAAATATGACCTGATCTACTCTCAATCTGGTTATGTTTATACCGTCCTTCCTGACCTTCCCAGGCCTGGCAACGCTAACGCCCCGGGGGCATCTCATTCCGCCAATGGTATCGTTGGAGCCCTTTCCCATCCGTACGCTCAACCTTCTATGGGCTATGGTCTCCCTCAGGAAGGGGCCAGCACCTCTAGCACTCTTCCCCCTCCCGGTAGCATGTATCCAGGATATGGCACGCCTCCTCCTTTTGCCCAACCTCCTGCTTACCTTAATGTTTCCCAACCCCACCATTACCCTTATCTGCAGCCTGGTGCGCTAGCTCCTCCAGCATACGCGCTTCCATCTCCCTTGCCTCCTCAAAACCCGCAACAGCACTTACAGCCCCCTCCAGGGCAAGTATTTTCACAGCAGGTCACGACTAATCCCCCTTCTTCTCAAAGAAGGCGGAGAGGCAATCAAAACCAATCTACCCCTGATACCCATGGACCCAATTCTGGTGTGGACCCTAACACTGCTAACCAGCAACAGGGCGCTCAGCCCAAGCCGGACAGGCCGCTTCACACAAATAAGCCTTGTTCGTGTTGCGGTGTTTATGGTCATTACACCCACGATTGTCCCCTCTTACCCCATATGCGGCAGATGTGGGAGTCTCAAGCCACATTGCGCGGGCAACACGCCTCCCCTCATGCTCCGCCTAATGTGGCCACTACCCAACCGGCTGTGTTTACTGATCCTTTCCCTCAGCAAGGATTCGTGGCTACCCAACTGCCTGACAGCCAGGTCGCCACTCCCCCTTCTCTTTCTGGTTCCTTTGATTACCAGATCCTTATAATGCACTCCGATCCTAACCCGACCGTCGACCTTCACCTTCAAACTCGGTCTTGCCAGTACCCCAAGCCTCCTGCTTAGTTTTCCCCCGAGCCTCCTTCTTCAGGTTCTACAGAGCCTCTTTCGACATCCAGTGGCCCCTTACATATCCCTCAACCCAAGGTTAAGGTCCATACCAAGATTCCTAAGGGACCCCTACGTCGAAACGCTACTTCCGGTCGAGCTACTCATTCGTATAGTATAGTAGATGATTTGGCGCAATCTCCTGCTGCCATTTCCACACTGGAACTCCTCCAGTCGTGCCCTTCCCAAAAGAAGGCTCTACTATCTGCCGTGGGCGCTGTAGATCCTGTTGATGACCAAATGATTATTTTCGACGCCACTCAATCGGACCATCCCCCTCTTCCTGCTTCCGTCGCCTTCCAAATCCCAGTCAAAATCCGGAACGCCAACATTTCACAGTGTATAATTGATGAGGGGGCATCCACTTGTGTGATGTCCGCTTCGGTTTGGAAGCAACTCGGATCCCCTGAGCTGGCCCCTTCCACGATCACCCTTCGAGCGTGGGACAGCCATGCCTCCCAGCCCATTGGCCTTTTCCATAATTTTCCTATCACCCTCGCCGGTAAGACTGTTTGCGTTGACGTCAAAGTCATAGACGTCCCGCTAGACTACAACATTCTATTGGGGCGAAGCTACACCTATGCTATGTCTATTGTCCCATCCGCGGTTTTCCGCAAGATGTCTTTCCCCCATAATGGAAAGATAGTCACCATCGACCAGTTGACATATCATGAGCCAAAATCTCAGACCTCACCTGAGATGACCATCTCTTCTATAGCCAACAAGCAAACCGTTGATTCCTTGACCAGTGTCTCCCCCGGCGTTTACAAAGATTCCTCCCTTGTTGGAAATTTTCCTAATCTCCCTCCTCCTCCCATCACGGATCCCAGCTCATCGAATGTTTGCATGATGCAATCGTCTCAAGCTGCCCGTAAGCGGCCTGCCTCGGCTACTCAGCAACCTCCCCCTCGCCCTCCGCAACCCACTCCTAGCCCTTCATCTCAGCCAGCCGGACCTCCTCCTTCTGGCCCTCCCCCTACAGCTGATATCCCTGAACCCCTTTATCCTCCTGGATCGGTTCCCCCAGGCCTTAACCATCTCGGAGCCGTCCCTCCTGGTCATTTCCTTGCTGGGCAGATACCTTTCCTGGCTCCCCCTCCCGGAGTATATTCTGTCCCCGTCATGGCCACCCTCTCTCTCCCTAACCTGACCTTGGGCATACCGGTCTGGTACCTTGATCCCCCAGCCACCACCCCTCCTGGTCACCCCAAACCCTACATGGCTTTGAAATCGGTTCAACCGGTCCCCCTCGCTTCCTCCGTTGCCACTATGCCCCCCGCACCTCCATAGGACCCTTCTCCTGTCGTGACGGCTCCCGGGAAGAAAGGCAAAGCCCGCAAGGGGGCACCCAAAGACAAGACCACCACGACTGACCCGGCCCCTCCTCCGCCCGCAAAGCCTTGTGCCTTATGTGATGTCACCGGTCATGCCACCCATGCTTTTCCCAAGTTGCCCCGTATTCAGCCCATGGTTAAAGTCGCGTTCCCCGAGTCTACGGTCCCTGAAGCCTCCATTCCTTCTTCGTCCGTAACCAAGAACCCCAAGACTCTCTGCACCAACAAGCCCTGTGCTTTGCGCGGCGTTCATGGCCATTACTCCCACCATTTTCCTCACCTGACACATTACCGCGCCTCTTTAGAGGTGGTCCGAGAGTATGAGGTTGAACAAAATCAATCCGCCTCTCCCATCCTCGCGCAGTATGCTTCAGGTCAGCCTGAGGATCCCCCCGCTCCCATCGACATTCCCCCCCCTTGATGTCCAGATGACGGAATCTACTATAACCATTCTTTACCTATCCTCCTCTGCGAGACACTTGAAGCCTAGCCCCCCTGCATCCTCCCCTGTTGTGTCCCCTGACCACCCCTTTTCTACCCATATACGAGATCACTCCACCCGTGTCTCTGTTGACCTCCGCAGCCCGAGTCCTCACCATACTTCCAATAGCCCTCATACACCACCCTCTAGTTTGTATATGAGTCATCATCATCCTGCTCCTTGCACTCCCTCCCGCAGTTGCCACCCGATGTCTTCTGTGCACTCACGCTGCCATCATTGCCTCTCCTCCCCTCATTTGTTTTCTTGTAACACCATTCCGCAGGACCCCCCGTCCACACCCTTTATCGGTTATGCCGATGGTGCAAGTCGTTACTCCCGGAATCTAGCCTCAGCAGGTTGGGCCATCTTCACCCCCTTGCATGCCCTTGTTCTCTCTAACGGGGTCTGCATTGGTTCTGCCACCAACAATCAGGCCGAATATGATGCAGTGCGTGGTCTCTTAGCTGATGCCCTCTTCCATCGCATCCTCCATCTGCACGTTCGTTTAGATTCCCTACTTCTTGTCATGCAACTAAATGGTGTTTATCGTGTGCATAACCCTGTACTATTTAGACGCTATTTATGAGTGAAACTCTTGATACGTGCATTTGAAACCATAACTTTCAACCATGTACCTCGAGAACAAAATCACTATGTAGATAGTATTTCAAACCATGTTCTAGATTGGCATTTATCACACGCATTTCATACAAGACAATAACATTCATAATCACTAAAAACGATGCATATCCATAATATGTGTCGCAAAAACATGTGTTTAGAGTCCATCTACTCTGATACATATGACATGCCCATAGCATGTTACAAAAAACTCAAAAACTGGGGGCACCGCCTGCCCCTACATACACACTAGGGGGCACCACATGCCCCACACCTAATCACTATCTAGCAGATCTCGAGCCAATGGCTCTGCCCCTGCAGCCTGTAGATCATGTATCCCCTGACCGGCCATCGCCATGCACCGCATGACCCCTCGCCATTCCGAGGGTAGAACAATACATGGCTCTATGTACTGGTCGTCTAAGTCCTGCCACCCGCGTTCTGATACTCCGATCAGCAACCTTTCGCATCTACGGCGGATGTCCTCCAGAAGGGCGGTTGCATCCTCATTTTGCGCTGCTCTCGACCCACTCGGACCTGCAGCTCCAGCTGCTGCTGGTCGTCACATATATCCAGCTGGTTTTACCGACGCTATTTCTGCATACCAACAGTACATGAATCAGTACCCTAGCTACTATTCAAAAAATTGTAACATGCCCATACAAGAATAGCAATCTGTCACTTACCATCGGGCCCCCAGACTCGACCAGGTGGAAGTGGCAGGTCCGGATTTCCATAATAACTCATCCCACTATAGGGATAGTCGTCTATGTATAACGGCATCTGATCCCAATGGGCAAATAACTCAGGTCAAAACACTCACCCGACCGCCCCTCCTCCTCCTCTGCATAGTAGCCACCCCCACCGGCGAATCCTGGGCTCTCTCAGGCCCCCATTTGGAAACTGTACATGAGGCCGCAAGTTTGGGATCTTCTCAAAGAAGAAGGCGCACAATAATGTCCCATACGAGCAATCATGGTTCACTTGCCACTTGCAGAGCGACAACTGTCATTTTAACGACACCAACATCATTTGGGCCCACCCATAGTATGTCCCACTCAACATGCTCTCTACCAGCATCATCTGCCCCCCGGTGATGTGATGGAACGCCTGGTTGCCCAGGATACACAGCACCGATGTAGCCACTGCACGAGTTTCTAGCCTCTCTAGATCCCCGATCGGTATCCGAGTCCCCTTGACTTGGAGACCCGGTCGACAATGTCGTTCCACAAACTCCATGATATGCTGCCCCCGCGGTAATACTGGCTGCGTGTTTCCCACCATCCCCAGTGGCGGGAGACCCGTCAGGAAATATACGTCCTGGACTGTGAGTTCGATCTTGTGTCCCTGCACTACAAAGACCTCATGTTCTGGATCCCAATAACTGATAATCTGGGCCAACAAGGGCTCTCCTGCTCTCATCAACGAGTTCTCCAAAAACTTTAGAACCCCAAACCTGGCCAACACACGACGGACACCTTGATCCACCTGGATCTCTGCCCGTAATGTACCTAGGTCTCTCTCTCTCCAGTTAACCCGTAAATCTGCCATACTTGCGCAAAAACATCATCTTTGTCAGCATACAGATCGGGAATACCATAACCAAACACAAAAACCCAACTCCCAGCCATAAAACAACACCAAAACCCCCTCATCTCCCAGGTCGCAGTTTTCTGCCCAGTTCAGGACCAGGTCGCAGTTTTTTCCCTGAAACCTACTTCCCAGGTCACACTTTTTGGCCCAAAAAGTGCGACCCGGCCGTAGAGATGAAGGAGGGTCTGTTTCTGGGATTTTGGGCCCTAAACTGAACTTTCAATCCACCAAAATGAAAGAGTAAGGTTAGGCCTCTTACCTGCAACTGACGGATCTCGATTCCAACGGTCGGTTTGTCCGCTACGCTTGCCGCAAGATTTAGGGCCTTCTCTCCTCTCTACATTCACCATAGCAACAATAGCAAATGAGTGAATTTGGAGGGAAAACTGCCTTATTAAAAGAGAACCCCCGTTTCTTCTTTCGACTGCTACGACCACACCATAGCCCCATTTGATAAACCGTCTGCCCCGTTGGAAAGCTCTCACCGAGCCCTCAAATGGGTATCTATTATTTTTTCATGATCTGATACTTCACCAGGACACATTTTGTCCAAGAAGAGTCACTTCCCCTCTCAATAAAATCGAATTTCCTCACTTACAACACTTGTACTCGGGGCACCACTTCGCCTCCTTACTTGTCTTTGCTCGTGTCGATTTTCGTCATGAGTTCCCATCTTGTACTCATGTTTTTATGGTCCCCCACTGGGCCTTTACTGTGTGGCAGCACCATCGAGTCGCCCTTGTTTAAGAGCATCCAAGTTGAGTCATCATCGCATTCATGGAGTCTATCCCGAGTCCCTTGGTACCCCGCTATAGCCCTCCATCCTTTATTGCTTGGTCTCTCTCTTGTGTCGCACTTTATGACCTTCAGTCCCATTGTCCCCCATCCCTTATGATATTGTGTCAGTCGCTGCCAGGTCATTCATGCTCTTTATGCTCTAACAAGGGAAGTCGCCCATTCGCTACTCAGTCCTCTCCATTTCACCATCATCATTAGTGTCAGTCTGTCCGTCGCTCTATTATTTTCTCTCGTGCCTTAGTTGAGGATGTCTCATTGCCTCACCTATGGCGGACCTCCTTCTGTCGACATCAGCTCATTCTTTCCAGAAGCCAGGTCTAGAGAGCAGTGTACCTTGGTTCCAGCTTCCACTCTTGTTCGGTGCCTCGGATCAGGCGAAGGGATCTCTCGTTTCCCTTTGACTTGATTGTTTCTCCTTTCAGCATGTTCGAGATCCGTATACTTGATGGTCCAGTGATCCAGCAGCAGCTCTTGATGATTCCCGGGTGTGTGTGAGATGTCTCAACCCTCATGAGGGGGTGGCCTGGGGTAGCCACACACGCACGCACACACACACACACATATATATATATATATATATATATATATATATATATATATATATATATATATATATATACACAAAAAAAAAAAAAAAAAAAAAAAAAAAAAAAAAAAAAAAAAACGCGCCCAACTGCTATTTTAACACACACACACACACACACCCTCTTCCTTGTAGCCTTAGATGTAGCTCCAGATATTTGATGATGTTGGCCGTAGCCACTTGCAGCGCCTCTTTGATTTGCATGTCTCAGTCAGATTTTGTGAGCCCTTCCCCATTTACAGGGGGAATTTGGGTTGTATTTGTATCTGATGTACTCAGATATTATTGTACAAGTCCTGGCTGTTATCCCAGGCACAACATGTATATGGGATTCTTCATTGTATTTTTATCTAGCTCATGATTATGCCATCTGTACTTTATGGTTCGGTCCCTTGTTTACTGGACACACTATTCTTTTGTACTTTGTCTCAGCGGGCATAGGTATGCCTCCCCCGCCGCCTTCAGCACAGGTACCCTCTCATAAAAAGAGACTTGTTGCACCTACGAGTCTCGTCTCCTCAGGGTCTAGTTCTTCAGCACACTATCTACCTTGCATTTCTCTCTCCGACTTCCCTTTTGTTGTCTAGTGATTGAGTTCTTACAACGTACTTCGGTCATACGATTTGCTCCTGACACTCGCACGCTGGGGGGCAATCTGTTACACCATTTTTTGGTCATCTAACCTATTATCATTAGATGGACCAAAGTACACCATGTAAGACCAATTTTACCCTAAGTAAAATTGCCTTCACTATGTTAAAACAGGAAACCCCAAAAGGAAATATTAAACAAACCTATATTTGTTTGATTTTCCTCATGGAATAATTAATTAAACCATAATTTAATTATTATTCCCAGTCACGTTTAACCCAAAATCAAAGAAATTAATTAGATAAACCTTTATTTATCTTAGGAATAATTATTTAAACCTTATTTAGATAATATTCCTTGTTAAATATGATCAAATCACCCACAAATAGTTAAATAAATCATTATTTATTTAATTGTCTTTCAACCACTTCCTTAAATAATTAAATAAATCATTATTTATTTGATTATCTTCTAACCGCTTCCTTAAAAAGATAAATAAATCATTTATTTATTTATTTTTGATAAATTAAGGGATTTGACCCAAGTCAAATACCTTTTCCCTCCAACAAATATAATAAAATATTCCATAAAAAGTGGATCTAGATCTGGTTAACCCATGCACCAAGATCTAGAATGACCCAATATTTTGTTATAAATAGGAGGGTTTTTCCTACCATTATTCACCTTTTTTTGCCTATTAGATCACTCTGGATCTATACACTTGGTCCCATTTTTCTACCATTTGTTGTGTGAGCTCCCTTTGAGTTCCATTCTTTGTGTGGGTTTGCTACACCAATAAGAGAGAGAAATCTTAGATCTGAAGTGCTGAGGACTTCCAAGAACCCATCCCACTGAGGAGAATTGGATACGCCTTCTTTTTTTCCTCCCAGGTGCCCAATTAATATAAAAATTCTTTCAAAAATTGTTCTTGTCTTGTCTATTGGTATATGGAGCAAACCCTTGTTTTTTCTGCCTAATGTCTTTCCATGCATAGATCTGGTTTTTGCAGTTCTTTTATGTTCAACTAACTGCAGATCTGAAGATATTGGCAGCCACTTTTGTTTTTAGGGCTATTATTTATGCATAGATAAAGAGGTCCTTTTTCGTACACTTCGACAAAGGATTCATACTAACAATCGGTGCATGGATTTGCAAGATCGGGCTTGATTAGTGTGTAGCGATTGTATTGTACTGAGAGCTTGATATGATCATCTTTGTATGAGGATTGTTACATGATATATATGACATATATTATATATATATAGTTGGGATTTTCAGCTTCAGGCTTTCCCATTAAACAACTATGTTAATGTGTGTGAATTTTTATTGTTTCATGTGTGCATTGCAATCTTGATTTAATTTCCGCAGATGATCAATGGTGGAATAGATTATGTATTTTGCATGAAGTTAAAATAGTGTGAGATCAGGAGAATATTGGACATATAACACATAAGTTATATAATTTCTACATGGTATCGAAGCTGTTGATCATTGGAGGAGATTGAAATTATTGAAGAAGTTGAGTTTTGTGCTGGTGGAATTCGAATTTGCTGTAGTGTTTTCTTGGTGTCGAAGTTGAGCATCCATTGAAATGTATTTCAATAGATTGTGATAGGAGTATGCCCTTGATGGAAGCTCGAATTATATTTCATGGAAGGACAGGATGGAGGCAGTGCTGGATGACAATGGGTTGAAGGAGTTCATATATGCTGATATTCCGAAGCCTGCTTCTAGCAATGCAGCCGCACTTGACGCATGGAAAAAGAAGGTAGAAAAGTGTCGAAGGATTCTATTGGAAGGTGTGAAGGACCACATTGTGTCCAGCCTTCATGGTAAAACCACTCCATTCTTAATGTGGAAGGATTTTACAGACTTGTTCCAAAGCAGAAGTGACCAGAGGAAGTTGGTGCTTAAAGACGAGCTCAGAAAAATAAAAATGGAGAAGAATGACACTATTCCAGTATTGAAAAAGTTTTTCCACTGCAGGGATGAGCTTGGGAGTGTAGGAGTCAGTGTTTATGAAGAAGACTTGGTGAGCTTGGCTCTCCTTGGGCTTCTGAAGAGTTGACATAGCTACGAAGACTCTGTCAATGGACAGGAGAAACTGCCAGGATGGGAGTGACTTTGGTTGGATCTTGTGTAGGAGGAGATAAGGCGAAGTACCAGGGATGGATCTTCATCAAAGCAAGATGATGAAGAGGATTGCACTTTGTTTTCCAAGGCAAAGAAGAAGAAGGGGAATAAATTCCATTCTATATATAAGGTCGGTGAAGATGGCAAAGAGCGTGACATGTCCAAAGTGAAGTGTTTTCACTGTCAAAAACATAGGCATTTCGCCACTAATTGTCCACATAAGAAGAAGAAAAAGACAACTACTAGAGCTGCAGCTGGTGAGGCTCTTGCCTCACAATCTGAGCTTTACTTATCATTGATCTCATGCATGGTGTCTAGTGCATTGGGATCAGGTTGGTACTTTGATATTGGTGCTTCCTTTCACATGACGGGAGATGTGAACCTTTTCAGTGACTTGGTGGAGAAATATCTCCAGTTGCATGTATAGTTGGGCAACAATGGATGATAAAATGTGACCAACATTGGTACCATTACCTTTCAGAGGGATTTAGGTAAATTCATTCTTTTACAATATGTATTGCATGTTCCAGGTTTAAAGAATAATTTAATCTCAGTCGCAATGTTAGAGGATAAAGGGTATGATGTTGTCTTTAGTGAAGGAAAAGTTTTCCTTTGGTACAAAGCAACAGGACAAGTCAAGAAGGTTGGAATTTGAGTGAAGAATCTCTACAAACATGAAGTAGATGGGATTTCTACGGAGCTTCCTACTGTTGGGAATTGCAAGAAAGACATGTAATTGAAGCTTGAGAGGGAGCTGGATTTTCATGCAGGTAAGAGTGAACCTCGGGATGTGGAGCAGCCAAAAGATGAGGATCATGGAGTGGGATCAACAACTCATGCAGAGAAATTTCGTGCCAGATGGGCAGAGGGAGTGCATGCAGCTATACCACTAGGTGAGAGGTGGGGTGACATGCATGAGTAATCCCAAGAGGATATTTCTGGGCAAGATTCATGGAGATGGTGTGGATCTCATGAATTGAACCTAGCTACAAGGTGCCCACAGAGCAGCAGTACCATGATCAGTTGGATTGATGTAGGCAGATGAAAGTGATAGTGTCGGATACTGGAGCACGATTCAGAGTTGACAGCAAGTGCAGAGTGCATGGGTGTAGAGTTCAACAGCGCAGTGGTTCCTGAAGACATGTGCAGTTGGTACTAGCAGAAGTCAAAGACTTTGATGATATATGCATTAATACTGATTGAGTTTTTTGGAGCCTTTCAATTTCGGAAGAGTTGCAGAGCATATGCATGGAGTTGCAGGGTGCTTGCAAAGGTTGCAGGGCGAATGCATGGAGTTGCATGTCACATGCAAAGACATTCCTTTCTTGTTGAGAGGGAGTGTTGAAGATTTCAATAGGAAACAGTGAAGGAGGCATACTGAAACATCATCCTTGATCCTAGTTGGAAAATAATCACCTAAACTAGGTGGGGCCCACGCAGGTGATTTTTGGCACAAAGTCTATTTTTAGACATGTCGATCATATTCTATGAGTTGCAGGATGCTATTTGTGGATGGTTGTTCAAGTTGGAAAAATAGATGGAATTCTATTTTTAGACATATTGGGTGGAGTTTATTTTTAGACTGCTAGTCTAAAAATAGATATGTTGCATATTATTAGCTGTTAATAATATTTAGACTCTAAACATTATCTTATTCTCTTGGAGCACTTCAGTTAAGTGCACAAATGTGGCACAACAGCTGACAGAAGGAATTACGTTATTCCTGAGGGTTTACTGGAGCTATTACATGGAGAACTTCAGTTAGAACTCATGTGACAGAGCTTGGTGGAGTTGGAGAAGTAGTTGGTGGAGTTGTATTTAGTTTAACTCAATTAGAATCAGTTGAGCTAGTTGTATCTAGTCTAACTGAATGATACACTAGTGAGAGTGGTGTGACTTAATTATTAAATTAATTCACTAAATAATAACTCATTAATAAACTGAAGAATACATCAATTAACTACAGTGCATGGAAGTTTCAATGGAGACCAGTGGAGAGATAGGTGAAAGAGCAAGTGTGACTATCAGTTGTGACTATAGCGATGCATTGATTGCATCCAACACTCAGTGGAGATGCCAATGAGGATTGCATGAGCAAGTTTGGAGCAATTCTAGTTCATTTAGAGCCATTCTTCAGCAAGGATTGTGCAGTAGAGGCAGGCTAGCAGGTGGCAAAGATTGGTGCATGGATTTGCAAGATCGGGCTTGATTAGTTTGTAGCGATTGTATTGTACTGAGAGCTTGATATTATTATCTTTGTATGAGGATTTTTACATGATCTCTATGACATATATTATATATAGATAGTTGGGGTTTTCAGCTTCAAGCTTTCCCGTTAAACAATTATGTTAATGTGTGTGAATTTTATTGTTTCATGTGTGCATTGCAATCTTGATTTAATTTCCGCAGATGATCAATGGTGGAATAGATTTTATATTTTTCATGAAGTTAAAATAGTGTGAGATTAGGAGAATATTGGACATATAACACATAAGTTATATAATTTCTACAATTAACACTAGTCTCTGGCAGTAGACGTTCCTCATATTCATTAACTTCCATGAATTTTTTCCTAGTACTCCTTAACACTCATCAACATGCATTATCACTCTCTAGCACACCTTAGCACCCTTCAACATTCCCTTCCACTTCATAACATGCATAACATTAGTCCCTGACACATATTGGTGCTTGGCACGTGTTGGTGCTTGGAAAGTCTTAACATGCATGGAATACGTTGAGATGCCTAGGTATGATTTGGCATGGTTTAATATTAAATTTATTTGTCATGATCAATTGTTGGAAAGTAGATGAGAAGCAACAAATGAATACTTGGCACTTAGAATGCACTAATAATTTGCACTTGGCACCTATTTCCACCTAGTGTTGGTGTGCCTAGCATGCCCCTCTTGGAAAAGGTAAATTGATGACTCATTAACCCTTTTATGTGTTCATTTCCTTGTAGTTTAACTTTTTTCTCCATTTTGTTGTCTTGACAGTCCCTGACATGCATTGACACACCCTTGCACATCTTGGCATGCCTTATCACTTGGCACATATTAGCATGTTTGACATGTATTCCCACTATCTGGCACATCAAGGGGGTGAAGGGAGATGTAGTCCTAAAGTAGGTCAAGTACGAGGGTCGAGTAAGGGTTGTTAAAGGGAGGTCATGATCATCCTCCAAGAGCAAGATCATCATGTGAGGGTTGTCTTGACCTTAATGTTCGGTTTTCACTAGGAAGTAGGATGGCATATTGTTGCTTCTCTTCTGGTAGATCGAGCTTAAGAGAGGTTTCTCATGAGAATCTAGGCATGTGATTTCAATGATGTCTTTGTGTGAAGGCCGCATCAAATTCTGAAATGTTGAAATTTGCAACAAGAAACAGTGAGATTGGAAACTAGAAAGGACAAAAAAAAAATGCACCCACACTGGTGAGGAATTTTGATGCACTAGGAGTGAGGAATGTGGGGCATCTAAATTATTTTTCCCTTAAATAAATTGGACAATAAATTGTAATTTCATCTCATAACAACTTGTGTCAGTTAATTAAGTCATGATAACCGAGTTAGCTCAAGAAATTCGATTTGAGGGTCTAAGATGAGGCATCTAGAGGGATTCTAATATTTTTGGGGTCCAGTTGAAGTTGATGCATTAGTGGGGTGCAAGTGTAATTAACTCAATTAAATGAGTTAAAATCAGTTTAACTAGTTCTAACTGAGTGATGAGCTAGTGAGAGGTCCAGTGAATTAAATTAGATTTAATTAACAATGAGTGATCAATCTGATAACTGATAATTTTCTATTAATAGTTGCATGCATGTCAGTTTCGAGGAATACCCAGTTGAGACAGAGGTTAAAGGGAACATAACTATCGGTTTTATTTAGAGAAAATTTCACATGTGAAATTATAAATTCATTGGGATGCCATGATGGATTCCGCAATCAAGGAAGATTGATTTTCCTAATTAATAAAAAGTTAATTCCCTAGGAATTTCATGAGCAAGGCAGGCTGAAGTAAGGATGAGAATTGGCTAAGTACTAGACTGAGTTTGCCTAGATCAACGGGAGACAATTGACAGAGTGTTGGAGAATCTCATGAGAGATTAGGCATTGTATTATTTCATGATTCCTTGACTTAATACACAATCGAGATAGAGGGGTTTTGAGCAGTTGCTTTCCCCAAATACATCATGTTGTTGTGCGATTGATAATTTATTTCTCTTACTTATATGTGATTGTGCAATCGTGTTTTGTTTCCGCAAATTGTCGGAAGGATTCAATATCTTGTTCTAGTAGACTACAAGATTAGAATGAATCTCGTTGGTTAGATTTTCTACATGGTATCAGAGCAGGAATTTTTTGGGTGGCGAGTTTGCATATAATATTTGAAGATTTTGGTGTAATTTTTTCAAAAATAAATAGAATATTTGGATTCCTTGCGAAGATCTACCCAAATGGAAAAAATAAATCGGTTGAATCGGAGCTCGGATGAGGGAGATAACATCGATTTAAAATCAACTCTTTTTTAGAAACTTTTCGTACCATCGAGACAATTAAATTGTGCGTGAGTCAAGAACCTATATGCACTTGAGGTACCAGATGCATGCAAATCTTTGAGGAGAAAGGTACAAGTTAGAGACTTGGTGGTTTAGAGGGAGCATAAATTACCTCTCAACATGCATCCTCATGAGAAGCAGTCTCAAAAGGTTGTGAAGTAGCTGCCACAATTGGAGAAGCAGAGAGGAGACCGAGTGGAAGCGTCCACCCAAGCAGAGACCTCCATGAGGGGGAAATTTCAAGCTAGATTGGAAGAGGGAGAAACTGTACCTCGAGGTGTAAGGTGGGGTGATGTGTAGACATAATTCCAAGATAAGAAATTTGGGCAAGGTCCATTGAGATGGCGTGTCTCATGGATTGAACCTAGCTACAAGGAGCCCACAGTAAAAAAGTAGTAGGAAGGATCAGTTAGATTGATGTAGTCAGATGTTAGCAAGACAGAAATCAGTGTGACATATGTCAAATACTAGAGCACAAATCAGAGTTAGAAATAGTTCAAAGGTTACCGATGCAGATGTCAGCAGCAGCATAGAGAATCCAGTACTAGACAGGTGTAGTAGCTAGCAGTAGTCAGAAGACTCTGATGACTGATGCATTATACTGATTCAGTTGTTCAGAAGGATTCAGTGCCTTGTTTTAGTACATTACAAGATCAGATTGAATCCCGTTGGTTATATGTTCTACATGAAATAGAAGAGAGGGTTGATACCATCTTGCATTGTGGTGGTTAGTAGGCCGCAAGGTTTGTGATAAAGACCAACATAAATGGAGGAGGGCTTGCACTGTAATTTAGAGCCATAACAGAAGTCGATTCAGGAATAATATTGACTGAGTTAACCCTAATTTGGGGGTCGACATTGAGATCTGAAGTTCATGTCAAGATTCAGTCAAAGAAATGCCCAAAATCTATGGATCCATATGAGCTAGGTCAAGTCTCTTATGGAGGCAAGAGTCGTATTTTTTCTATGTGTGGATAGGGTTTGTTCTACAACAATTAGAAGTACATAAGTATAATGCCCTAGTTAGGACAATTTCCTAGCATGTTTAGTTCATAAGGTATGCCCTTAAGACTGTGAAAAATTTGTGTAGAAGAAGACGAGTTGTGACCCTTAGAGAGAGGTTTATTTCTACAATAAAGACTGCAGATCCGGAAGATGGTTTGCAGATTCAGTATGTGTGGAGACAACAGATACAAAGGAGGGTGGAACCTGAGTAGAAGATTTAGCATGCAGAAGAAATGTGCCGTATGAAGAATGGATTGACATGCAGAGGAGTTGATTTTGGTGGACTTTCCATAGAGTTTTAGAAAAATATCTGAATAAACCTATAAAAAATATTAAATGGACTATTAGTGGCTGATTTCTGACCCTAGTTCAGTCATCTATAGATTGTTAGAAGTATGATAAGAGGAGTAGTTCATATTTTTTCATATATTGGACAACAAAGATCAAATTGTTGATACACAAGAACAATGATCTCGAGAGGACTCAAACCATTGTTAGGTGGCAGATTTGAAGAGCCCTAGATGAAGACAATATTGTGGGCCATAGATCAGTAAAAAGAATTGATTGTGGTTGGGCAGATTGATGGTAGTCCAAGTACAGTTGGAGGGTTGTTAGGTTACTATTAAAGAAGAGCCTTGACTCTTGTTCTAGTGAAGGACAACAAAATTGGTAGAAGGGCAGGTGTATAGGGCCTAAGGATGTGTAGACTTTGAAGGAATAAAGTAACAGTCAAGCGGGCCAACCAAATAGCCCTAGTTCACTATATTGTAGAGGATTGATTTAGTGAGAAGAAGGGCAGCCTCCATAGCCCTGGACTTCTCATCTTGGAGCTATAGTATGGAAAAAGTGGGAATACCAAAGAGTTGTTCATAAATGGAATTGTGAACAACTTGTTACCACTCAAACTAGTAGTGGACCTAAAAGGGGTTCCTAAGAGGGCAACTGCTAGGATAAGGGAAACGGTGGAGGCTTAGCCCATTTTCACCACAGCTAAGGCTCCTTGCTCTTCATGGACTTTCACCGATGGGTGGAGTCCTGGTAGTTTAGGAAGTCACTTGTAGAGTATAGTTCAATTAATAGGTGGGAAGTGACCCTAAAAACCCTTTCCCTAAGATAAAATAAATAATGGGACTTGCTTTCCTTTTAAGCAAGGGAATTTATCTTCTAGGGAGAGAGGAGGGGGATTGAAGGTTTGAGGGAGAATAATAAGACTTATGAAGGAAGTTCTCAATCCATAAAATCATTTGGGAACTTGGATTCCCAAATGGTCCTTGATGAAAGGAATTTGACACCAAATGGGACCACACAGGGCCAAGTGGACCCAGCCTAGGTTCGAGGATGAAATTTAGCAACCAATGATGTTCCTATCTTGGACAAGGTGGTGGGAAAGGATCAGACAAGATTTTTTACTTCGATAGGTCAAATTGATCCTAATAGGTTCTATCCTTGGGAACACCTAGGAAAAACTTGATCCTAGAGCTAGGGCTTGAGGTATCTGGAGATTCCACTGTCAGAATTGGCCCAAGTTCAGAGGAGAGTGAGGGCACCTAGCAACGCAACTGCCTCTAGGAGATAGAATTTTTCCTCTAGCTAGATTCCTGGGAAATTGTTGCCCTATGTGACCTAATGGGGCTAGACCTAGGGAATGTGAAATTTCTTAATCTAAGAAACCCTACTACAGTATCTTGATTTACTTATCCTACTTGAATTAAGTTACAAGTTAATTTCTGAAATATTCAATAAATTAGCGAAGTAAATAGTAAATACAACTAGCAACCTACACATATAGATCAAACGTTGAATAACATGCTCATAGAAAAAGTGACACATGGATTTTTTGGACAACTGTCCCTGGAAAAAACCCAATGTGGGAAAACCGGTGCAGCTAGCTCTGGAGGGTTTTCATTATTATGCAGTTTCTAAGTACAATAATCCTGGGCACCAAAACTGGTTCACCCAACAGAGAAATAAAAATGGCAGTAATACGCTGCTTTGAATCCCTCTACGTCAACCTTACTGGCTTGCATTGGCTTTTGTGCTGCTCAATAAGGGCCTGCATCACACCTGAAGGGCTTACACTACCCCTGCGCTACCCTGACTAGGCATGCGTTAGCCCTGCGTGGCCCCTGCTACCTCTGTGTTGCCCCTGCTGGGCTCTGGCTAGACTGCGTGGCTCCTGCTGCCCCTGCTGCTCTGGCTGGCTGGAATGCTTAAGAAGAAAAAGCATAAGTAAGAAAGAAGGCACTGGCCAAAGGTAACACATAACAATTAGAAAAATTGAAGAAATGAAATGAAAATAGATCAATGTCCACAAATAACTGAAATAGCTCAATGGGACTAGAGATTAAAATCTTTGATAACAACAATAAGTCCTTATAGCATCAGCTAAGAGAACAGAGGAGACTAGTTCATGAGGTTAAAATGTTGTATAATTGTTGGCACAGGAAAACTGTAGAATTGTTAGAGTAAATATCTGCAGGTAAAATTAGTTGGTGATCATCGATAATCATTTCATTTCATAAAATACCTTGATGAATGGGCCTTACAAGCTATTTGCGTAGACAAACCCCATAGAATTTGTGTGATGGAAAAATATTCACACTATATTGAAGAAAACATCTACCAAATAAGGATGACATTTCAAATGGGGAAAGAAACAATAGAGAGATAGACATCGAAAAAGTTAAAATTCTAGGGCAACAAGAAATCAACTATGTAGTGTGGTAGAAAGCACAACAAAGAAAATTATAAAAATGGAAAACCCTACAAATTAGCACCCATCCAAACATCACCACAATTTTTTATTTAACTCTAAATCTCCAAATTCATCAAATTATATCCTATATTCAAACCTAATCCTCTCTGTTAGCCATTCTGAAGATAAGGCTGAGAAGTTACTACAAAACCATCACCTACATGTAGTGATCTTATTCTGTGACCAGACAACTTGCTTTCCTGAAGACATGAAAAGGTAAACACTCTCTGCCAAGATTTTCCATATAGCCCAGGTTGAGCAACCACATATACTTCACCAGTTTTTTCTCTTCATATTTGTAACTTAGAAGATCTTTGTTTGACCACCTCCGGTTGCTCCTAGAGTCACCCAAGAAAGTTGTCTCAGCATCATCCTCTTTCTGTAGTACCTAATTAGTAATTTAATTGACCATAACAGTTTCTTGATCATGCAAGTATTTCAGATATATTTCCAATAAGAATAAAGCTTTCATGTTAAGCAATCAATTCAAAAGACAATAGACTATGATGCAAAAAATACAAAGAAGCCTCACCAACACTCAAAGGAAAAACAAAGTCAAACCTCTACAAAGTATAAATATATATCTGATAAACTTCATTCCACCACAAAAATGTGCTTAAATAAAGAAAATTCTAATTAATGTGATTTCAAGACAAAGCTTTCAAGGGTAGTGATGTTATAAACATTCCCCTACACCTCATGAACAATCAATGTGTATAAGTAGACCATCATAAGGCTCATTTTAAACATCATTATTATCATTTTATAATTCTTTTTTATTAAATCAACAAGAAGCAAGAAAAAATTGCATTTAGTTCCACTGAAGCAAAGTATATGGCAGTTTCATATACTTATTATGAAGCTATCTAGATTTGCAACTTGATTGTAGAGTTAACCAATCAGTTGTTGAAGCCCAATATTGTCTCTTGTGAGAATCAAAGTTACATCAAGCTCTATGAAAATCCAATGTGTCATGATCATTTCAAACACATTGATATTCAATGCAATTTCCTAAGATTCCAAGTTCATTAGGGAGTTTGTAGTGTTGGACCACATTCTGACAAAGTTGCATATGGTTAATAGTATGACAAAGCTCCTAACAAAGGGGAATTTTCACAAGTTGGGGGAGAATCTTGTGTTATTGGAAAAAAAAAATTCTCAAGAGTGTTAGATTACCTAGTTGGTCTGAGTTGGTCTCACCTTAGCCTTGAGAAATGGAGCAGCACCAGGATTGTAAAGCTAGATTATGGTACACCAGTCAGAAATATTCTTAAATACAACTAGAAGCTTATAACGACACCGTTGAAGATAGACGAATTAGTTTTTGGGTCATACCCACCAAGTATGGCACACTAGTTGAGGAGATTAACACCATCATCTCAGGTGCATTCATGAGTGCACACTTATGGAATGAGGCACCTTCAGGAGAGGAGTTATATCTATTATGATAATTCACTACTTTAAAAGAAAATCCTTGCATACATGGCGAAGTTATGATGGAGTTTCTCATGCCCAAGCGAGATGCACCACTAACGCTATCATTAGTCTGTTTTCTAACAGCACCTTCTCTTAACTTATAAATGAAAAGGATGGGCACACTAGTTAGAAATTTGTAGAAATATATAATAAGAGTGAGTATTGTTAGCTTGTAGGTTGTAGTAGGAGCTTTTGTGAGATGACAAATTGTTGTGAGATTCTTCTATTTGAGTAATAAAGACTTCTATGAAGTTGTTTTTGGAGCTTGCTTTTTTTATCCTGAATTCTCAGATTGCATATTTGTGTAGAGTGCGCCTAATATATTTTTTGTTTTAATCCACTGTACATGTTGTGTTTGCACTCTTGAATTTACATCCTTCAATTTCTACTCATACAAATCTGAAATTTTGATAGGCAGATACTAAATTTCAGTCCTGCTATTAGGATTTTTTAATTCTCTGAGGGTATTCTCTTGTTTTCAATACATGGATATTTTTACTAGGAAATCTCACCCTAAAAGTCAACCGTTGAAGAATAAATCCTATGCTAAATCACACCTACCTTCTTATTTTTAATATCTTCGTGATAACTCACCTATGACCCTTAAAGTCAGTGCCCTTTAGCAACTCGAATGGTGGAATGGAAGGTGTTTCAATAAGAGGTAAACTCTTTTATCCTTCACCTTTGTCAAGACCTCTAGATACACCTACAATCTATACCCCTCCATTCAAGGGCATACTCATAAGAAGAGCTCATGGTTGAAATATTACGACAACAAAATGGGGCACACTATCTCTTTATAAGGTTTCAAGGGAGGGGTATTGGAAAATAACCATCGCATCCCCTACAACCCTTAATACCTTCTCAACACATAAATGAAATGATAGACTAATAGCTATACCCAAAGATAGATATCAATGTTCAAGGAAAAACCCAAATAGAAAGAATCATACCATGGATTAAACATTAGCATTGAGTTTTAGTAAAATTAAGGACCTCCTTTCAAGATCATGACCTTGCTTTTAGCATTTTCAAATGGAAGGTTTAAAACCCACATTAAAAATGGGAGATTTGCACCTTAGAATTTGCAACCTTTTCCCAAGACAAATCTATCTAATGGACTAGCTTGGATATGTCAGGTCTTGGATTTCTCGAGTACCCAATCAATGTTTTTGAGGCTAACTCCATAGCTCCAACGAAATTTAATACTATTGAAGAGGCAACTTGAAAAATATATCTAATAGGAGACATTTTTCCTTCCTTTTGATTTATTTACAATAAACCTTAGTGCCTCTCCTTTCTTATCTTCCTCTTCCATTCTCCAAAAAAAATCATTAATATTATATCATAAACACTTTATATAGGTAAGCATTGCAATCATTGTCCTCAAATCACGAGGCACCTTTACACCTCAACCCATGCAAGTGGACCTAAGTCCATGGTACAACCCATCATACTCTGAGAGGGTTCTAATTATCTCCTTAAAACTAGGGCATAACACATCTTACAATGCCAAATGGTTAATACATCTCAAACTTGTGGGTTTTTTCCTTCATGAAACATAATACAGCTAGTACTCATCAAACACAATGCACTAACATCACTAACGCACACCAAAAGTACAAGATACCCGTAGGATGTGGCCTACACCCTTGCACCTCCCTGACACTCCATGAAAAATCTACTCCAATGGTAACCTTCTAAGTTCCAATAACTCCTTTTGCAACACGACAAAACCACCTATATATGTTGCAACAACCTTGCCAACTTCTTTAGTGGGTTCCACATATATTTCAAATTTCTTCTTTGTCTTGCAAAGTGGTAGTGCCAAGGAGAGGGTATCAATTTTGATTAAAGAATGTTCAATTAATACCACTACTAAGTTGCCTTTGTGCAACTTGACAAATATCTTAAGTTTGCTTCAAAACTTCTCATGGTGCTTAACTTGCTTTTCTAGACCTCTAAGTGAGACTACAATCCCCCAAAACTTGTCTAAGTATTCCACCTCTTCAACCCTTGTTAGAGTCTTCTTAGACGTGCACTCATGCCTCAAGAAGAACACAACACTAGCATACCAAATGTGCATGCTCGTTCCATATTTTAATGCCTCGCTAAAACCACGTTATCACACTCCCTAAAATGAAATGTTCACATCTTAAGACAAAACACATATTTTACTTATGACAACCTAAACTATGAGAGTGACTTTGAGATGACTCTATTTTCTCAAGATGAAAACATAATCTCTTACAACCCCATTCACACAACCATTTGAATATATTTAACCTAAAAAAGAATATACACCCTACTCCTTCCAAATTTTTCATATGAAATTTAAGAGACTAACACTTTTTAACTATTAAACCCACTTACCATAAACTCTCTTTTGTTAACACCCACCCAATATAAAAAAAAGAAAACTTAAATATTTTGAATACAACTAAGTTAAAAATACTTTTACATTAAAATTCCAAAAATACAACATTCCTATCCTAAAATTTTTTAATAATAAAATAATTACATAAAATAAATAATCTTAAAAATATATTATTATTATAATAATAAATATGCCAAAATATAACCCAACAAAATGCTTTCCATCACAACCAAAAATATAGCGTTAGTTTTTCAACTACTATTAAAAAAAACCTTTGGAAATAAATTTATAGGATTTTTGTTTTTGTTTTTTTCGATGATTTACAAAACCCGTGGCAACCCAAATGTTCCAAATGTTCCGAAGTAGTATTTTTTTCGGTTTTTACAGGGCGGGAACAAAAACGTTTACTCTCATAGTATCTAAGTAGAATCTTTTCCCTTTGCACAGGGCAGGAGTAGGAGCGAAAACCAGATTGAAGAGAGTTGGGGCTTGGGGTTTTACCAGTGGCAGACCGGATATCCGATCTCGAACCCCCACAATCGGATCTTCAGTCCATTGACGGTTGACGGTGCTACATTTGTTCTATTTTTAACTTCACTGATTTTCCACAATTTTTAGTGTTCCACAGAGAGGAGTACACACACCTCAAGTATCTGGTTCCACTATTTTTTTTCGCATCCATGCTTGTATGTTTTGGCTTAATCTCTGTGCTGCATTTTGTCCCTATTTGCAGGGATGAAGTTGGCTTATGATGAGTTGGGGAGGCCATTTTTCATAATAAATGAGCAAGAATAGAAGATCTAAATGAGAGGTTTAGATGAAGGCCAGCATTGCGGCCAACAGAGTTGCTGTGAGAATCCTCTGCACCTCACTCAGCCTCAAGGGAATAGAAAATATGCTTCAGAGACCCTGACGACAATGTCACCATCAGTAAGCTTCTGTTTCATTTATTTATTCTCTATTTCTAGATCGGTGAAACCTCTTAAATTATGAAAATAAGTAGAATTTATTTTTAAAAAGTATGATTCATAAGTAGAAATTACTTAATTTTTTTTTAGATATTCCACAAAGAAATTTTCGCTATTAAGAAGCACTATATACTTAATTCATAAACCACACATTTCACAATCTATGCTGGAATTCTACAAAACTTTTGTGTTTGAAAAAATAGAAACCACACTAAATATGAATCTCCCTTTCCTTCAAAAGGCTCCCACCTACAATGTGAATGAAAGCCATTCTACCAAGTAACAAGGATAACAAATTTAGAATACAGAACCCCTTGAAATGTACTAAGGTCGTGATTGCAGTTATTGATTGATTAGTCACAACAAATAAGGGGAACTGTAATGCATGCTAGCTCCTACCAATTAACACATCTAAATTTTTGAAATTGTATTGTCCAAGAAGCTTTGTCGTTTCACCTATTGAATGTTTTGGAAAATGATCTTCAATGTGGGTATGTCCTTCTTGCCTTTTTAAATGTCTAGTGTTCTTTCCAACCCTTAAACTTTTGTTGCTACCACTTCCTTTAAGATTTTAGGGATCATAGTGTTGTATGTTGTAATTGAAGCACTATGAGCATGCTCACAGCTATTAGTACAACCTCGGATACTACTACACCGGCCATTCTATGCTTCGGCTTTGAATTCTTCAAGAATTGGATACTGCAATTAAGAAGATAATTAAGGCCATTCTAGCATTTGTTTTTTAAGTTTTACTATTTTCATCAGTTTTTTCATTTTAATTACAGTGGACTGTTTTATTTTCTTCTCTGGTTGAATATTTTTGGCGAGCACAACAGTTTGAATGTATATCCTCTTCTTCATCTTTGTCACTTGCAAATGCTAGAGCTTCTTGAATAATAGTTAGTTCTCTGCCAAAATGTTCTCTGAGTCTTCTTAGAAGCATGAACCGACTTTCTTCCCAACACATTAGAGTTTCACATTTATCTGTGCTTTGCTACAATTACAATGTATGTTCAAGCAAAGACAAGTTTAGACTGCAACTCTTATAGAATACAATTTGTTATAAGTGTAATGGTGAAAAGTTGAAGACCATTTTAGAAAGTCCGTGTTATTAGGTAAAGGAATATTTTAGAAAACAATGATGGAGAAACACCCTCCTAAATAGATCTTCCACATTGAAAAGTTAGTCTGCAAAGATTCCCGTTTTTTCAAGGCAACACTTAACCTAGCTATGAAAGTTACTATTATCCTAAAAGTATTAGAAAAGTATAATTCAAAATAAAAGTGTATGTTCGAGAAACAAACAACATCACAAATCTAGTTCAAGAAACTTGTCGTATAGAAAACTCAAATTGAACAATCCAGTGATTGTAAAACTTGGAAAGATTGACCCAAATTCAAATATAATAATCACAAAGTCAAAGGAGAAAGCAATTCAAGAAATTTATTAAATTGGAAGGATAAGTCAGAGACCTGTCAGACCTACTACTTGATGTTTTGTCAAATACATAACATCAACATTTTAGGCATACGAAGGAGTGAATGAAACAACGGTTTGTTCCAATGGATATGTAGAAAATTTGGTATAGGTTCTAGATTTCTGAAATAAATGTGTGTCTGAATAGACTATCTGTATGAACCAGAAGAAGGAAAGGGTGAAGTGTTATTTTTCTACATTTTTTTCTTTTTCACTGAACACTAGCAATAAATTCTCAGTGAGGTGGAGAGGATCCTTGAGAAGAAGGGCATACATTTTTGAGGTGACCTAGCTATTGGTAGAGTTGTAATGGAAGGTTGTGTTCTCATAATCTAGTGCTTGTGATTAAATAGCTCCCCTCCAATTCAGGAGGATTTTATCAAGTAATCCCTTGTTGAAATAAACTTCCATGCATATCCATGCAAAGCTTACAATACCCTTCACTAGCTTGTGCGTGTTGATATTAATGAATTGGCCTAGGGCATTACCAATATTGGCTAAAATATTAGGGTGCATTAAGTTAAGAGGTAAATTAGGGAGTTGAACCCAAATAAGAATGGCCAAATCTGGCATTATTAGGGGCTAAAATCTACAAACCATGGTTGAATGGAGAGCCTTAATCAGCCCAAAACCATGCTCCAAGCTCAAGGACCCCCTGTCGATCCCTCTGGTTCTTGAAATATACTATAAATTATCCTTCTAAGGAGAAAAATAGATAAATGTGCTTAGACTAGGTCTTAGCCACCCAATCTCAAAGTACATATGCTGAAGCCCAAAATCCATTAAATCGACAAATTAGAGCATGCTCCATGTAGTCAACACTTAGAGAGTCAGATTAATTTTTTGGCACACAAATGGATGGGATTTTCTCAATTTGATCCATAAGAAAGGCTGGCACTGAGAGCTCCTTAGGAGGCTGGTTCACAATCCCTAGCTTTAAGGCTTCTTTTAAAATATTTGGGCTTTGCCTCACAATCTAGAAACTAGATTTATTACCGTGTTGTTTACTATGTCGTGCTCACTTAGTCTATTTGTATCCTAAAGTTGTTGGCTCTCATAAAGGAGATGCATAATGCAGAGGGGATCCTAGTCCATTCTTGAATCTTGGCTGCAAGGGAGGAGACCAAATTCGTAGCTCGCACTTGCAAACATAGTATCCCCCTGAGAGGGGTGTCACAAGAACTCAGAAAAACAAAAGAAATGAATCCCTGATTACAACTGGGGGGGAAGGTGGATTCGGCTTCATACAACTCTCCAAAACTATCTGCCACTCATTATGACTGGAGAAAGGGCGGGCCTGCACCAAGCCTTTTAAAAGAAGGCCCTTGACCACTACAATGTTGAGAAATCTAGGGGATTTAGTGTTAAGAGATTTCTCTTCATTAGTGATTGTTTGTGAATGCCTTTTAACTCTTTAGATTAAGATATTTTTCTTGTTATATTATTAGTGTTCTTTCTTCATAAAACAATAACCAATGCATAAACATAAATAGAAAAGAGACACAACATGTAGGCTATGAGCTAGGGGTAAAACCTCTCACTCTTTGAGAGGAAAAGCCGCACAAAGTATTCTTATAGAGATTCCAATTGACAAATACCAAGACCAAGGCCCTTGGCCTATTTCGCCACTCCAGTACCAAGACATAGTCTTCTTCCTTGATCCTTTGATCTTCAAATCATAATCCCTATAGAAACATCAAAACATAGTGATTCATCACTGAACTTCATGTTATCACTACAACACCGAGTAGCAACAAGTGTTGAGAATTTAGGGGGCTGGTGATTAATTCAATTTCTCTTCTTAATAATTACTTGTGAGCTTATTTGAGTTACTTATGTATTCTCTTCTTTAGCTTATTTAGTCTTTCATCGAGTCAATTACCAAAATAAAAAATACACAAAGTTAGGCTCTTCGAGCCAGGGAAAAACCTCTCCCTCTTGGAGAGGAAAACCCACGAGAAATTCTTCTTATAGACTTTCAAGATAACAAGTACCATGACCAAGACACAGAACCTTGACCTATTAAGGATTCCAAGACATTGCCACTGCTTCTAAGTCTTCCTTCAATATTGATCCTTCTTTTCTTCAACAGCCTACACTGATTTTCATCAACCTTAGAGAACTCAGTTTCTAAGTTCGTCTTTAGACACTTCTTATTGCTTATTCAAATATAGGAGACTAGATCATTTGAATTCTCATTGTTCACTTGTCATGAATTTTGAGATGTGTAACCTTTCTGAGAGTAGGAAGGTAAATCTATTCATAGATTTACCTTCCTCCTTTTCCCATACTTATACTAGCCCTTAGACTTATCATCACAGCAGATCGTTGAGCTTAACCCTTCGCATAACATAACATTTGAATGCTTACAGTCATTACAATACATAGAAAACTAACCTTCTACTATTAGTGAATTCATTACAAGTTTGACTACACTTCACTTAACCATAGCTTCTTCATACTAATCCATGTTCACTGCTCCAGAATGCTACACAGAACAGATCCGCACTTACTGCTTCAATTTGTATTTTAACCTAGACTTTATTATGAGGTAAATATCACAGGAATGTCTATAGTTTTGTCCTTTATCCCGCACTTTTCTCCTTCCTGAAATCCGCACTTTTATGTTTCCTGAAATTTGCATTGTTTCCTATTCGAAGATCTCCAATTCCTTGGTTCAAATGACCATAGAGTTGATTTTATATATAGGCATCATGTCACTATTTTTAGGCCGACCCTTCAAGTTGATTGGAGGCCGACTATATCACTGTGTATATAGGCCGACATATAGTGCAATTATTCCAGCATTTAATGAGGGTGAACATGACAAGGTCTTGGAGCATTTTAATGACTAGACTCTTCATATTTATGACCCTTAATTACATTTATAACTAGAAGGAGAATCCTAATAGAAATCAAGAAGAAGTCTATTGACCTATAATGAAATATTGCTCATGAAACCCATGAAGCAATTACAACAAAAATACATTTTATTATCTTTGTCTTCTTCTTTACATAAATACATAATTACATAGTCAATATGAAGACCTATCCTAGTTACACTTTTCAACACCAAGTAGCTTCGAGCATCTTAGCATCATAACATCAGTGAGCACAGTACCTAGAAGTGCCAAGGTTATACATTATGATATAGCACCTGGCATTGATCAACACCGTAGCATAGAGTATTATTCTTATTAACACAGTACTGAGACATTTGTTGAGATTTATGAGACTCCATGGTGTACTGCAAGCTCTTGTTGTGGTAGCATCGAACCACATATGCTGAATCATAATGCAAAATGGCCTTGGATTTGCTTGGACCCATGCTCCCAAGGGTCCCAAAGAAAATAAATTGGATCCTGAAGAAATGACATGGACTCAGACAAGCAGGATTAAGCCTCTATGCTAAAGGAGAAGCTTCTAGAGGCTACTAAACCCACTCAAGAGGTAGCTAACTACATTTTTTTAATTGTTTAATTATAGGAATTACAGCAAGAAATTTTCCCATGAGGGAATTCCGTTGGCTTAATTCTTGGGTTTGAATGGTAGATATTCTACCAAAATTGTTGACCTTTAACAATCAAAACCTTTATTTTTTGGAAAGAAAAATGCAAGGAGAAATGAAGAGGAATTAGGCATTTATAAAGCTCTAAACCCCCTTCATTGAGCGCATGAGGCCTATTGGGGCCTTCTCGTAGGCCCCAACTTGTTTTTAAAAAAGTAAAAATAGCTTTTCCAATTGTCTTGGGACTAGCCCTACTCTTTGGGGAGTGTTCAACATTCTCTAGACAACATGAATATGCAGATTGTGAGCGTGCTCTTGAAAAAAAGGTTGCGGGGGAGAGCCTCCCCCTATCAAACCCGCTCCTTGAGCGCGCTCCCTCGAACCCGCTCTCGAAGCGCACTCCCAGAGCCAATGCTTAGAGGGTGATATTAATGACAAAGATCCCTATATGAATCTAGAGGTAATGATAAAGATACCTTTGGTTCAATCTATGTTTTTTTATGTCTAATTCATCATTCTACATGCTTTTGTTGACATATATGCATCAATATATATATATATATATATATATATATATATATATATATTAAAAAAACGCTACTCGAAACGCTCCCGGACTGGGAGCTTTTGAAAATGGCGCTCCCGCTCGCAAGTAACCTTGCTTGAAAACACTCGATCAGGAGTATTTTGGGAGTGCACTATTGTAGATACTTGCTTGAAAGTTGAGCAAGGGGAGTGCTTCCCTACAATATTTCCTTTTCCTAGGTTTTTCTTAATGGATACTTGAATGACTAACACATCTAGAAGGATATTATTATACAACATCTACTAATGAATCTTGAAAGATATTATGATGTGGTTTTTATTAGCAAATCTCAAAGTAGATATTATTATGTGACATATAGAAGCATGTTACGTGGAGTGCCAATTTTTTGGATTTCAAGTGGAATTCTGTGTTGTTTGGTCAATTATTGTGTTTGTACATTATTAATTATCTAGATTTTGGTTTTTTCTAGTTTGCTAGGCGTCCTTATCAACCTTATCTCTTTGGTGAGATGTGTACTTCATAGGTAGGGGTCTCTTTTTCATATCTACTATCCTTCACTCTTGGTCTTATATAGGTTTTTATTCTTCTTGGCTTAGTCCCTTATTTAACTAAGGGACTAAATGGGTCAATCCTCCGAGCAGTCTGCGTCCAAATATGGCCTTCTATGTTGAGCACTTCCTGGAGATCAAAGATGGACTCATCACTCGACCCCCTTATACCCTCCAGCATTGGATGCATGCCATCAAGATCCCCCTTGGGCAGCTCAGAGTTGGATCACACAAGCTTCAGGTGGAAACAAACCACCATATTGACAGGACGGAGAGGATTTGTCAACTTTTTCACTTACAAGAGGTGGAAACTGAGTTACAATTAATCTTTAGATGCCCTGTCTACTATGGGATCCATGGGTGCTTTTATTGCTTATCAGCCAGCTTCCTTAGATACACCAACTAGAGATGCTTGGCACTTTACCTCCAGGAGACCTTCAGACACTGTTTGACTCTACTCCAGCCTCCGTCTGCCTCGGCCACCACATAGAGGATCACTGACTTCTTCAAAGCACTCCTAGCATCGCAGGGCACCAAGAGAACCACTGATCAATCCTTAGACCATGACTCCAGGTCAGTGCGGATCTAGGAATCTCGTCCCACTATACTCCATCAGCGATCCAAAACCAGGCACCCCCCCACCTCCAGGGGGCGCTCCAAATCCTCCCAACAGAAACGGAAGCAGTCTAGCTCCTCTTCAGGGCAAAAAACATTGACAAGTTTCCTTCAGTCATCTTCTAACGGCCTCGGATGCTAGGAGAAGGAGTCTCCCCCCACTTAGGAGGCTCCTCCTTCTCCTCGAGGACTTATTCACCACAACTCATTGTCAAGATGTTTCAGTCATCAAGACTTTTACTTTCGTATTCTTTGTAGTTTTTCTTTTCCTGCTCTTATAAAGAAAGGGGATAGTTTGGTCCACCAGCTAGTATGTTTTAATCATTGTAACCAACAGTCCCATTGACCTTTTTGTGGTCATTCATTGGACATTAATAAAATTATCTTATCTTTATCTATTACTTTGTCTTCCCTGTTAAGTATATATTGTTTAATGACCATAATGTTTATTTCAAGGATCGAGGTTAATTTTTCTTTAATCTATCCATCTCCATTTTTGTCTCACTCAGAATGATGTATTGGGAACATCACTAGTAGAGCTTTATATGGAGAAGGAAATATAACCAATTGAGTTTTCAAAGTAATGTATATTATCTTGGTAACTGAGATAAAGTTGAAGATGCCAACAGTCAGGTATGAAGGAAGGGTATCAGGGATGGAAAAAAAGATAAAAGAAGTAGCATTTCCCTGGCCTAGCGGAATTTGTCTAGGATATCTTTTAAAAACATCATCCGAGAATTGTTTATAATTTTTTTTTTTATATCAGCAAATAATGGACCCTACCAAGAATTATTGTAGTGAACATATCAAAGTTAAAAATGCATTTCCCTATGTTAGAGTAAAAGGAGGTAATAAATAAAAGAGTACATAAGTTGAAAGTTCATTGAACAAATGTATAAATTAGGATGTGCATACGAATGCCAAATAATGGAATAAAAACCCTTTTAGCTAATTCATCCATCCATTCTTCAAGCACTCTACTATTCACTATGATGTAGGCTCTGGCCTGCAGAGTAAACAAGAAGTTAGATGATGAACACAAGGTGGTCTTTGGCTATTTACAAGGGTGATGAGATTGTGGAGTAGTTGAACTAATGCTTTGAGCTGATCTTCATAACTCAATTTTTGTAGCTTCCTCAATTTGGGGTGTAGTCATATTGTAAATTCAAAAATTTGGCTAATAAATAACAGTTATGTAGGCCCAAGGGTTGGCTCAATTAGTTGAACCATATGCCAAAATCATGTTGTTGATGGGGATGGCATAGGTCACAGGTTCAAAGCCAGTCGAGTCTGTCAGGGTTTCTAGCTACTGTTGTGGCTGGTGGTTGTCTTGCTCTCCATGGTGGTCTTTGGTTGTTTACAAGGATGATGAGATTGTGGAGCAGTTGCACTAATGCTTTGAGTTGATCTTCATAAATCAATTTTTGTAGCTTCCACAATTTGGTGTGTAGTCATATTTTAAATTCCAAAATTTGGCTAATAAATAATAGCTATCTAGGCCCAAGGGTTGGCTCAATTAGTTGAACCATCTACCAAAGGCATGTTGTTGATGGTGATGGCATAGGTCACAGGTTCAAAGCCAGTCAAGTCTGTCAGGGTTTCCAGCTGCTGTTTTGGTTGGTGATTGTCCTACTCTCCATCCGAATATTTGGGGGAAGGTGGGGTGGGGGGATCTTGGGAGGTTTTCTTTGAAAGAAAAAGTTATTAATCCTTTTCATATGAACCATGAATCATGATGTAATTTCTCATGCTTTATCGTTTAATAAGTAAAATATTGAAATATATTTGCATTTATACTGTTTTATATCTTCTTTATCTTTCACGTTTTAATTTTTTTTGAAAATTTCTATTTTTTGGGATTCTCGCTTCCCAGTTCCTAATTTTTTTCCATCCACATTCTTGCTTCTAGCAACATTGTTATCAGCTACATGTACAAGAGGATTTCAAAGTATTTCTGATTTTTGCATCAATTTGTATTTAGCATTATTAAGAACAATAACAATACAAAGACTGTTTGTCCCTCCTTTAACAACTAATAAGCATAATGGGGATTTATTGTACATTTTATGGATTGCCTTCTTTTTTTTTGGCTTGGGTTGTCGTCATTGTTGTTTGAGCTTATCACTGGCAAAATGATTAAGTGAGGCAGCTGCTCCAAGCACTTCTCCCAGTGGCTAAGTAGCACCTTGTTGGCATCCACTTAGTCGCTTGTTCTCTTTGAACCACCAGTGTACAATCTAATCTCCTTGACTTTGAACTTAGTCTTTCATTGAACTGGGAAAGCTGGAAAATTCGGTCAAGCTTGCAGCAATGTTCTATCCTTAACTCAATATTAACAGCCCTCTTGTCTTCCTCTTGATTCCGCACTCACTTAACAAACTATGCCATAGCTTTTTCCATTGCCTCCCTGATGATTTCTCTCACCTCCAACTTAAAAAACAGATTATTATCCTCCAGTCATTGAAATCTCTCACCCACACTGACAAGTGACTCGTGAATTTATTGTTTGAGGAGGACATGTTCAAGAAAAATTTTCACTTCCCAAAAGGTTGCTTAGTATCATTCCACGTGGAGGACTCTTCCTGCCTATGAACATATTGTTTGTCAATCTGGACTGTCTCCTTAGAGGATTCCCATCGTTTTTAATTATGCAATTGACAGGCAGGACCCTCTTCCCTCACAGTTCCTTGAGGGAGCATTTGGGCTTTGCTCCTCTCCTTTCTAGCCTTCTTCTAATTGCTAATGGCTAATAGAGACTGAGATAATGCAGAGAGAAAGTGAATTAACAAGCCCAGTTCTTCTCCAGGTGTGAAAAAAAATAGAAACTTCATAAGAATTAAACTATGATTTATACTACTCACTAATGGCTACCACCATTGTCTCAAATTATGGAGGGATTTGCAAATCAATCCATAAATTTGATGTCCTGCAACTTAAGCTATCCTGCCTTAATCTTTCTAATTGAAAAAATAGGGACATCTATGTCAGCTCCCCAAGGCCTAGTGTTTTTTCTAAGTCTCAAAATTTTGACTTACTATTAATTTCAATAATTCATTATTCTTCCTTTGAACCTCAGGTTTTGAAAATCTTGATGTCATATAGTTGCCACTCAATGGCATGTTAGAAAGCCAATCATCAACCTTGTTGGCTGCTTTTGTAGCATAATGAATTCTATTTCTAACCTTTCTGCTGAAACCTCCTTTTAATCCATTGACATTTGGGGTTAAAACTTCCAAATTTGAGAAGAAATGCATTCTTTCATCACAACATTGATTATAATATGAGAATTCCACTCCATTCCATTGCCACTCTTTCCAGGCTAGGCCTAGGAAAAATTTAACTCCACTATAAGATCTCTCATTCCTGCTTGATTGTTGATGTTGATTCCTATTTTTTCCATATAGACTACAATCATCTCCCCATTCCTGCTTGTTATTTCCCTTCCACTGACTGCTCTTTTGGGATCTCTTTCTACAGCCCTATCAAAATTTGACTTAAATTTTTCTCCCTTTGGGGGTTCCATTTTGATGATGACTAGCAAAGCATAAATGAAGTTTGTATAGGTTACTGAATATAAATATTGAGCATATCTTATCAATAATTCACCCACAGTTAATAGCTAGTCATGTACCTCATTACACCACATGGAACAAAAAGTAAACAGATAAATGGAACAAAAAGTAGACAGATAACTAAATTTTTGCTAACTTACACTTAATCTTCCTAGGGAAAATAGAGTAGAGACTCTCAATCACTGCCAAATCCCAATGAAGGAAGAGTGGACCAGATAGCTACAATTTCCAAACAAGGTAGCACACTAGTGAGCACGGCATTGAAGGAGAACTAAATACTGGCCCTAATTATCTTTCCAAACAGATTAGAAATGGTGTAATTTGTGTGCTCACCTGTCTTCTAGATCAACCAATACCCCATCTTGCATTGAGAGTTGGAGTTAATAGATTCTGCTAAAGAAACAAAGGTTAAAGCCTTTGTGGTTGATACTACTGCAAGGAATAACCAAAGATCCACCCCTCATCCCTGCAAAATGGCCTCGATGTCGAAATGTTATTTTTCAAAACATTGGGCAAGGGATGAGCCCCCCCATCCTTGTGGAATATTGTCCTTCCCACCATAATTTGACCACAGGTATGATTGCATGATTTGATCTAGATGCTGAAATTGAGTCTTACTAGGCAACCAACAAGATACATAATAAACATGTGAGGCATAGAGGATCTGTCCAACCCCCTTGTCAACTTCCCATCTAATGAGAGGTCCTTATGATGCCAAAATCAATGCTTTCTCTAAAATTGTTGAAGACACGGTACACCAATATTGGATAGCCACTGGTGAAAGCCCCACTTCAAAATTTCAAATGCAATGCCTAGATACCTCACAATTACCCTCGGTCAAACATAAGTCTGAGCTGTGGGAATCTAGTAGGCTGAGAGTCTAACTCTAACAACTAAAAAATTGTCTCATGGTCACTAACCACAACATCTAATTTAGATCCAAATATGTGCAAACAAGTATGAGCACCATCAACCAAGCTCTGCTTAACACTCATAGAAATAAAGGATCCATTAGCAAAATGATTGTTGACCATGTCTGACCCATCAGGATGTAAGATGTCCTTCACTTTCCCCTGAATGCCAGCAACTTCAAATAGGTGATCCAAGGCATCCACTGTCAAATATACAAATCTGGGGCAAAGGGTCACCCTTAACAAATAGATTTATTTAGCAAAATTTCAGGGGATAATGAGTTACTAACAAGGAGAATTGTTGATGCATTAGAGAGTAGTGTGTTCACCATGGCCACACATCGTGGTCCAAACTTCAGGTATAGTTGTTCAAGAGGATCTACATTCAAGTGAATTACATGCAGGTTCAATTGTTCCATATCATACAAACATAAAGCTTCGGAAATATTGCAATCCTAGTGAATATCTACTATCAAATTTATATGATATCAAAAAAACTATCTGCCAACAAAATGTACAGGAAGCTTACAATGATGCAAATTGGTTAAAAAAAGAAGCCCATAGCTTATTTAAGCTTGGTTTCCTAAGCCTTGAGCATAGGGAACAAGTTGAATATGTCTATGATGCTATTTCATTTAGTGTCTTAAAAATGTTTAGAGACTCTGAGTTACCAGATGAAGTAGATAATCTTAAGAAATACTTAGCAGTAACATATCATATCAACTTCTCTATTTTGCGTTCCATACCTGATTCATGGGCCATAAATCAAGTTTTCCCTATAATGCCTTTACATCGGTTGCATGAGAAGCCAAATACACAAGCAACCTTGGTTGATTTGACATGTGACAGTGATGGAAAAATAGAACACTTTATTGGACCTAGTGGGAAGGTTGAAAGTGTGCTCTCTGTGCACCATTTGTGTGAAGGAGAACCGTACTACATGGGATTTTTCCTTGCAGGTGTTTATCAGTATCCTCTAAACCTTTAATCATCTTCTCCGTGACAAACAATATGTCAGGTTTAATGTTTAAATGGCCAATCTAAAATCTGTGCAGGAAATATTGGGAAGTGCTCACAACCTATTTGGTGGAATCAATGTCATTCATGTAAGGTCTAAAGGACTGGACATTGTAGATAAAGAAAGTAACAGCAAGGCCAAAGGGGAATACAGTTTGGAACGAATATTGCACGGTCAAATGGTAGTACAAGCAAAACTAACATGTCTGTGATGAAGCGCCAATCTGCAGAAAACAAGGCTGGTAGCCACTGTCTCAAGCCCATTCCAAGGCCTCTCGAGTCTAGATTACGTGTCTAGAATAATTGGACCCTGTACAAAACCTGTCTGCTTTTGTTGAACTACCTTCCATGCAATTGAGAGCCATTGCTTTAGCTAGCCATGATATTGTATGAGACACCGAGGAAAGTAATGAGGCTCCAACCTCCAATAGTGCCCCTAGCGACATTCTTAGTAATGCGTTTACTAAGGCCTTGATTGAGAGATTCAGATAGCCTTTTAGAAGAGAAATTTTCAGCTGTCAAACAATAGAAATAATCTTGTATTGTGTTCAACATGGCCTTGTAGAAATCAGAACGAAGGCCATCCATTCCTGATGAAAAAATCACAACAAAGGCCATCCATTTCCGATGACTTGATATTCTTCATAGAACTAAGAGCTAAAAAAACCCCTCTCTTTCGAGAAGTCACTATCCAATTTGACTCAATCACTACACCAATAGATAGAAATCTTGCATGGAATGACTCTATAATGAGCGTTCCTGACATCCACCACATGATCCGTAAAAGCATTAAGAGAAAATATTTTGAAAATGCAATTGAAACATGCCTTTGACCTTTGTTTGATCCTCTGGAAGAGATCCATGTTATGTATATTTTATTAATTATTAGTTAGATATAGTTATCTTAGGTTTTATTAAGTGAAAGGGCATGATCAAATATCATGCCTCTTCACCAAGGGACACCATGAGGCTATATTTAAAGCCTCGGTGATTCCCCATTGTAATCATCTCTCATATCTCATATTTATCAATAATAATATATACTTATTCAAGTTTACCAGAGTTTTTACACTCCATTGGTATCGGAGTAGTCGCTCTTCGGGATCTTTGTGATCACCCAGAATTAAGGAATTACAATAATTCCAGATTGTAGATTTTTTTTACCAAGTGCTTGTGGGCAGCAACTTTGGTTTAAAAAAAATAAAATAAAATAAAAATTCTACAGATTTTTCCCTCCCAACGCCCACACGCTCATTCCCTCACTGTACTCACACCCCAGCGCTTCCCTCATTACACTATCCCCTACCCCACTGCCTTCATTCCCTACATTTCCTATGCTATCTCCGTTCTTCCATTCACTCCGTTCCCACTACGCTATCTCCGTAATCATATCTCTATCTCCCTCTCGCATTCACATCGCAGATAACTCAAATTTATACTTCCAACAAATTTCAAGCAAATTCGATTATTTTCTGGAAAACCATCGAAACTGAGTACGACCATTTTTAATATTGCAGTGCTAGGCTTTTATAAATTATTTATCACAGTGAGTCCTGGTGGGTGGTACATTGCTGGCACATTAATCGCAAACAACGCGGGCCGCCGTGGAAGTTGGCTCGTACATTACTCGCACATTAATCACATACATCTAGTTGATAAATTCCGTTCAAGTCTTGGTACATAACCTCCACCGAATGAAGTCTTGGTAGCTAATATACTGTGGAATAAACTGAACCGCTTTCCCACCCATCCGTCTCCACATTCCGCCGTATTCCGCCAACAAAAAAGGAAATTACGGTTTTTAAAAAAAATCGTGAAACAAGTGTGATGATTGACAAATCCAATCTGTTTAAAAAATTCGATTTGAACAAGTGACGCATTAAATACAAGGGTATTAGACGATATAAATATCTGCATACAGATATCTGAACCAGAACTTTTAAATCAAATTTTTGACCGATAGTGGAGAAGGGAAAATTCCGGAAAATAGTGTGGGCATTTGACACATGGTGAAACAAGTCAACAAGTTTTTTTGCACCGCCGTCCCTCACGCACTGTCAACATCTGTTCCCTCAATTCCGCCGTTTTTTGCACACTTCGCCAAAAAAAAAAAACTTACGTTTAAAAAAAAAATCGTGAACATGTGTGACGGTTGGTAAGGATCCACGTTTAATTCTGCTGAGCATCGTTATGTTAAAACAAATCGATTTGTTTCCCCTATAAGAAACAGTGTCTCTTTTCAAATGGAACGGGCAAATTTTAAAAACGATTTTTTTTAATTATATAAAATATATTATATAGTTCAATTGATAATTATATATATATATATATATATATATATATATATATATATATATATATATATATATATTCAATTGATAATTATATATATATATTATAATTATATAATTCATTTATATATTATATAATTCCCATTTAATAATTATATATATAATAATTATATAATTAAATTATATATATTATATAATTTTTGATTAAAAATTATATATATAATAATTATATAGTTAAAAAAAAAATTTAATTAATTAATTAAATATTAATTAATTAATTAATTTTAAAGAAGAAGGAGAGAAACTGGTAGAAAAATATTCCCCACCTCATACACGTCAATGTATTCATCGATGTCGATGGCCGAATTCCAGAAGAAATTGGTGGATCTTGAGAAACAGATCAATAATAATTCATATGACTTTGGAAAAAGATTAGTCGATCTTGAAGGTACAGTTGCAAGACACTCCAATGACATCAAAAAGGTTCATGGTACGACAAATCGAATAGAAAGACAAATGTGGCTAAATCATTACGAGGTCACAGAAAAGCATAGCGAAGCAATGAACAAGATGATAGAACTCTTCAATAAGCTAAATGATAAGATAGATAAGTTAAGTCAGACAAAACTTCCAATATTCCCAAATGTCGAACATAATCAACTAAAAAATTCAGCTAATTCAGATCATCATCATGAATATAACATGTTTGAAAAAGATCAATTAAATGAGGTTGAATTGGAAATCAGCTCACATGAAGGCTATAGTGTTGAACCACCTAGAAGTAGAGACTCTGAAATCAACCATGAAAGTTATAGAGCTGAGAAACCAAGAGAAGAAAATGCAACTCAATCCACTTATAAAGCCAGTAATGCAACAACAGAAGTTATTGAAAACTTTTATATAAATGAAAATCCAATGTTAGAAAAAGAAACAATGTTGGTGAAGGAGCCACATAAAGAATTTAACGTGACTGTTATCACAGATGCAACAACAAACATAGTTGTTGAAAATGAAAGAATCCATGAAAATATAGTTTCTTATAAACAACAAAATGTTTCATTCCTAGAATTGAAAGAAAAATGTGAAGAGATAAACACATTTGAAGCCACTGATACAGTGCCAGAAGCTATTGAGGCCTTCGATGTTCACGCAGATATGGTTTTTAAGAAGGAAGCGTTTGATGATGAGGAGAAGTTGCATCAAATGATAATTTTTGGTAACTTACCTCTAAATCTAAAGAGAAATCACTAAAAATCACCAGAAGAACAAGGAATAGTTAGGAAACACGAAAAATTCTTCCAAGACCTGCCAATAAAAATACCTCCTAATAAGGAACATGAACATACAATAGAAATCAAGAAAGGACCCGACCCTGTCAATATAAAATCTTGTTGCTATTCACATCACCAACATATGGAGCTTGAGAATATGCTTCATGATCTTTTTAAAATGTGGGAAGCAAGAGCCCACCGCTCAAGAAACAAAGGCGTTCGTCAACATTGTCCATCGTTATGTATGCTTTGAGGACAAATCATCTTTAAGAGAGGGGCAATGTTATGTATATTTTATTAATTATTAGTTAGATATAGTTATCTTAGGTTTTATTAAGTGAAAGGGCATGATCTTTGATCATGCCTCTTCACCAAGGGACACCATGAGGCTATATCTAAAGCCTCGGTGATTCCCCATTGTAATCATCTCTCATATCTCATATTTATCAATAATAATATATACTTATTCAAGTTTACTAGAGTTTTTACACTCCAATCATCCCGCTGATGCAAAAGAAGAATCTTGTAACTGTCACTTTTCTTTTCAAGTAGTCAAAGTAGACTTTGGAATTTGGATCATTCATCCCCTTAAAAAATCCACTATAGTTGAGAATGCACCTTGGCACCCCTTGTAAAGTAGTCCCTTTCCTTAAAAAATATCATTTCCCCTTGAAGGAACACATTGTAATGATCCCTCTCAAGGAAAATATGTATATCCGGGAGTGTAAGCAAAGCATCCTGCAACTCTTTTAAGTTTTGTACTTTTGCGGGCCATCATTATGTCTCACCCATTCTATTACGAAGAAGACATTTCTCATACCCATCCTTATTTTGCCTCTTCTTTTCAAGATGCTGTCATATGATTTGAAAGATCACATCCATGCAGTGTGGTCATCTATTTTCTTTGAATTTACCCCATTAAAGCACTAGTATCATAGATTTTTAAAATGGATCTATGGTAATGATGAAATTGTAAACCAAAAATAAAGCACAAACTCTAATATTTTAAAAGATTGAAGGGGTGAATCCACAGCTACTATCCTACGCTATTTTTCTTTCTAACATAAAGACTGCTTGTTTCTTGTTTCTCACTAAGTCAATGCCCAACATTGACATTTATAAAAATGCTAAGATACATTGATGATTCTTGTTACCTCACAAACGTGCACTTTTAGTGGTAAAGCCTTAAAACACATCACATCTACAACCTTTAGGGGAACTAAGAGGGCTTGTTTGTTGCCACTATAATATTGTCCTCTCTTGCATTCGGTTTTCTATCGCCTGGAACAAGGGGGTTTTCCTTAATTAAAATATGAGATATATTTAGACATAGATTGTGATGTAAGACTAGGATTAGTGGGGATTAGTGCCTATCCATTTAGGGCAAATGGAGTCAAGCGGCAACCTTCAGAGGGTTTTAAATTGTGAATGTGGATGGCATGATGGTGCTGTTACAACATACCAAAAACTCAACCTATGAATATTTTTTCTAGATTGCAGAAATTACATAGAGAGCCCTTACAAAGGTGCTCCTTAATACACACTCATGGAAAGAAAAGGGGTGATTGTACTAGAAACTGCAAATGTGTCCTACCATGAACTGAAATGACAACAGTAATTTGTCTAACTTAATAGTAATCGGCAAGAGAAATTGATAGGAACACCTCAACCAAAGCCCTTCTTCAAATGACAGACTTTTTCCTAATATGAAGCCTAATTTTGTGGGAAAATTTTAATGAATTTCTAGCAATAGACAAACAAAAATATGGATGCAATGATGAACCTAATATTACAATCCTTGAACTTTCTTTCTTTAGTAGATCTTCAACTAGGCTCACAGGGGAATTTCCCATTAATCCATCCATGCCTTTACAGTGGAGAGAGCTTCTGCGTGATGCCTTTTGTAATCCCCACTGGGATTAGTGGGGATTAGTGCCTATCCAATTAGGGAAAATGGAGTCAAGCTACAACCTTCAAAGGATTTGAAATTGTGAATGTGGATGGAACGATAGTGCTGTTACAACATGCCAAAAACTCAACCTGTGATTTTTTTTTTCTAGATTGCATAAATTACATAGAGGGCCCTTACAAAGGTGCTCCTTAATATACATTCATGGCAACAAAAGGGGTGATTGTACTAGAAACTGAAAATGTGTCCTACCATGAACTGAAATGACAACAATAATTTGTCTAACTTAATAGTAATCGGCAAAGGAAATTGATAGGAACACCTCAACCAAAGCCCTTCTTCAAATGACATAATTTTCCCTAATATGAAGCCTAATTTTGTGGGAAAATTTTAATGAATTTCCAGCAATAGACAAACAACAATATGGATGCAATGATGAACTTGATATTGCAAAAGAAATCCTTGAACTTTCTTTCTCCAGTAGATCTTCAACTAGGCTCACAGGAATTTCCCATTAATCCATCCATGCCTTTACAATGGAGAGAACTTCTGCGTGATGCCTTTTTTCATCCTCCTAGCCAAAATGTTCCCATGAAATGTGCTCATTTGACCAAATTATAGGGTTTGTTGTGACACGTGTATGTCTTCTCATTGGAATGCTTTTCAAGGCAGTTTCTTCACATCCACTCCCATTAGAATAACATTATTTGGAAAATCAATGGGGAGCTCTTTAAGACGTGGAATCTCTTGTTTAGAGAAGAACAGGAAGGATTTTGCACTTGCCTAGTTTTAAACATGGTATGATGTGCATTCTATTCCAATGCTTTATTTGGTATACCATTCTATGCATGGATTGAATGATTTTGGGCCTAAAAAATATACTTTGCAATATGTGTCAAATTTGAACCTTCTTCATATGTTATTATCCCTGCTCCTATTCATTTATTCCATGACATGTTCATCTCCTTTTATTCCGGTTACTAAATAATCCTTTTTTAATGAAGTGGGCCTACTTTTGGCCTAAATTCCATGACCAAGGTGTATCTATTTCATAAAAATTATGCAGGACATTGCCTAGGACCAACTACCTAGGCTTAGTTATTGATGAGATATCAGATGATAACACAAATTGACAACATTAAATCATGACATCATGTTCTTGAGGGGAGATTACACTTGATTCTCCGTGATGATAGAACATTTTATTTACCACTTGATTACAACCCGCTTGACAAACATATTTTGGCAGGCCTCAAGGAGAACACGGGGTGGCCCTGGGTCCATAACATGTACACAACTGTAATCACTTCCTGGTGGCGTAATTTCAATTACTACCTCCACGTGCTGGGTAAAAGCTATGTGAATGGAACTTGGTCGGTAGTGTTTGCCTCAAGGAGAATTAGGGTAGGCTTGGGTTTGCAATATATGCACATGGTTCATTACCTCCCAATGCCATAAGTTCAATCCCTTCCTATCCCCCATGGGTGAAGCCTATGAAAATGGAATCTTGACCAAAGGTGTGAAAGTCCTTGCTACTAACTGCTAGTCCCAAGCCTATTGGGCATTGGTGTATTCTTCCCATATCTGGATGTTGTTTTTACATTTTTTAGCAAACTTATTTAGTTATTTGACCTTTTCTACCAAGGGAGTCATGTTGGTCAAGCCTGCTTACGCATCCTTTCTCTAATAAAATAATAAAATAAGATAGGTTTCAAGTGGCGAGATAGAAGTGGAACCAACCAGTGGTGTTGGAACCAGTTTGTTAATTAATCACGAAAGGCAGGGCTTTAGATAATTCCTTAATTCAAATAGATTACATTTTTCTTAATTCCAATCTAGTGGGGAAGGTGTTGGGGGGTGCTCAAGATGATATGACATGGTAGGATGGTACGGCGGTTAATGAATTGTATACATTTAGCTTTAAAACATGTTTCTCTTAGAATATTTTGATAAGAATGGCTCTCTGTTCATGAGGAGTCGCATCTGGAATTTCATTGCAAGGGAGATTTTTTCTCAGCTTTTTTATTGCCAGTTACATCCTCCCCATTCTTGACTTATGGATAATTTTGTTTGTAGGTTTTGTGGCTCCCATGATACATGTTTGGTGCACTAATCACATGCAAGAACTTATGGTTAGTTGTGGGAAAAATATGTGGAATTCAACACAACAAACTATTCAACTACATCTTCTGTGGGTTAGGACATGTGGACAATTCAACCTAAAAAGGTGATGTGATGGGTGCATCTGCAGTGGTTGCAACTTTCAAATCCTCAGGTGTGGAAAATTCAGCCTAAAAAGGTAGTGTGATGGGTGCAGCTGCAGTTGTTGTAAATCCTTAGGAGTTATGTGCGTGCCATGACTCATGAGGGATTAATTCACATTTTGTACCCATTTATTTCCATAAGTCCCTAATTAAGTATTAGTTTAAGACTCAAGACTATGTTCTCTAGTGATAACCTCAACTCAGAAAGTTGTATATGATATCTCGTTGTCCTTGACGCAAATCTTTTAACTCTGAACCTTGTACTTGTTCCCTGACTCAAAATTTTTCTAATATGATATAAAATGTTAAGTCATGTTGAAGATGGATTTTATTACTATAATTTTTAAAATTTAGAACCGTATATCTTCATAGTTGCAATATGATTTTCTGCAAGATTTTTGTTGAAATACGACCTTGGTAATTTTAGTGTCTTTTCATATGTTTGAGAGAATACGTAAAATTATTTAAATTCTGAAACAACCAATCAACAATTCTGCCATATCTGTAAATATAAAAGCTAGTTAACGAGAACCTTATCATTTTCTTTCTTGCATTCATGTTTTTCGTCTTTTCAAGGATTAAATTAGTAAGGCATTAATAATTTAATTATGGTTTTCTTTGTTGGCTCATGTTATTTGGGACATACAGTTCACATTGTACCATCATACTCTCACAATAAATCTTGAATGATGAAGCGGTTGAGCAAGCATTTTAAAGGTTCAAGTCACGAAGTGTCAGATGGAAACTACGTCAGATGGACACTACATAGGGGTGCATTTGGAGATGATAATGTAATTTGGCATGTTCCCTCTAATTCCATGGTAATCCCTAATTCATCAAAGTGTATTTTCTTTTAAAATTCAATCTTCTATCTGTTACCTCTAAGAAAGCTAGCATCATGCTAGTGATTAATTTGAAACTGTATTTAGTGGAAAAATTCACTGTTTTTTGGTGGAATAGTTCATAATTTATTCTGATTTTTTTTTTGCAAGTGTATTAGTCACGATGATAAATGTGTGGTTTGCTTTATAAGGTTCTCAGTTATTTCTAGATATGCTTTTCATCATTTTCTTTGAATATTTATCTAGTGCTTTACCTTTCATATTTTGCCATCTGTTCCAGTATTTCCATGAGATAATGATTAGTTGGGATGTGGCAAGGTTGTTTTCATAGCCTCCATACACTAATCAGTGCACATTATGGACTTCAAATTTCAATATAGTGTGGCCAACCTTAACACAGGTTCATACCCTATTTCACTATAAATATCACTCCAAATTTTATTGCTCATCTTATGTTATTATCTAATTTCCTTAGTGATGTAAACTTACTTCATCAAAGTCAATAGATGTTAGGAGTTTCATTAGTTAGATCTTGTACATTTCAGCAATTCAACATTTGTGGTTGACATTAATTGTGTTCCTTCCATTCCTAGATTACCATTATCAACATGGTGGAGTTTGTTAGTGTTCTTTTTTTGAGTGAACTTGAAGGAGACACTACACAAAAAGTCCCCATTGCAAGGATTTTAGGAAGACATAACTTCTACAGAGAAATGACTGAAAAAAGTGACATCTATAGTTTTGGAGTGGTGATCTTAGAGCTCGTGACAGGAATACAACCAATATATCGAGAAATTGGAGAGGATGAAGGTCTTGCGAAGTGGGTGTGCAAATAGAGAAAAATAATGGATTTCTTGAAGTGTTGTATCTTGAGTTTGTGGATTTCTTCAATGAGGAAATGACCATGGTTCTGAAAGTAGGACTCCTTTGCATAAGCACCTTGCCCATCAACTAGCCAAAAATGAAGAGAGTAGTACATTTGTTGCAGGAAGCCAATACTGAGCACAAGGCCAAGGCAATTGCCAAGGATGAAAAATAGTCTCTTCACTAGTACGTGGAACCCACAATTTGAATTGTATATGCATGATGGTAATTGTATTTGGATTTGGAATTTTCTTCTTTACATGGCCTCCATATTTACTTGGACCACTTTGTAGTTTCTAATTTTGTTTAGGTTTTTTCATGTATAACCTTTTGAATCTGACCTAATTCTAATACCCAAAATAAAAGCTTGCCTCTGTAACTCTTTGGGCATCATTCCCCACGACAATCCAATGGTTAGAGGGTGCATCTATCTACCCAATCATAGACCATTTTTTTGTTGTGTTTTTGATAAATCTACCCTCCAAGTTAATAATTGTGGTGGGTTGGCTAAGACATAGACTTTGCTCTCTATTAAACACCACGAGGAAAGCACAAATCGACACCATTGTCATCATCATCTATGTTAGCGTCTTATATTGATCACCTCTTGCTCTACTCTCCTTGGGCACAAGCATTTAATTGTAAGCTAGAACAAAAAAGCTTTCATTCTAATATAGGTGGAAATCAAGATGATTTTAGTGGTTGCTGCATGATATTCTCATTATCTTGTTGTCATAAATGGTTGTTTCGTAGAAGTTTAATTATGGCCTTTGGCCATTTTAAAATTGTATTGTAACATGAAAATGTTCATTTAAAAAATTTACATGTTTTTAAACACTCCTTGGATTAAATCCCTATTAGTATGTATTTAACAATTCTTCGTATTAAATCATGACATGACGGGACAACAAAATTATAACAGGGAAATCATGTTCTTTCCCGAAATTATAAACGTATTAAATCATTAGTAGTTTTGGTAAATATTAAGTATTTAATCATGAATAGTTTTGGTAAATAATAGGTATCATAGAGGAAATTAATCAATTGAGTTATTTTCTTTTTATTATGTATATTGAACATGTTATTTCTAACAACTTTTGATCTTCCTAGATCTTTTATTCCTTTGGGGTATCTTTTCACCTTTAGGGGTAATTGATAGTTTAAAGTATAATATTTAAAGGGTGCTAGCTCAATGGAAGAGCACTTGCTTCACAAGAAGGAGGTTGGTGGTTTGATTCCATCGTGCCCTTATATTCATAGCGAATAACGACGATCAATTTTTGGTGACGGATGCTCTTTTGACCATCACCAATGAGCTTATGGTGAAATTTTTTGACCCTCACCAAAATATGAAATGGTGACGATCAATGAACGCCACCACATATACACATCAATAGTGACGACCATGAAAGGTCTATCACCATAAATCATTGTCGTTGATATGAAATGGTGAGGGTAATTTTTTGTCATTATATTCATTATTCGTGATGGATCTTGATATCACTAATGAGCTTATCATGACATTTTTTTACCCTCACCAAATATGAAATGGTGACGTTCAATGAACGTCGCCATATATATGCACCAATAGTGACTGCCATGAAAGGTCCATCACAAAAAAATCATTGTTGTTCATATGAAATGGTGATGGTCACTATCCTTCATTATAGTCAATATTCATGACAGACCTTGAATGTCACCACAACACATACTTTCGGCGACACCACCTTTGGTGACGTTCAATTTTTTGGTGATGGAGGCTATTGTCCATCACCATTGCTCATATGAAATGTTTACGGTCACTATCCATAATTATAAATCATTATTGGTGACGGACCTTGAATGTCACCACAATGCCTATACTTTCGGCGACGCCACCTTTGGCGACATTCAGTTTTTGGTGACGAAGGCCCTTTTGACCCTCACCAATGAGCTTATGGTGACATTTTTCACCCCTCACCAATGTACTTTTTTCTTGTATTGATACCTAAGCCTTTTCCTTTCTCTTCCCTTCTAATTCCATAATAGTGTCATAGTGATGCTAGCCAACTTCTTTGGAAAGCCTTCCTAGCAGACAATACTTGTGACCTGGCTGAAGCCTCAACACTTTCAGAGCATCTGGACTGACCATTCTCTTCTTCCATTCATATGGTGGGGGAACCCCTTTAAAAGCCCTTATCCTAGAAAGTGCTACAGCACCACGCTTGTTTTTGTGTGAAATCATTCCTCTAATTGTCCAATAGTCAAATCCTTCTCTTACTTTATTGTCATTTGCCCATACCTAACCAATGAGAGCACAAGAACACCTATTTCTATAAAAGCACCTATAAATTCTCTTACTTTATTGTCATTTTCCCATAACTAACCAATGAGAACACAATAACACCTATTTATATAAAAGCACCTATAATACTTTTTTGGGTTTCACTAATATCCCTTTAGTTAGTGTGCGCATGGTAGCCTAGATCCTAAAGTGATTCCCGTACAACGATAATCCACTAGGTGTATTTGTTCTTAAAAAAATATGCATGGATAGATGTCCCATTTATGGCCAAATTCCACCAAAATGGTTCCCCCTACCTACCTAGTAACTACATTACATTTATTTCATGACAACACTACCCTACAACCCACCAAATTTCTATTATATCCTTGACGTCAGCAACAATTTGTTCTTCAAGATATAGCTAAGTTGGAAAAAAATTAGCTCTAGATCTTAGGATATTTTTCCACCTCTAATGTTTATAAACCAATAGATATAAAATTTCTAAAGCATGTGGGAGCCCTTTAAGTATCACCTTTCCTATATTGACTCCATCTTAAAAATCATGGAAAATGTCCATAGATGAGTTATCCTTACTAAACCAAAAATTTCATTGAAAATAAAAATTCATACCATAACATTACTACTTCCCTTTTAACCACATAAAACTTATTTTTAAGTTACCATAATTCATCTTTAATATCACATAATTAGATTAAAAAATCAGCCAAAATCTCTAGTTTATGAAATAAAAATTCAACAGTTTTATATAATTAATAATTTAAATAAATGTCTTAGATCTAATCTCAATAATAATTATTTATAATAAAAAATACCACTTATTTAACCAAACCCCTTATTAACCCCAAGAAAATTCTCACACATTATATTTAATGGAATTTGAGTGGCCTTAAAAAACACACGTATTTCATTTCAAAATGTCAAACATTTTCAAATATTAAAAGTTTTAATTTCCGTCATTCATTTCCCATTTCAAAATGTCAAAAATTTTCAAATACCAAAAGTTTTAGTTTCCCTCGTTCATTTCCCTCCGGTTGCATGGTTTTTCCAGGGAAAGAGGGAGGATGCGGCCACACTGTCACCGGTTTTCGAGGAAGGATGCAGCCATACTATTGCAGGTTTGGAGGAAGGATGCGGCCATATTGTCGCAGGTTTGGAGGAAGGATGCAGTAAGTAAAAAAATTGATCCTGAGTGCCTATTGCAGGTCTGCTCTGATACATTTTGTTGAAGTCCAGATATTTATTTCCTTCTACAGAAAGAATCTTCTCTGATACATCAGATCCTGATTGCCTTTGGTCTTATGATCAACAACAATTATCATAATAGTCTTGTTCCTTGTATACAAACATCAATACCTACCCTGCAGATTCAAAGGCCCTTCATTCAGCCCCAAGAAGTGGGATTTGGAGAAGTAAAATTCAAGGATAAGTGGTGAACTCTGAAGAACATGCCGTCAAATTCCCCTGACAAGGTAATCCATGTATTCATTCAATAGTCCCACTGAAATATTTATTGTTGTAATGGATTTACCTAAATATGCAGTGCTTTTCGTTAAGTTTCTGTGTTTATCCAATGATAATGCAATTCCCTTTAGGTTTCTTTGGTTTTGATAATGCAAGCCACCTTCTCCAAGTTTCTTCGATAACTGATCCTTCCCACTGTCCTAGCTGGCCTACAGTCGCTTGGCATACTGCCCAAATTCGTTTGATGAAAGGGAATTCCTGGAAAATGTGAATAATCATTTCCTCATTGTTTTTGTACAAGGGGCATCAACCAAGCCCAATCACATACCTTCTTTGAAGCACTTCCAAGGTTGATATCTTTCTTTTGGCACCACATAAAAAGTTTTTCCTTGGCTGGGCACTTATATTTCCAAAGCATTTTCCTCCACCACTTTAACTCTGCAGGGACTCAAACTGCAATCACTTTGATGTATCCAAGCTTGGGGTCATATTCACCAAAAGGAGAGGAACTCCAGAGAAGCTTGCCTTATCATTCAGTTAATAAAATTTGACGAGCATTCAGATCATTTACATATGCATTCCATGATTCGTGAAAAGTTGCTTATAATCCCAGCTCCCGAGCGGTCATCCATCCGTGTCTCCAATTGGTAGTTTTGGCTAGGTTGTTGATGTGTACAATTCTGAACCTAGTGTTGTGCTTGTTTTCACTATATCAGTTATAAATCTACTAAGAATTAATTTACAGGTGCTAGGTTCAGAATTTAACACAAACAACAGCACCCATATACTGGAAAACAACCCTGCAATGCTAGTATATGTTAATATTCATTCCTTTCCTTTGTGTTGGTCCAAAACTTAGGTGAAAAGAGATTATGTTGCACAATCTTCACAATCAAACCTGATTTCATTTCATCCATACATAACTTGTTATGCATCAAAATATGGATATCTTCATGTTATAACAACTGGTAATATTGTATTTGAATGCTGGTTCATACTATTGTCTCTATCAACAACACTCAGTGTTTACAAACACCTGTTTTACATTATATATTTTCCAAACAATACCACTCTAGGCACAAAAACAAGGCAACAGTTAGCCTTAAAGGCATCGTCCCTGTCACATGAAAATTAGGCTTAGGAGCAGTGCCTTCTTTGGTAGATTTAGCACAAAGAATCCTCCTTCGGTGAGAGTAAATCAAATTAATCCCATGAACATTTCCCCTCTTTGCAATCAAATCAGTCACAAAGAAGCTCACTTACAGTTCACTCTTTGCAAAAAAGAACAATGACATACAACTGATCATTTGTATTCATAACTTGCCAAGGAACTTATCCTTGAGAAGGCCATCAATTAGCGTTGTCCACATCCCTTCGTCGGGGTTATTTCCACTTTGCAATGCATTGTCAAACAACCTTTCCGCTTCTTGCACCTTGCCTTCTTTACAAAGTCCAGGAATCACATAATTGTACAAAGATAGTTGTGGTTCATAACCATTTTCAACCATTCTATCCAAAAGCTCCAGAAAATAGATGTATTTTCCATGTTTACAGTGCCCATTAATAAGAACTACATAAATTGCTTCATTGGGACAGAGGCCTCTCTCTAACATATTTTTTATCAGCTAGTCTGCCTCAAGGAGTCTTCCTGATTTGCATAATCCTGCAATTAAGGCACTATAAGTATCTACAATAGGCTGACAATGCTTCTCCATAATTTTGTCAAGAAGCTTAAATGAAAGAACACTGTTTATTTCGAGTGGCATTCCATCCAGGTCATGAATTTCATCCAAGTTATCAAGATCTGAACTACCTGCTACATCCTCATCAGGAATCAAGTGTTCTTTTTGTATCTTGTTTTCTTGAACTATACCATTCATAATCTCACAATAAGTTCAATAATAAGGTTGGCATCCTTCATTTATCATCTTACTTAATAGATCAAAAGCATGATCCACCCTGCATGATTTGACGTTGCCATCAATCAATGATGTGTATGTTACTTGGTTAGGCTGTAAGCCTTTCTCCTTCATTTTATCAATGGAAATTTTAGCCTCTTCCAGTTTTCCTTCCCTGCAAAGTCCATAGATCAGTGCACTGTAAGTGTAGACATTTGGAGAACAGACCCGCTTTACCATTTTTTCTAATAATTTATATGCAAGATCAATGGCACCGGCTCTACATAGTCCATCAATAAGTGTGGTATAAGTCACCAGGGAGGGAGCTAACCCTTCCCCCAACATCTTACCAAAGACATTATCTACCTCAAGCACCTTGTTTTCTTTACGAGCTTGAGTTCTGCTTTTTTATTTGGTCTTCTGTCTAAAACTTTGAAGGTCAGTGCTACAATGTGGGTTTTTGGTTTCTAGGATGATTCCTTCCCATTCTAGAGTAGGGCTATCCTTGGATTTTCCATTAAAGTTAGACTTGGGGCAATATCCATGTTTGTATAATTGGGTAAGATAACCTATGAATTGAAGTTTATGTGAGCAAGATATTCTTGTCTAAATTTTCCCTTTGTAAACAATACCTATACCTATATTACAAGATAAGGAGATAACACAGGGTTACAGAAGGGGCAATTTGATGCCTTGATGGCTCTCTCCTTTTTTTTTTATTTACAATTTATGCTTGAAATTGTTCTAATTTTGAAGATCTTCAACCCATTGATTTTGATTTAGACTTTTATAATAGTTTTAGGGTAATAGTGACTTTCGAAGATAGGTTAAGTGTTGTCTTGAATATTATGAAAGAGAATGTGATAACTACAACTATCATCAAAGTTTAGCTAGATATCTAGGGGTGATTTTCAAATTCCATGCCTACCTTCTGATATGAATTTTAAATTGGCATGGGCTATCAAGTCAATTCATCTTTCAGCAATCCATTTTTTATCTGCATAATGTGAGCCTTTCTGGACCTTCTTGTCTTCTGCGTTTAAAATGTCTTATTGCATCCCAGTTCCTGAGTTCTAATCACATTTCAAAATGGTGTTTCAACCTTTCCATCTTTCAATGTATCATATGTGGGCTTATTTGTTAGTGAAAATAAGTTATATTTTTATTGACTAAAGATATGTCATAGCTGAGAACCCCTACTTTGTCTACTTTGAGTAACCAGAAAATCATGATTATGCACTGCCAAAGAGGCATACCGTTGTCAAATGCCATCCTTGAGAAGGCAAAATGAACATAGAATAAATTTGAATAGATCAACTTTGATGGAATATTTATATATATCTATATATCAATAAATAATATAAATAACATTGGGAAACAACTGTTAGGAACATAGATGAAATAATTTGTAATAAGCAGTTAATCATTGAGGGCCTTGAAAAGATTAAATATTCAATAATCAAGAAATAATAGGGAAAAATCGGCCAATCTTGGCACACTAGTAATGTTAAACTAAATAATTAAGATTATTTCGAAATAATAATTTTGTTAATTGCATTGGGATTTATTTGATTAATTTGAGATTATTTCATATATGGTTTGTAACATTTAAACCAGTTGCTTGTGACTATCCCCATGGAAACTCATAATTGCTACATTGATCAAGATGGTATCAAGATCTGACAATATTTTACATGGTTTTGAATGCAGATATATTTGGGAAAGTTTCAAATGAGTGGGAGAATATTGAAATTGGTGTTTTTGTATGTGGTCCTGAAAGTTTAGAGACAAGCGTAGCAAAGGAATGCAGGTCATACAACTTAAGAAACTTGAGAAACTCGAGAAACAAAGCTGCGTTTCATTTCAACAGTCATAGATTTGATCTGTAATGAACTAATTATAGAGATATCACTATGACATAATGGCTCATTTTATTATGTTTACATAGGTTTCATATGCAATTCTATAGTTGCCTTGTTATTATTTTGGCCTATTTCATGAATTGACATGATTATGTAAGGCTCACTAAGGCCAAAATTGCCTCACGGGACCTATACAAGTTAAAATCTATATGATGTAATTATTGATATGTAAATTAATCTCTTTTCATATGAATATTATAACTTTCCCAAAGGTTATTTAACAGTCTGCAATAAACTACACAAACAATGACCCTAATGATTTATTAATCTATTTCTGTAATATTAATCTGTTTTGGTTATAATCTATTAGGAGTTTAATCTTTAGGAAAGCCTGACAGAAGAAAAAATGTATGTGGCATTGTCTCCAAATGGTATCCTTTTTCAAAGGTGACGTATTCAACATGATTTTCTGATAGGTGGATAGTGACAAGGTGTATCTTGGGCTTATTGCTTGTTATCTAAAAACTTGTATGCATCTATGTTATAAAAAAATATTTTCTTTTGTGCATGTTTCACTACAGAAGAATGATGAGGATGGATCTTCTAGGGACTTCAATAAGAATGGAAAAAGGAAACAAGTCTTCTTGACTTCTAAATAATTTCAGGCTCTCCCCTGCAAAGCTTGTTTGACCAAGAGTGACCTTTCCGTGGATCTTTGCCTCTCCTTTCCAAAGGCAGAAATAATGAAGCATATTTGTTAGGATTTTCCTTTTTAGGTTCTTGCTGGGCAGAGGTGCAATCTTAGTTGGCAAACATTATTTAGGGGCATTTTCATTGGAGTGCATTCTTGTTGGGAGATTCCTAATGTGTGATTTGGGATTTTCTGATTGCTATTTTGCACTATTTGTGAGTTTCTACATCGTGTGTTCTCTGGGGACTCCACTGCAAATGTGTTAAAAAATGAGGTTAGTTCTTTGAAAGAAAATGAATCCTAGACTTATAGAAGTTTTCAGCAATTATATAAGTGTTCACTAATTATTTGAAAGCAAATGAATTTGTTGATCATATTTTCCAGATCTATATTTTCTTAAATCTATCATATTTTTCTGTAGGAATTATCATTTGTATGCTCTTCTCTTATCATAATATAGATGTGTTGCACCCATTATGCAAACATTAATTTTCATAATGTGTTTTTGGCTTATTGTGAATAGTCATGTTATTTTTAAGATTTTGTGCTTGTGTGCTAAACTTAAACCCAAACAAAAATAACTCTCCATCTTACTCCCATTGCATGCAAGTGTTGGTTGTACCCATGTGGATAATAGGACATCCTTTAATTGAATAGAATAAATCATGATTAAATATAGGGCCTACAAGATTTTTGTCAAAGGGAATGGATGGTGGGAGATCTCAATTAGTGATAGATGGAATATTATAATGAGATTTTCTTCTTCGCTATGGGAAAGGATTACCTCATTTATATTTTCATAGTTAAGTTCTAGTCACACCCAAGAATATATAGACTGCATCCATCCTAAGAAACTATAATGACCCCTTGACACAAACACAAATTTTGAGGTAGTTTGTAACAATAATTTGACAAATGCATTTAATTCAAATAGATAATATAGAGCATGATGTAGGTTCAAAGGTAACATACTGATGCAGCAAAACTACACATTTCTCAATTTGTGGATCCTGTGGGTTATGGGCCAAGGTATATATATCGAAAGAAAAACAAATCAATAGATTTGTCATTAATCTCAACCAAAACCACTACTAGCCCACCTAAACACGTAAGCCGGAACCAAAATAAGATTTAATTCGTGCCCATAAATTATCGGGTACACTTACACACATTAACACCTAAGAGTTGTTCTCCTTGATCGAACGGCAGTCACAACCTTCTGCCAGATTTGATGATATTCGCATCCAAATAATCTTGACAGTTAAAGGCTCCAAGGCAAGTGAAATAAGTGGTTTTAAACCACCGCATGTCATATGGTGGGGTGTATCACGTGGACTCCAAAAATTACCATCCACTATCATAAGAGGTGTGATGAACCCATCTCTGGTGTTCCCAAACCACCTCATGGTTTTGATGCGACCATTGACTCAAGGTTCCGTCCGTTATTTTCCCAGTCACAATTTCTGCCATGCCTGACACATTCAACCTTCTGCCACCCAACTTGACCCGGAACACGGTCCACACACGGATGTCGAATCACTGAATTTAATCATAATGTGAGTTCTGCCTTACTTCAACGTCATTTGACTTGATACACATACACATTGTTCATAGTTCCTAATCCACCATTACCCAAACATCAAACCACTCTATGATATTGTATTAAAATTAGATCGCCATCGATCCTCATAGTGATCGATGTTCAATCAACAACTCGTAACGCTTAATTTAATTCATAAAACAAGCTGTAAATAAATGATATTCAGGCACACAAATACACACAACAAATATTTCAATTATTTACAAAAACAATTACATTCTAAGGCATCTCAGCCTTAGCCACAATTTCTCCTATGATTACATTGTGTCATCTCATATTCTATATCTCTGTCACACAACACCCTCGCTTATAAAGAATTTTCAAGAGCGTGAATCATCTAAGATCCATGATTTCTCCCCCTCAATCGCTCAAACAAACCCCTAAATCTATCATTATGCATACATGGCAGATTATTAAATCCATCAATTTAGTTCTTTTTTAACCAAATTTTCCCCAATTTACAATGGTTGTTCACATTTTCCCTTTCATAGCTTCAAATTCCAATTTTAATGAAATTTTTTCGAATGCTCCTGCATCACATACCCCCCGAGGCATAAATAAGACATGTATACAAACCTACACATGTTTATCCAAGATAAAATGAAAGGTGCATACACACATATGCATAGTTTCAGAGGTAAGAATAGAATGTGCCTAGAAATTGAAGCGCACAATAAGACTAGTTCTTTTTATTTTCAAAAAATCTCAAGAGTTGGAGTATTTTTCAATCCATAGTTTTGACATGATGAATCCAATGTGTTCAACATATACACTAGTCATACAATATTTTTTTTTATGGATTGAAGGGCTATGTCAATTACAATACAACAGTGGAAATTTTATTGTGCACTTGTTTTACTAGATATAGTATACCCAACTATTATAGTTGTGATTGTGTGGCAGGTTTGTGAAGATTTTGCATGTTTAAGATTTGAATGGAATGGTTTGCATACAATTTTTACTAGGTTATATATCTACAGTGTGCAATGCACGAGACCTCCAAAGAACCCAAGGGAAACCAAGGCAAAAAAGCCAAGGACGACAGGATCGTATCAGGGATAGGGTCTTGTTTTCAAAGTAAAGCAAGCAAGATATCAAATTTAAGCAAGTCCAGTTATGTAATTCATAGAGGGAGTAAAAAACTTGAAAGAGGATTTCATTTAAATCAACAATTCGTTCTTCCTTCTTCTATTATCTACGCAATTATGTTTTGTGTCTTGATCATTTTATATTTTTAGGTTGATAAAGATGGTGATTTGAAAGAGCTTGAAGCACTCTTAAAAACATTATTAGGGCAAGATATTAGAGCTACTAACCGAAAATAATTAGGCCCATCACCTTCAAATCCAAATGACAACACAAATTTTATAACCATAGTAACATCATCCGTAAAAAGAATCAACATCCAAAAATAGGAGGTCGAGTGTATATTTAATTTTTTTTTAATATTTTGATCAAAGCGTCGGAAGACTGACGCTTTAGACGTCGGAAAAGTGACGTCTTTTTTTTAAAATATTTTTACCATTTCGTCGGAAAAGCGACGCCTCATAAACGTCGGAAGTGCGATGCCTTACATTTTCGTCGGTCTTGCGATGTTTGGCACGAAACTTCGGAAATGCAACGGTGCCAACATATTCATTGGTCTTGTGACATTTGGCACCAAACATCAGAAATGTGACATTATTTACATTTATGTTGGTCTTGTGACATTTGGCACAAAAAGTCGGAAATGCGACGGTGCTAACATTTTTGTCGTTCTTGCGACGTTTGACGCATAACATCGGAATTGCGACGTTTGTTTGAAAACCTTATATGCGTTGGAAATGCGACAGTTCGGTATCGTCAGAAGACCAACAATTGTGGCTCCTCGGAAGACTAACACTTACAAAACGTCGAAATAGCGACGATTTGGAGAACGTCGGAAGAGCGATGGAAGTTTGGAAATGTCAGAATAAGTGTCGCTCTTCCAACGCTTTATTGAAGTGTCAAAATTGTGACATAATGGCTAACCATGTTTTGCCCCGCCTCAAACTATCACTCTTGCAATGCCTATGCGTCAGAATAGCGACGAATTGGCCACCGAAAATTGGGCCAAATGTGCTAGTGTCTTTATGCTAAGGCTACATGGGGAGGAGTTTTAGGACACTAAATTTTTTTAAAGACTGGCTCTTTTATTAAACTAAATGTACTTATTACATCATGGATAAAAGCTAGAAGGTACATGGATTTTCTTCTATATGTGTTATGGAAAATCAAGGGGAGACCCATGCCCTTATATTTGAGCAGAAAAATATGGAGACGCACGAAGAAATCATCAAGACGGTAGTTTTCTTCAATGAGATAGGGTAGATAGAAGAAAATAAAGGTTATAGATATTTCAGAACTAAGGAAATATGGAAATCATTCCAGGTGGGATTCTTTGATGGGGCATGCACCAAAAAGCTTGTGGTTGTGGAGTTGTAATCTAGTTAGAGGAGGATAACTTCTATCATTTTTGGTGGGAGGGAGGAAGAGGGAATAATAACAGAGAAGAAATCATTGCATTATGGGGTCGGATAATCGTGACCAAGTGGCTTCGAATTGATCAGATTCATATCTTCAGTGATGCCAAAGGAATCATTGACTAGGTCAAGGTAATTAATGAATTTAACCCTCCTATACTAAAAAATTGTATGACTCGCACTAAAAATTTGGTAAGGACTTTTCAGAGAGTGAGTTTGATCATTTATACAAAGGCAAGAATTGGTAAGTTGATCTAGCATAAAAAAAGTATTAAAAAAGAGACAGGTAAATTTAGTCCTCTGCATTTGAAAATGGTGTAATGACCAATTCATGTACCATTAACTATGCATTAAAAAAAATGAAGGAACACAAAGAGAATGGCTACGCAATAGAGAAGAGGCTCATAGGAAAAGTAGAAGGACATAAAATGATGGAATAGTATATTTTTGTGTTTTCTAAATTTTGAGCAAATTATATGCGAAAGACTATAAGAAGAGAAATCACAACAGTATTATTCATTACTTTCATTAATAAAATATTCAATAGCAAGTTTTAAGTTTGGACTTAAGTTCATTACTTTCCTTATAAAAAATTCAATAGGAAGTTTTAAGTTTGCACTTATGTATCACAACCTGATTCATTAGAAATGCATAGTCGTATGTAGTAGTGGTATAAGTTTTTGGACTTATAGTTTTATTTATTTAGTGTTACAACTTATTGTAATATGTATTGACTTAATTAAATTTTTCTTTTTAATTCGATGGATTGTTGAGAAATAGATATGGTATCAAAATCAAATGATTATGTTTTTATAGATAGCTTTGCTTTTGATAGATATCTTGATCGCAAATGTTTTTTCATGGAAAGAACACTTTTTTTGGGTCTATTTTTATTCTCATAAATTTTGTTTCATTAGTAACATTGTATTCATTGGTAATATTGTATGAATTAAATTTTTTTTTAAGATGTTAGTATGATTATAAATATCTTTATCAGTTGGACATTAACATGTTAATTTACTTTTCAGATTGTGATAATCATTTTGTTCAATAGGCAGGAATCCATGAACATATCTAATGATATTAAATGAATTTACATATTGTTTTAGGTGTTTAGAGTTCATTTATATTTTTGTTAACAAACTAAAGGTTAATATGAATAATATTTTTGAAAGGAAACAATTACGATTGCTCTAATAAGTTGTTACTTTTTTATATCATATTATAAATATAACTCCCTCAAGAAATAAAATAAGTAGGGTGAATTGATAAAGGTATGGTAAACATAATAGGTAGATAATTGTAAGTATAAGGTAAGTAGGCAGATAAAGTAAATACTTAAGGTATAAGTGCCTAAGAAAAAAAGTCGCTCTTTCAAGATTTTCTGGCTTAGTTACATTCCTAGGCAGAGTGAGTTGTCCATCTGACATAAATTCTCTTTCAAGTAGGCATATAAAGCTCCTCTCCCTCCTGGTCGAGACTATGTAAAGGAAATGTGTCCCGACCAAGGCTTGAGCAGATAAACAATGAATGAGATCAAAAGGTTTTCTTTCTCCGCTCACTATAAGTAAGTAGTTGTTGTTTTCTTGTGGGGCGAATAAATGTTTTTCTTTCAAATTCCCTTACTGTTAGATTATATAAGTGATTTAATGAATGTTTTTTTCATATCTTTTTTCTTTCTTTTATCATACTTATGGTCCACACATCTCCCTCCTATTATTATTATGGTACTTCTATCTATTGTTGGGGTATATCCCCTTTATTCCTATGTGAAAAGGAAGGAAATATTTAGATCTCATATTAGATATGTAGAGCTCGATACCTGTGATTGGTGAGGTTGGTCACCACTACCTGCTCCTGCTCCTAAGGAAAGGTACTGGGAAATTCTTCATGAAATCAGAGAATAATGTGCTCCGATGTAAAAAAAATAGGAGTTTGGTTGTCAGTTTGCTCGCCAAGAGCAATTGAACTCACAGTTTTCAAAATTTAATGTTTCATCAGGATCAGGGGTACTCATACTCACTTTGGAGGACAATGATTGTGACTGAGCTTGAATTTTATTATGTTACATTGTTCATTTTATTTCCTTTTCACTTCCTCATGATTTATGAATGAGTTAACTCTTTTTTTATTGCTTAGGATAGTCATAGACATTAGAGCTATCTTGATAAGTGACTTAAGTAATTTCATGGAATGTAATCTATAAAAGTCATATGACGAGATCTCGGAAAAAAAACTATGAAATAAAAATGGACAGTCAACTCATCACCTTACTAACTCCAAAAAAAAATCACGAACAACTAGCGATATTTAGACACACATTAAAGGTATACATCTATTGGAATATGTAATTCATACTTGTCTCAGTTGTGACTTTCTATGTAAGGATTCAGTTCCTATTCCATAGGAGTTGGATAAATCTATATGTTCCTAGTTTGGTGTGTGGTTGAGATATTATCCCAACCAACTTACTGTGTGTCCAAGATATTTTCCCTATATTGAGACAACACTTCATATATATATGTAATTATATTTTATTAATAGAATATATAGTGCCTACTCAGATTTTATCTTGGTATCAGAGCCCATTTGGGCCTCGCCTTGGCCCCTTCTAGGATGAGGAAAATAAAAAATTTGGTGAATGTTTGTTTCTTTCTCCATTATTTTTTGGTTTTTCCATTCATTTGGACGAGGTTGGGGAAGTGTGGATGAGTGTTTCCATTGTATTTTTTATAGAATATCAGAATCGATTCCTTGAATCACGTGGTGAGGTCTGATTGTGACAAGGTTGAGAGAAACCCTATCTCTATGACATTGGAATTCATTGTATGAAGTCTAATTCATAATTCAATGCCCTCTATGAGATGAACCAGTGGGCGTGGAACTGTGCCCTTTGCGACACCCTCAATGGCCTTTCCATGTAGATGGGTTCTCGTTATTCCTTTCCTCAAGGTTTCCTCGAGCTGTCTTCCTTTGCCGATTTGGAACTCCAAGATGATGGATCCAAATATGAGGGGATGTGGTTCTCTTCGTTACCGCCCATGGCATCTGCTTTGCTTCAGGCATAGGATCTACAAATGTGCCATGTGTCCTAGTGACGCAATCATCAATTTTTCAATTTGGAGAATATTTGAAGTCTGGTTTCTCAGCAAGCCGAGATCTATTGAATTTATAGTTCTAGAGTTTTAAATTCCTTGTTACTTTCGATATCTATGAATTAAATTTGACGGTTTCCAATGGGAAGGGGGTGGATCTCGGTTGTGTTTGCATTCACATTTATGCTTGTGGTGGTTCGATCAGATGACGTTGTTATCACCCTAGTAATTCTCAGGTTGTGGGATGAGGATTTATAGTTGAAGAAAACTAGGGGTAACCAAGAACCTACTTTTGAAATTCATGATCTAGCCTTCCTAAATTCCGGAGAGGAATCTCTCCTCAAGATTTAGCTTGATTTTGTTATAATATTTTAAGCTAGTTATAATTGGACAATTACTTTGGTTTGAATGTTTGGTGAGAATAAAAAGTACTTCAAGGTAAACCATAGAGGGATCTACCAGACCATTGGGCTATGGAGTCAATTTCTTAGCAAGCAGAGCTAGGAAATAAGGTCAAAAGATCAAATGTACTATGGGCAAGGTAGATGACCTTCAAAGGGTTTGGAAATATGATTTTTGATGAAATGGTAATATATGAACAAAAGGGCAATGAAGGATCCTTAAGTTACAGAAAAGAAGATGAAAGAAAGGGGTCAAAAGGGACTAAGAGGAGTTAAGGATTCTTAAGTCCGGATATCAGCAGAAAACATATCAATGAATAAATAGTAAAAAACAGGGAGCTTTTGACACTAATCCTGTATAAACTTTCCTAGTCAATCATTTAAGACAGAAAACATGTAAATGTATGTATGGAACTTTAGAAAGATAAACAGTGAAACAGGAAAATACTTGACTTATCTGATCAACACAAGAATCCTGAGTTATGATGTCTCTTTGACTTAGCTCTAGTTTGTTGCTTTACAAATAGACTCACACAAAATTCCCAATGTATCCAACAAAAATGTCTATAGTAGTCTTGACAAATTTTATTCCACACTAAACAATTCATAAACCGAATTATTTATACAAAATGTTTATTACAAAATATCCTAGATAAATCTAGGAATAATTCTAGGAAATAAAAATATCTTTACACATTAAGAGGGATAGTTACTTAACAACTTAGCAAGTTGTCCTCTTATCTAGAAAAGGTAGAACTAATATATATAATCAAAATTGATTGTTGCATTGCTGTAGATGCTTGCTGGCACTTGGAAAAAAATCATTTTAGAATATAGCTTGGAAGACAATCTTTCTAATTACACTCTTCAACCTGTGCTTCACTTCTGATACTCTTTTACGCTGTCCATTTATTACTCTATTGTTGTAAATTGAAGAATTACAATAGTAAAAATTGAGTTGACTGTTTTATTCTTGGATACTCTTTGACTCTACTTATTCACCTGATACACTTTCACTGCAATATTTACCCTTTGATAACTGTAAAAAATGAAAATCCTGATTGCACTAGTTCTTCTCTGTTTGTATACTGTTATATCCAATTAGTAAATTCATGCCACTGCTCTGCATTGGGTATTTTCATACCTTTCAACTTCCTGTAACTCTCATAAGTATCAATCTATTTTGAAAAGTTTGGTTTTATAACAAACATGTGTTTGATCTCATTCTGTAAAAAGAAAAATCTTCAAAATATTGTAAGACCACCTTACCAGCTGGGGAACCTGGTGGTAAAGGTTTATTCACCTGTTCTTTGGCATGTGCTCTGATATTTTTGTCATAATCAATCTGGATAATTAAATTTTCATGGAAACCATGTATATCTGGAAGATCTGCTTGGCTTAGCATTGTGCATTTTGTCATGAATTTTGCGATTGATAACTTCATGGCTTCATATTTTTCTTCTAAGTTGTTCATGATATTTATTTTGGTTAGTACTTTCATGATTTGCAGAATGTTTTCAGTCTTGTCATGAATGTTTAATGCCTCCAATTCAACTCTATTCTTGTTGTTCAAGAATCCAATAAGCCTTGTAGCTTGTGATGGTTTATCTACAAGCTCTATTTTAGTTTTCTGAATTTCTGCCAGTGCTACTTGCAATAAATGTATTTGCTCATAGATAATCTATATTGAGGGCCACTGTAAATGAATAGCTTGAATTATATTATTCCATAGGTATTTTTTTATCTATGCTACCTGTTCACTGAAGATTACTTCTTTCTTTAAACTCTTCACTTGTTCTTCTAAGGCCTTTGCTCTTTGTTCATGTCCCTTAGATGTGATTAAAGAATTCTTGTATGAGGATTTGAGATCTTTATTTTCTTTCTTTAAATTATTGATCTTATTGTTCTTAAGGGACATTTCTTCCATAGATTTAACTATGTCTGATGTACATGTTGCTTGTCGTACCTGTGTTGTTGATGATTTTGTGGCTGAGGTATCTATAGATTGTATTAACACTGCAGTTTCCAGTACTTCTTTTGGTGCCAAGTGCTCGGCTAAATAGCCTTCTTCATTCCTGGTCCTTTTGCTTGAAGTTTCTACCTATTGGTTGACCACTATAGACTGTGAATTATCTATTTTTATCATTGTTGCTGCATCAGAAGAAGGGTAAACCAATGTATTTTCCACCTACTCTATTTGATTTGCAAATTTCTAAATTTGGGGTTTAGGCTCATGGATGAAAGGATTCAATTTACATTTAATCCTTATACTATTCAAAATGTCTTTAGGATCATAATTCCAGTAAAAACTTTCTTGGAACTTATAGTCTGACAATTTCTTTGCTATCTCCTTTAATGCATCTCTGTTATTTACTATAAATGGGCCAATTTGGTTCTTCAGCTTGAATTGTGTCTTTTTCTTGGAAGCCATAAAGTTTATAGCATCTGCATTTAGGACTTGCCTCAAGTATTCCAAAGAAAAGACCCTGATGGTTATAAATTTGGCTAGCTTATAAGGGGCCAGGTTTGCTCCAAATATCCTTAGTTCTGTATGATTTTCATATAATTACCAGTCACCTACTTTACAGTGTTCAGATAACTGTAGAATTCTTTTTATTTCCTCACTGATTCTTGGTTGTTCCTCTTTGCACAATAAAATCATGGCTGGTCTGACAAAAAAATCAGTGAAGTCCTTATAGTTGAATTCACTTCCATCTTTTCTCAGCAATGAAGTCCAAAATACTACTGAGAGAGGATTGCCTTCATCATCCATTGTCTGTAATGCAACTGGAAACTTTTCTGCTTGGAAAAATAGGAAGAGGTGAAATAGATATGATGAATATCTAAACACTCCTTCTTCAGGCAACTTGGTCAACTGATAGTGCATATTGTCAGCAATGAATCTAGCAAAATTAAATATCATTGCAAGAGGTTTCTCCAGGGATGAAGTAGAAACGAAACCTAGAATTGATGCATCAGTGAACTCATCATTAGAATAACCTATAATGAAAGAAAGCATAGAGATGAATTTCCTAGAAGCTTCAGTGAAATAAGATGTAGAATAGGGTGGATTCACTTTTGGGAAATAAACATGAGTAGGCATGAAGTTTTGAAGAATCATAAACCTCCTAGGGTAATCCAAATCTAGGTAAAACTGAGTCAAATCTTCAATGGATAGGGGCACTACTTTTGGATCATGTTTAAGATGGAGTATCTCATTAATGGATTCTGATGTTATAGAAAACAGAACTTCCCTATCCTTGTTTACAATACATCTCTGCTCAGGGACATAATGTAATCGGCATAGTCTAATCAGGTCTTGAGCTGGATGAGTGATTGGGACCACATACTTAGGCAAATTTGACTCCCATATAGGTATTTCATTTCCAATTTTCTTCACAAATTTCTCATAACACCAGTTATGGACTTCAAGCATATTGAATTCTAATGCTGCATCATTAATCCTGTAATCTAGATCAATTAGGGAACTTCTTTCTTCAGTAGTAACAGGTGGTTGTAGAGGTCTAACTTCTTCGGTTGAATATGCTGTTAAGGCTAGGGTAGGCTTATTTATCTTTGAAGTTTGAGGAAATGGAAGCTTGCTTGAGGAATATTTTTGGGCTTTTGGACCTCCAGTTTTATGGGTTATCTGTTTTCTTGTCATTTTGGTGAAAAATAAGAAAGATTAAACTATTTTCTTAGTTAATTTGAAAATAGAGGCTAATTGAGCAGATCTAGGAGAATTTTGGAAATCTGGGCAAGGGTTTTGGGATAGAAAACACAGGTTTTCTAGATGTAGAGGACTGAAAAAGGGATTCAATGGCTCTCAGTGTGTTTTTAAAACTTTTGAATCATGGAAATTGTCTTTTGATGGACGGAAAATGCTTAAAAACTGAAATTTTGATGGAAATGGAAAATTCTGAGAAAAAATTGACAGGGTTTGCCCTATTTTTTCAAGGTTTTGGCATTCTTAGATCGGAAATTTTATGTTTCTACAGTCAAATTTGTTTAATTTTATTTTTAAATTTGTAAAATTGAAGGTTTGGAGCACTGAAAAATACCTTATGCGGGTGTTGTGGCGGTCGAGAAGGCTTTCATGTTGTATCAATCCTTAAACTGGTCACTGTGGCTCAGTGGGAAGAGTCAGGATTTTTCTAATTACAATATATGGGGTGAAATTCTGCTTCAGGAGGACGAATTGACTAGCAAAGGTAAAAAACGGAGTCTGGGCGTATTTTCTCAATAAGTGAGGGGGAAAATGATATGCAAAACCCTGAAAAACTAAGGATTAAAACTTCATTTTTATTAATATCCATATCATGTATTGCAGGTCACAATCAATGGCAGGAGGTGGTTTTTATTTGAATGCAAAAACCATCGGTGGTTATCGCGTTACTTTTGGGCCGTAAGCTGTTTTTAACTCTTGGAACGCGATCCAATTGAAATTGGACATGTAGCAATGGGTAGTTTAATGAAACAAATTTTATCGCGTATATTTTGACAAAGCTCGTCCGATCACTTTCGAAATGCGATATGGAACGTGCACCATCGGATTAAGATGGATGATGTGAACAGTCAGGATGTCTTGGGGAGCTGCGGGGAAAAGTAAGGTGGGACTGATATTTAAGATGGGTCGTTGATTTGATAGAGATGATCAACGGTCACGTCTTAACATGACGTAGAATGGTGGGGCATGAGGCTGGTTCATCGCGCTTAGTGTGGACTGTTGGATTAGGAATATAAAGATGATCGAAGGGTGATGGATGACTGTGAGGGTGTCGGGTTTATGTATTGGATAATGAGTTTTTTATATATAAAAGGAGTTTATATATAGGTTTAAAATGTATGGGGGCAGGTTAATACAAGTTTTAACCAAGGTTTGAACTTTGATTTTCGTATTTTATTTTATTATATAGTTTTATATTTTTGAAGGTCCAAAACTATAAGGGATCGGGATATTTCATTATGGATAGTTTTTATGTCAAAGGGGTATTGTCGGGTTTTAATTTAAACATGTGAATAATAAATTTGACATAAAAAACTTATAATAAGGGGTTTTTTTGGATAATTAATAAAAAGGAGTTATATTAATAGGACTAGGAATTTCTATAGGGAGTTAATAAAACAAGTTAGGTGTTAATATGAAAAGGGACAATGAATACTCAAAAATTCATAAATAAAACTAAGGAAAGTGAAAATTAGAGTAAGTTTCACTTTCATAACTCACTCAGTTTTACTTAGTATATCATGTCTTTTGAGGGTTTTATGCTTTGTAAAGTGGATGGAGTTAATCAAATGGGTCTTAAGCATCATTAAGTAAAAATGGGGTCTTTACTTATGATTTCATGGTAATGAATGCATGAATGGAAAATGATGTGATTTTTGGGATTAATATAGAAACTTAACACTTTCAACTAGTTAGTCATTGAGCCTTGGGTCCGGTCCCAACAAAAGTCAGGGAAATGCCCTAAGCCTCTTTGATTGATAGTCTAGAATTTCAAATAGCTATGGGGAGGGGAAATTAGTTATTGTAGCCTGGTGAAAGATATTTACAATGGATTTTCTGCCTTCTTCTACCTACCCAATCATATGTTCTAACATTTTTTCTTCTATTTTGATCAGGTGCATTTGATCTGGAAACCTTGCAACATTTTATTCTTTTGAAAGCAGTAAAAATATCTAATTATAAACTTATTTCATTCAAGAATCCATATTAAACTATTGGATTCTTTTATTCTCTACCTAACTAGTGAATTGTCATGATTAAACTGTATAACAATTCTTCATTCTCTATCTAAAACAAGTAAAATTGAAACATGATAAGTCAAGATTAAATTGTTCAACTCATCATGGATTATGGCATTTATTGACACTCTACCATAATCATCTGCAAAAAGTAAAAGTAGTGGCATTTAGACTGGAACACTTTCATGTTTTATTCATCTTTTTCCTTTTGGGGTATATCATTTTTTCTAAGTCCTTTGATTTTTCTTTTAGGACTTTTACCTTCTTTTTGATTTTTTTATTTTTTTATTTTTTTACAAAATATGGGAAAACACCTAGCAGAAAGCAAATTTTGCACATATTTACACAACTATCATCAGTCATGTCAAAATTATGAATCCTATATTTATAGGTTGCTAACATCGGCTTCACTTGGGGATGGCATTTCTTGGTGAAATGTCAAGAACTTTGAGATCAGTAGCCTTCAACTTTAACCTTGATGTTCCTGTAATTGTCATATGATTTCTGCAACAATTTATACTTATGATATTTTATACTTCAAAGCTTAAGGCCTTCTCTTCGAGCTTCAACTTTGTAGATAAAATCTCCAATCCAATCTACACACTTGCAATGAATATTTACACTGATAAAAGTCAATGGATCTAACTAGTGATTGATTCAGAAGAATAGTAGTGTTTTAGCATCCCACCATTCACTGGTCCTTCTTGAAGTTCAGTTCCATCCAAATTCTTGATGAAAAAAGAATTGTTACCTCTGTAACCATATATCACATAAGGTCCTTGCCATAGAAAGTCAAATTTTCCATGTTTACCTTTGTCCTCTCTTCTTAAATCCCATCTCAAAAATTGATCTCCAATGAAAAAATCATCTTCTTTAATCCTTTTGTCAAAAATATTTTTAATTTTATCATGTAAAACTTGTGATCTTTCATAAATTTCTTCTCTTGTTTGTTGGCGATGTATGGTTTCATTAATTCTTCGTTCAATATCATTTGTTTCCACCTGTGATTTCTGAATAATCTTCATGACTGGTACACCCAAGGAAGAGGGGAAAATTGCATCCATTCCATAAAAAATCTGATAAGGTGAAGTGCCAATAGACTTCTTAGTGGTAAGTCTATCAACCCATAAGGCATAGACTAGCTTTCTGTTCCAGGTCTTTTTGTTATCTTGAAGTAAATTTTTAATGATATTGACTAAGCTTTTGTTTGAAGATTCAGCTAAACCGTTACCCTGGGGATAATAGGCAGTAGAATGTCCCAAGGTAATATGGTATTTGTGACAGAAATAAATCAAATTCTTGGATTTGAATGCAGCTGCATTTTCAGTAATAATCTTATGTGGGCATCCAAATCTTGACAAAATATTACTTTCTATAAATGAGATTATAATTGAATCAGTGGCTTGCCTAGTGGGAACAGCTTCTATCCACTTGGTAAAATAATCTGTAGCAGTTAAAATCCATTTATGTTGGCCTGAGGATGGAGGGTGGATTTCACCAATGAAGTCTAACCCCCATTTTTGAAATGGATTTTCAGTAGATATAGGCTTAAGAGGTAAGGGAAATAGTTTCTTTTTCCCTTCAAAAATCTAACATTTGTGACAGGAGGTAACAAATTTCTTGACATCAAAAAATAAAGTTGGCCAGTAGAAACCAACTCTCAGTATTTCATCTGATGTAATCTTCCAGTATAAGTGGCCTCCACAGTCACCTGCATGAAATTCCTTGAGAATTTTTTCAGCCTCTGATTTTAATAAACAATCTAGTAAAATCCCACTACTTTCTTTCCAATAAAGTGCATTATTTAATATACAAAACCGCATTGCTTTTTGTTTGATGAGTCTGGCTTTGGTTTTATTTAATCCAGGAGGAGCTTGTAAATGTATGAGTACAAAGATAATATCAGAGTACCATGGTGAGTCTAGATAGGCCTCACTAATCAATGGAGTCGCCATCTCTTCCTGGTCATCTATTTGTGCAATGAAATTTATGTATAGAGCATTACAATTAGATTCAGCCATCAATCTGGCCAAACCCTGTCCTTTAATGAGATTTTTTGGTTTAATTTCCATATCATATTCAAGGATAGTGGTAATCCACTTTCCTCTCCTACCATCAGATCCTTCTTGTGTTAAAATATCTTTGACTACAGAATTGGGGACATATGCAATGATATGGGATTGGAGTATGTAAACTCTGAAATATTTTGGAGCTTTGACCAAGGCTAAAGCTTGTTTTTCCATTATATTTTACTTCAGAGGTGCATCTCTAAGTGATTTACTAAAAAATGCAATTGGATATTCAAAACCTTGATTGTTTTTCTGTAGTAGAACTGTAGCTATGTTATGATCTGAGGAAAATGAAAATATTATGAAATCCTTTGTATAATCTGGGCTGATTAAGACTGGTGCTTTTATCAAGGCCTGTTTTATGGATTCAAAATATTTTTTGGCTTTAACATTCCATTTTATTGCAGAGTCCTTTTTAAGCATATTGTTCAGTTCTTTTATGATCTCAGCCAGGTTAGAGATGAATCTTCTCAAAAAATTGATTTTACCCAAGAATTCTTGAAGTTCTTTAATGTTTCTTGGTGGTTAAATGTTCAAAATAGCTTCAATTCTTGCAGGGTCTATCCTAATGTCTTCCTTGGAGATTATGTGTCCTAATAGTTTTCCTTCTTCTAGTCCGAAAAGAGTATTTTTAGGATTTAAGGATATACCATATTTTCTACACTTGATAAAGACTTGTCCGAGGTGATCTAAATGTTCATCATTTGTTTTTGAAAAGACAGTAATATCATCAAGATAGATAACTAAAAATTCATGGATTTCCTTGGCAAAGGCAATATCCATGGCCCTCTGAAAGGTAGCTCCTGCATTTTTCAATCCAAAAGGAATTTTCACATACATGAAAGTGCCCCAAGGAGTAGTAAAGGCAGTTTTAGTTTGATCATTTTTATGAACTAGAATTTGGTTATAACTAGAGAAACCATCTAGTAAAGAAATCCTTGAAGAACCTGCAACCCTCTACAAAATATGGTCCATTTTAGGCAAGGGGTGATTGTCTTTCAAAGAAACTTTATTGAGATTTCTAAAGCCTATACACAGTCGAATTTCTCTTATTTTCTTTCTGGTGGGCACTAAGTTAGAAATCCAATTAGAATACTTGACTGGTGCAATTATTTGTGCATCAAACATTATTTTAAACTCTTTTTCGATTAAAGGTAACAAAATTGGATTAATCCTTCTTAATTTTGTTGAAAAGGTTTTTAATTTTCTTTCAAAGGAATATTATGTTGAATTATGTCTTTGTTGTAAGTTTTTAGATCTTTGTAACCCCATGCAAAAACATCCTGGTATTCTTTCAACAGTTCTATATATTTAACCTTTTATTTTGATGGTAAGGATTTTGAAAATTTGATCATTTTTGGTTTTTCATTTGTTCCTATGTTACATTCTTCAATATAGACCTAACTGGTTCCATTTTTGGCATTTTGGGCACATCATTGGAATCAAACAAGTCTTCTAAGGGAGTCAAACCTCTAGGTAAAATGTTATGTTTTAAATCTATCAAATCTAGTTCATCTTCCATCATTTCCTCTATGTCTATTTTTTCCAAGTCAATTATATCTGACTGAATAAATACAATTGGATTTTTATATTTATGTACATTTACACTATTGATCTCACAGTTAAAATTATCATCTACATTACATTCTAAATCTAGACTATCATCAGTGTCTATCTTACAGTTTTGGAATTATTCCTTGCTGTTCAAAAAATTGAAAATATGTTCATCTTCGGAGAAAATCTGCTAGTATTTAACATTGTCAGGAACAATGGGTCAGTATTTTACTTCAGCAGTATATCTATTTGTTGGTTGAAAATGTAATTTACAAGAACTAGCAAAAGTTTCTAGGTAATGTGCTTGTACATTTTGATTTTTGGGAATAATAGCAAACTTAGACTCTAGTAAATCATCAACCAAGTCAATCATTGCATCTCTATATCTGGCTAATCTAGGATTACGAACAGAATATTCAGCATTTATTTTCTTAATAACTAAATCTGAATCACCATGATTAAAGTTCTTTTACCTCCTAAATTCCTGTTAATTTGGAGGCCTAAGATCAATGCTTCATAATTTGCCATGTTGTTGGTGCATTTAAAGTTGAGTCTGAAGGCATGTCCTTCTGAATGATTGGTTTCCATGTTGGTGATCCATACTCCAGCTCCTGCCCTTTTCTTGTTCACTGAGCCATCAAAATCTAAATGCCAAAGGGCTTCATGAAAGATATTTTCATTGTTTCGTCCAGGTTTTTTGTTAATCAATTGAGTTTGGATATGATTATTATCAGAGTTGCATAAAATGAAAGAGTCAAGGTCAGTTGGAGTTGAATAGATGGGATAATTTATGGCCCTTTCTACATTACTGACCATGTATTTCATTAATGTTTCTTTGTAAAGTTTCTTGGGTTGTCCAAATACTGTGATAGTAGCAAAACTCATGTCTAGTTGTAGAGATCCCTGCAACTTAGCTCCCCATGAGTGAGAAAGAAGCATACCATACTTTGGTGGCATATCAGCTACTAAAATATCCATGATCATACTTTTACCTGGGTATTGACCTAAATTGACACACAAATCATTTATCAATCCAATGCATTTAACTTTAGAGGAATCAAATGAGAACAAGTCTTTATATGGCCTAGTTATTTCTAGATTCAAATTTTCCATAATGGCTTTTGGCATTAAGTTGTGGGAAGCTCCTGAGTCTAACATTGCATTATGGAATATATGATTGTGAATAGTAAGACTAATGTAAAAAGGAGGGATTTCTCCATCAGCATGTGTACCATTCACATCAAGACCAAAAATCAATTCGATCTGATCATCATTTAGATTAATCGAATCTTCACCATCATTCATGTTTAAAGTTTCATTGATTGTTGATTTATACAAGTCATTCTTTACTAATTTTGTTAAAGGAATTGGTATTTTTAACTTGGATATTTCAGCTTGAATGATGAATGTTGGTTGAGATTTACTAATCTACATAAGTTCATCTTTTGTAATTGTTAACTGAGTGGATTTTTCTTGAGGTTCAGCAATTTTACCTTTAGTTTTAGTTTTTCTTTTATCTTCTGTTTGAGTTTCCTGATTTCTGTTGTCTTTGATTATTTTTTCAGAAACAGTTTGAGTGGTAGCAGAGGCTTTGTCAGATCTAGAATTTTCAACAAAATATTTAGGATTTGATGATTTAGAGTCAACTGGATTCTTTTTTCGATCAGTAATTGTTGTTTTTGCTGAATTACTGGCCTTTGTAGTATTAGCCTTTTGGGCATCTTTGGAGGATTGAGCCACCTCATCAGTGATATCAAAAATCTTTGGACTAGACTGTTTTTTAGGACTAGGTGGGTTTGAATTTTTCTTGTTTTCTCTTGGAAGAATTTGCAAAATTTTTGTTTTGGATGCCTCTACATTATTTTTTTTTCTGATTTTGTTGAAGTGGAGCATTGTTTTTTGTAGAAGGCTCATTTGTTTTCTTGCGCCTAAGGTTATACTGGCTATGAATTTCATTGATTACGAAGTCATAACATTGCTTATAGTCAAAGGATTCACCAGATTCTACTTTGAACTGTTGCAGCTCAAAGAGTTCTTGATCCTCCTGAGTGAGGAAAATTGTATTTTCTTCATCTATCCCCATTACTATGTTGATGTCTTCCTGATCCTCAAAATTTTTTTGAGAACTTTCAGCATAGTTCTCTTAAAAATGGGGCCTAATGTTTTGATCTGGGGAAGGTTCTTTACCTTTTCCTGGATTGTTGTTTTTTCTGTAGTTGGGATTTCTGATTTGGGGTTGGTTATCCCATTGCGGTTTTTTCTCAATGTTGTCTAATCTCTCAACTACTCTTTCTAAATTTATATTCATAAGGTCAAATTTACCATCTAAGTTTGAATTCTCTTCTTTGATCGTGACCCTCCTTTCATTTCTAAGTCTGGATTTTTTGGCTAGGATATTGATTTCTACACCAACAGCATCTAGTTGCATCTGTTCTAATGTTTCAGCATTTCTTTCTCTTAATTGATATGCCATATCTAGATCAAATCCATCAGGAAATTTAATAAGTATTGAATAGGGGGTAGGTTTAAGATCAATAGGGATGGCATTATAAATACTATTATATATGGTGCAGTAATCCTGAACAGACTCATTAGGAGCTCTTTTTAAGGAATAAAATTCAGATAAAATTTGCAGGGGATTCTTTTTATTTTCCCATTTATTTATGAATGCTCTATGAAATGCAGCTAAATCTTCTATACTACCAGCACCTAAATTTCTAAACCATGTTTTTACTTCTCTAGTTAAGCTTTGAGCGAACAACCTCATTCGGACATCAGATTCATCTATCTCATAAATTTCACAAAAATCAGTCATTTTGGTGATATGTTGTTGTGCAGTAATTGTGAAAAATTATCAAACAATGGGATATCCTTTTGGTAATTTTGGGGCATATCATGGAGGTTTTGGGGTGAAACTAGAGGATCATATCTCATAGCCATGATTTGAAGTTTTCCTGAACTAGGAGGTATAACAGTGACTATAGGAGCAATGCTGGTTATGAAAATTGATGTGCTGAAATATGGATTTGAAGAATTTGGGAAAGATGTTGATATATGTATGGAACTGGATGGAAAAAATGTAGTACTTATAAAATTGGTGGATGCAATGGGCCGAGTGAATGATGGAAAAACTATCCTAGGCTGCAAAGGCAACTTAGGAATAAAAGGTTCTCTGGATGAACTTGCAGTGGCTTGAGGGTATGATGAATATATGATCCTAGGCTGCAAAGGTAACTCAGGACTAAAATATTCTGTGGGTGAACTAACAGTGGAGTCTATAAATGAAGTGGCAGCATACAGATTTGAATCTGCTGCTAGAAAAATTGTAGTGTATAATTGAGAAACTGGAGGCTTAAATTGAGACAAAAAATTGGCTAATTTAATAGCTTCATCAACATCTTTAATTTGTGTAACATTAACCCTTTCTACTGGACTTTAAATTTCATATTTGTCTGGTTTTATTGATGATGAAATAATTTTCTGTTTCTCATTCAAAAAAGAAGTAAAAACAGGATCTATGATAGTTTCATTTAAATCAGTTTCAGATTTATTTCTAAACAAGAATTTTCAAACTTGAAATAAAAATCAATATCTGATAAGCTCACTAATTCTTTGGGTAAGGAATTAGCTTTTCTTAAGGGCACTTCAGTTTCTAAACTAAAAATTTGTTTTTTCTTTTTATTTTTTCCAATCTATTCTGGGTTATCTACTATAACTGCAGGCTTAGGATCCGGGGTAAGTTTTCCTAGAAGCTAGACTGTCTATTTATGAAATACCCACAACCTTTTAAAGGTAATCTTAAAGTAGAAAAAATAGATTAAAAAATATTCCTTCAAGATTAAATTTAAAACTCGAGAGTGATTAATTCCCCAGTATGGTCGCCAGTATGTTATCACCCTAGTAATTCTCAGGTTGTGGGATGAGGATTTATAGTTGATGAAAACCAAGGGTAACCAATAACCTACTTTTGAAATTCAGGATCTAGCCTTCCTAAATTCCGGAGAGGGATCTCTCCTCAAGATTTACCTTGATTTTGTTATAAGATTTTAGGCTAGTTATAATTGGACAATTGGTTTGATTTGAATGTTTGGTGGGAATAAAAGGTACTTCAAGGTAAACCATAGAGGGATCTACCAGACCATTGGGCTATGGAGTCAATTTCTTGGCAAGCAGAACTAGGAAATAAGGTCAAAAGAGCAAATGTACTATGAGCAAGGTAGATGACCTTCAAAGGGTTTGGAAATAGGATTTTTGATGAAATGGTAAGATCTAAACAAAAGGGCAATGAAGCATCCTTAACTTATAGAAAATAATATGAAAGAAAAGGGTCAAAAGGGACTGAGAGTAGTTAAGGATTCTTAAGTTTGGATATCAGCAAAAAACATATCAATGAATAACTAGTAAAAAATAGGGAGCTTTTGACACTAATCCTGTATAAACTTTCCTAGTCAATCATTTAAGACAGAAAACATGTAAAAGTATGTATGGAACTTTAGAAAGATAAAAAGTGAAAACAGGAAACTACTTTACTTATCTGATCAGCACAAGAATCCTAAGTTATGATGTCTATTTGACTTAGTTCCAGTCTGTTCCTTTACAAATCAACTCACACAAAATTCACAATGTATTTAGCAAAAATTTCTATAGTAGTCTTGACAAATTTTATTCCACAATAAACACTTCATAAATTGAATTATTTATACAAAATGTTTATTACAAAATACCCTAGAAAAATCTAGGAATAACTCTAGGAAATAAAAATATTTTTACACATTAAGAGGGACAGTTGCTTAACAACTTAGCAAGTTGTCCTCTTATCTAGAAAAAATAGAACTAATATATCTAATCAAAACTGATTGTTTCATTGTTGTAGATGCTTGCTGACACTTGGAAAAATATCTTTTTAGAAGATACCTTGGAAGACAATCTTTCTAATTACACTCTTCAACTTGTGCTTCACTTCTGATACTCTTTTACGTTGTCCATTTATTACTCTACTGTTGTAAAATGAAGAATTACAACAGTAAAAATTGAGTTGACTATTTTATTCTTGGATACTCTTTGACTCTGCTTATTCACCTGATACACTTTCACTGAAATATTTACCCTTTGATAAATGTAAAAAATGAAAAACCTAACAACACTTGTTCTGCTCTGTTTGCATACTGTTATATCCAATCAGTAAATTCCTGCCACTACTCTGCACTGGGTATTTTCATACCTTTCAAATTCCTGTAACTCTCATCAACATCAATCTATTTTGCAAAGTTTGGTTTTATAAAAAACATGTGTTTGATCTCATTCTGTAAAAAGAACAAATCTTTAAAATATTGTAAGACCACCTTAACATTTGGGGAACTTGGTGGTAAAGTTTTATTCACATGTTCTTTGGCATGTGCTCTGATATTTTTTTCATAATCAATCTAGATAATTAATTTTTCATGGAAACCATGTATATCTGGAAGACCTGCTTGGCTTAGCATTGTGTATTTGGTCGTGAATTTTGTGATTGATAAGTTCATGGCTTCACATTTTTCTTCTAAGTTGTTCATGATATTTATTTTGGTTAGGAATTTCCTGATTTGCAGAATTGTTTCAGTCCTATCATGAATTTTTAATGCCTTCAATTCAACTCTATTCTTGTTGTTCAATAATCCAATAAGCCTTGTAGCTTGTGACGGTTTATCTGTAAGCTCTATTTTAGTTTTCTGAATTTCTTCCAGTGCTACTTGCAATAAATCTCTTTGCTCATAGATAATCTGTATTGAGGGCCACTGTAAATTAATAGCTTGAATTATATTATTCCATAGGTAGTTTTTGATGTATGCTACCTGTTCACTGAAGTTTACTTCTTTCTATAAACTCTTCACTTGTTCTTCTAAGGCCTTTGCTCTCGATTCATGTCCCTTAGATGTGATTAAAGCATTCTTGTATGAGGATTCAAGATCTTTATTTGCTTTCTTTAAATTTTTGATCTCATTGTTCTTAAGGGAAATTTCTTCCATAGATTTAACTATGTCTGTTGTACCTGTTGCTTGTTGTAACTGTGTTGTTGATGATTTTGTGGCTGACGTATCTATAGATTGTACTGACACTCCAGTTGCCAGTACCCTTTTTGGTGCCAAGTGCTCTGAAAAATATCCTTCTTCATTCCTGGTCCTTTTGCTTGAAATTTCTACCTGTTGGTTGACCACTATAGACTGTGAACTATCTTTGTTTATCACTGTTGCTGCATCAGAATAAGGGTCAACCAATGTATTTTCCACCCACTCTAATTGATTTGCAAATTTCTCAATTTGGGGTTTAGGCTCATGGATGAAAAGAGTCAATTTACATTTAATCCTTATACTATTCAAAATCCCTTTAGGATCATAATTCCAATAAAAACTTTCTTGGAACTTATACTCTGACAATTTCTTTGCTATCTCCTTTAATGCATCCATGTTATTTACTATAAATGGGCCAATTTGGTTCTTCAGCTTGAATTGTGTCTTTTTCTTGGCAGCCATAAAGTTTATAGCATCTGCATTTAGGACTTGCCTCAAGTATTCCAAAGAAAAAACCCTGATGGTTAGAAATTTGGGCAGCTTATAAGGGCCAGGTTTGCTCCAAATATCCTTAGTTCTGTATGATTTTCATATAGGTACCAGTCACCTACTTTACAGTGTTCAGATAACTGTAGAATTCTTTTTATTTCTTCACTAATTCTTGGTTGTTCTTCTTTGCACAATAAACTCATGCCTGGTCTGACAAACAAATCAGTGAAGTCCTTATAGTTGAATTCAATTCCATCTTTTCTGAGCAATGAGGTCCAAAATACTACTGAGAGAGGATTTCCTTCATCATCCATTTTCTGTAATGCAACTGGAAACTTTTCTGCTTGGAAAAATAGGAGGAGGTGAAATAGATATGATGAATATCTAAACACTCCTTCTTCAGGAAACTTGGTCAACTAATAGTGCATATTGTCAGCAATGAATCTAGAAAAAATAATTATCATTGCAGGAGGTTGCCCTAGGGATAAAGTAGAAAGAAAACCTAGAATTGATGCATCAATGAACTCATCATTAGAATAACCTAGAATGAAAGAAAGCATAGAGATTGATTGCCTAGAAGCTTCAGGGAAATCAGAGGTAGAATAGGGTGGATTCACTTTTGAGAAATCAACATGAGTAGGCATGAATTTTTGAAGAATCATGAACCTCCTAGGGTAATCCAAATCTAGGTACAACTGAGTCAAATCTTCAATGGATAGGGGCACTACTCTTGGATCATGTTTAGGCTGGAGTATCTCATTAATGGATTCTGTTGTTATAGAAAATAGAAATTCCCTATCCTTGTTTACAATACATCTCTGGTCAGGGACATAATGCAATCGTCATAATCTAATCAGGTCTTGAGCTGGATGAATGATTGGGACCACATACTTAGGAAAATTTGACTTCCATATAGGTATGTCATTTCCAATTTTCTTCACAAATTTCTCATAACACCAGTTATGGACTTCAAGCATATTGAATTCTAATGCTACATCATTAATCCTGTAATCTACATCAATTAGGGAACTACTTTCTTCAGTAGTAATAGGTGTTTGTAGAGGTCTAAATACTTCGGTTGAATTTTCTATTAAGGCTAGCATAGGCTTATTTATCTTTGAAGGTTGAGGAAGTGGAAGCTTGCTTGAGGCAGATTTTTGGGCTTTTGGACCTCCATTTTTAGGGGTTATCTGTTTTCTTGTCATTTTGGTGAAAACTAAACAATATTAAACTGTTTTCTTAGTTAATTTGAAAACAGAGGCTAATTGAGAAGATCTAGGAGAATTTTGGAAATCTAGGCAAGGGTTTTGGGATAGAAAACACAGTTTTTCTAGACGTAGAGGACTGAAAAAGGGATTCAATGGCTCTCAGTGTGTTTTTAAAACTTTTGAATCATGGAAATTTTCTTTTGATGGATGGAAAATGCTTAAAAACTAAGATTTGATGGAAATGGCAAATTCTGAGAAAAATTCGACAGGGTTTGCCCTGTTTTTTCAAGGTTTGGGCATTCTCAGATTGGAAATTTTTTGTTTCTATAGTCAAATTAATTTAATTTTGTTTTTAAATTTTTAAACTTGAAGGTTTCGAACACTAAAAAATACCTTATGCAGGTGTTGTGGCGGTCAAGAAGGGTTTCAGGTTGTATCAATCTTTAAACTAGTCACTGTGGCTCAGTGGGAAGCGTCAGGATTTTTCTAATTACAATATCTAGGGTGAAATTATGCTTCAGGAGGATGAATTGACTAGCAAAGGTAAAAAATGGAGTCTGGGCGTATTTTCTCAATAAGCTAGGGGGAAAATGATACGCAAAACAGTGAAGAACTAAGGTTTAAACCTTTGTTTTTATTAATATGCATATCATTTATTGCAGGTCGCAGTCAATGGCGGGAGGTGGTTTTGCTTTGAATGCGAAAACCATTGGTGGTTATCGTGTTACTTTTGGGTCGTAAGCTATTTTTAACTTTTGGAATGCGATCCAATTGAAATTGGACATGTAGCAATGGGCAGTTTAATGAAACAACTTTTATCGTGTATATTTTGACAAAGCTCGTCCGATCACTTTTGGCACGCGATATGGAATGCACACCGTCGGATTAAGATGGGCGATGCGAATGGTCAGGATGTCTTGGGGAGCTTTGGGGAAAATTAAGGTGGGACCAGTCTTTAAGATGGGTCGTTGATTTGATAGAGATGATCAACTGTCACGACTTAACGCGATGGAGAATGGTGGGGCATGAGGCTGGTTCATCGCGCTTAGTGTGGACCATTGGATTAGGAATATAAAGATGATCGAAGGGTGATAGATGACTGCAAGGGTGTCGGTTTTATGTATTGGATAATGATTTTTTTATATATAAAAGGAGTTTATATATAGGTTTAAAATGTATGGGGGCGGGTTAATACAAGTTTTAACCAAGGTTTGAACTTTGATTTTCGTCTTTTATTTTATTAAATAGTTTTAGATTTTTGAAGGTCCAAAACTATAAGGGATCAGGATATTTCATTATGGATAGTTTTTATGTCAAAGGGGTATTTTCGGGTTTTAATTCAAACATGTGAATAATAACTTTGACATAAAAAGCTTATAATAAGGGGTTTTTTGGGATAATTAATAAAAAGGAGTTATATTAATAGGACTAGGACTTTCTATAGGGAGTTAATAAAACAAGTTAGGTGTTAATATGAAAAGGGACAATGAATACTCAAAAATTCATAAAAAAAACTAAGGAAAGTGAAAATTAGAGTAAGTTTCATTCTCATAATTCACTCACTTTCACTTAGTATATCATGTCTTTTGAGGGTTTTATGATTTGTAAAGTGGAGGGAGTTAATCAAATGGGTCTTAAGCATCATTAAGTAAAAATGGGGTATTTACTTATTATTTGATGGTAATGAATGCATGAATGGAAAATGATGTGATTTTTGGGATTAATATAGAAACTTAACACTTTCAACTAGTCAGTCATTGAGCATGGGGTCCGGTCCCAACAGAAGTTAGGGAGATGCCTGAGCCTCTTTGACTGATAGTCTAGAATGTCAAATAGCTATGGGGAGGGGAAATTAGTTAGTGTAGCCTGGTGAAAGATATTTACAATGGATTTCCCGCCTTATTCTACCTACCTAATCATATCTTCTAACATTTTTTCTTCTATTTTGATGAGGTGCATTTGAGCTGGCAACCTTGCAAAATTTATTCTTTTGAAAGCAGTAAAAATATCTAGTTCTAGACTTATCTCATTCAAGAATATAGATTAAACTGTTGGATTCTTTTGTTCTCTACCTAACTAGTGAATTGTCATGATTAAACTGTATGACAGTTCTTCATTCTATATCTAAAACAAGTAAAATTGAAACATGATAAGTCAAGATTAAATTGTTCAACACATCATGGATTATGGCATTTATTGACACTCTACCATTATCATCTGCAAAAATTAAAAGTAGTGGCATTTAGACTTGCACACTTTCATGTTTTATTCATCTTCTTCCTTTTGGGGTATATCATTTTTTCTAAGTCCTTTGGTTTTTCTTATATTTCTTTTACCCTCTTTTTGATTTTTTGATTTTTTTACAAAACATGGGAAAACACCTAGCAGAAAGAAAAGTTTGTACATATTTACACAACTATCATCAGTCAAGTCAAAATTATGAATCCTATATTTATAGGTTGCTAACAGATGTGACGGTCTTAACCCTTGAAAATTTTGAGAGTGAAGTAGGAAATGAGCGAACGCTCATCTGGAGGACTTGACGCAAATCTGAGGGAGAATGTGGCTACCATTGTCGACCAAATCTTGTTGTTGAATTGTTAGAAATGGAAAATTTGTTGGATAATGCCAAATTTCATCTAATGTGTGATTGACATGGACATATTATGAGTGGTCATGGATTTTTATGGTGGGGTCAAACATCATTGACATGGATTTCGTCATCGGATATTTAGCCATGGTTAAGCGTCAAAGTCGAGAATGTGAGCCAAAACGGTATTGTTAACCACAGGTTGTGCGTCTTCCTCGTGTAACTGCACCGTGAAGCAGTTTGAGGGCAATGTTTCAAGTGAAAGATTTAATGGGTTGCATGGATTATAAGATGGTCTTCCTCATCTTTGTATTTTTAGCCAGCCGATATAAATTCGATTGTTTTCTTCAAAGTTGTACATGTTTAGGTAAAATAATTTTTTATGGTGAAAGTACCTTGGAATTAAAATCATATTGAGATTAGCCACCTCAATATGAAGTTATTTTTTTGTTATAATTGGTTGCTCTACCAAATGACAGGTTAAGCAAGGAGTTCCAAGATTTAATTATCAAAGAAAAACATGCCCATGATGTGAACAATTTCAAAAGATGAGGTATATGAGTTGCAACAACTATTATGATGGACAACAAAGTAAATGTTTGTGTGAGTTAGTGTGGATTTATGGGATAGACTCATTATGATAGTGTCACATACATTTAGTAATAAATTATAGAATGTTTTTGAATGGTGCTTGTAAAGTATGTACCTTGTAACTCCAAGAGTTGGAGTTGTGTTGTAAGCCTTGTAAGGCATGTGTATCCCCATGAAGTTCGTGGTAATATGAAAACTAATTTGTAATTGCAGGTTTGTGGTGAGCCGGAAACCTCTTTGCAGTGATGGTTTGTGGTAAGCTAGAAACCACATGTGAGAATGAAGTGGAAAGGGATTCATGTTGGCATGGTTGAGGGTGAGCCGAGAAAACCCTGGGCATGGTTGAGTTAGTTCTATGATTTGAGCCTTAGTGGCTACATAGCCTTCATGGCTATAGAGCCTTCGTGGCTATAGAGCCTTCATGGCTACAATGCCCTAGTGGCAACATAAGAGCCTCCATGCTCATAGTTTCAGATTATAGGTGGTCTGCAAAAACACCTTACTCGGAGGAGAAACTTGGCTTCTCATAGGTCTCAGAAAGCTGAGCATAAAGAAGTCAATGCTTATTTGGAAAATCCAATAAAACCCACGATGATGACGTTGGAGGTGGATTTGCAGGTACAGGCATGTGTATGCAATGATAATGGTTGACAAAACCATGTATGCAAAGGACATCCTATGAGACTAGTGGTTGCAATGGTTGGCACCCATGCATTCCGGTGAATGGTTTCTCCTATATCTGGACGTTAACATATGCTTTTGTTATGTTTGACCACAACTAGATTTTGTATATTGATATTGAGACAAGTAGTCATTAAAGCAGTGTGTTGGAATATGTAATTCCTACTATGTAAGGAGTCTTTTCCTATTCCATAGGATTTGGCTAAATCTATATGTACCTAGTTTGGTGTGTGGTTGAGATATTCTCTCAACCAACTTATTGTGTTTCCAAGATAGTTTCCCTATATTGATACAACACTTCATGTATATATGTAATTCTATTTGGTTAATAGAATATAGTGTGCATGCTCAAATTTTATGTCTCATTAGGCTCGAGGGTACTCATACTCACTTTGGAGGAAACTAATTGTGACTAAGCTACTCATACTCACTTTGGATGTTAATGATCGTTACTGAGCTTGAATTTTATTCTATTACACTGTTTGTTTTATTTTCTTTGCACTTCCTTTTGATTTATGAATGAGTTAACTCTTTTGTTATCGCTTAAGATAGTCATAAAAATCAGAGCTATCTTGATAAGTGAATTAATTAATTTCATGGAATGTAATATATAAAATTCATATGACTGGAGCTTGGAAAAAAATTGTAAAATCAAAATGGGCAATCAACAAATCACCTTACTAACTCAGAAAAAACATTAAGAATAATTAGTGATATTTATACATGCATTAAAGGTATACATCTTAACTCACTAATGATTTCTTAGAGTCCTGGATAGCTTGAATTAAAATTGTACACCTAAGATGGTGTTTTCTGCTTCAGTATGAAATTTAAGCTGAATAGAACCAAATGTTACCATAGGTAGAGAACGACTCGTCTCAAAGCTCTTTCACCGTTTCTCTAGCATACCATAGTACCACAACATTGTTCACATATTATTTGGGAAGAGAGGGCTCCATTCTGGCCCTGAATTCCACCAGATACAACACCGTGGAAATCTCGTCACTCGAAATTTCCAATGCGAGTCTTCTTTCCCTCCATATGTGTGCGGTCACCACTTCAAAATTGGTTCACTTCTTGATCTTTTGTCCTCCATTTCTTTTAATTTGAGGCGATGCACCATTTATACAGATAAAGGAAATAGCTTCAGCAGAATCCTTGACTGCAATGGGATTTTGATCATATCTCACTTTGCGGGTGCCCCTCTTCCCTTGAAAGTTGTCAATTTGTGAGGAATATCGCAAAGATTGGTGTACTAGAGATGGTTTTGTTCAATTCTTAGAGGAACCATGGTGATGCAACATTTATAGAGATATAGTAAAAAGCTTCAACATAAGCTTCAACCGTGGTAGGATTTTGGTCGATTTTCACTCTATGGGTGCCCCCTGCCTCTTCCTCCACCAAAATTTGTCAATCTGCCAAGAATATCACAAAGATAGCTCTGTGTACTTAGATAATTGTGTTCGATTCTTGAGGGAACCTAGTTTTATATAATATTGATTAACTTTAATATGTTAATGGGTTATAATAAATATTAATAATCTGAACGGTTACACAAATCAAGATTCAGTTGACAGTTTCTTGACAGTTTAAATAGTGGTATTTAAGGGTGGAAAAACTTTCAATCGTCTAACATTACATCTGACGGTGGACATTGACATACAATAGCAACTCAGGATTTGTTCTCAAAGAGGAATGCCTTAGGGCATAATTAGTTAATTTCTATGAATCTTATTTTATTTTTTAATTTTCACATTGTAAGATGTATTATGAAGACTTAGTTTTATCTTTATTATGAATTGATGTCTATTGACATTTACCATCCATTTAATTTAAATAATTTTATTATAGTAATAATTACACTAATTAATTTAATGACCAATAATTATTAAGTTAATGATAATGATTAACCCACAAAGATCAAAGATTAAGATTTATTTCAAAAATTCAAAACCATTTATGACTTTATGCTTTTTAATTAAATTGATTATTATAAAAAAATGCGATGATTTTTTTGGGCATATGATATTGATAAGTCATGGTATTAACTCACAATATTATAAGAAAATATATTTATAAATTAAGGATCTCCATCATTAAAAAATCTTGTCATATATTTTTTAAAATTTATATTTGTTTACTTCACATACTAGCAATTGCACCACATGTTGCAAAAGAAACGTTGTAAGGCAATAGCATAGGAAAGAGTAACCTAGAAGAAATAAGAAGGAAATAGCATAGGAAGGAGTAGCCTAGAAAAAATAAGATGTTGCAGAGAGGAAGCCATCGTGAAGGAATGAAAGGAAAATTTTTCTCCCATGGAAGTAGGCCATGGAGGTTTCAAAGGTACTGATGATAAGAGTTATCAACCAGAAAATTTTGTTATAGATTTTTGAAATAGGCAATTGAGGGTGAAAACATATATGTAAACCAACATAATCTGTTCACATATATAAAAAAAAAAAAATTATAGATACTGAAATAGGAAATTGGGAGTGAAAATCCTTTGGTGATTAACAATCCTCTGAAACAAGCATGAAATGAGCATGTAACTCAAATAAGATATTCTAAATACATTCAAGTACAATCTATCTAGCATAGATGTAAATAAAGAGAATTTTTATTAACAAAAATTGAGTTTACTCCAAGTTCATCTATATATCCTAGCGCCAATTGCATGCTTATTAGAAATTATATATGAAGAACAACAGTATTGGTATACAAGAAAGTGAATGTCATTTTAATATGGAGACATTTTTGGAAAGAGATATTGTTGTTTATGTTATGGTTTATTTTCTTAACTCCAAACTTGGTTTAGTCTTTCTCTATATACATAAGAAAAAAAATACAAAGTAAATTCACAAATTTAAGTTATAGTTTCATATTTTATAATTACAAATCTAGTTTCTTATTAAAATATTTTACACATATTGGGTTATTCTAAATTGATCAAGAGTATAGAATTTTTTTGGGTGGTGTTCTATGTCTACTGAAATTCCCATGAGGACGATCTCTATGTATGGGGTTCATTGCAACCTTGGATATACTCTATGAGTTGTGATTTTTTGCTTGTGGCTACAAACTTAGTTTCGGTTTTCACCTAGTAATCATGATTCAAAACTTTTTTATCATCTTAGATCCTTATAGAATTAGATATATTTTGGGAGTTAATGTGATTTTTTTTTTGTCACAATGAGATATCATTTTTTGGGATTCAACTGCGTTAAGTAGGTCATTCATCTATGACCATTTCCATGAGAGGTAGTCATAACTGACTAACTTATCATGATTTTTTAATAGTCCACTTAGCACTCATTGCATCTGGTGAGCGTCACACTTCCCACTTCTTCACCCTTGTAAGCATCACCAGATGCAATGAGTGCTAAGTGTACTATTCAAAAAACATGAGAAATTAGTCAGTTACAACTACCTCTCATGGAAATGGTCATAGATGAATGACTTAACACAGTTGAATCCCAAAAAATTATATCTAATATAATTCTCTGAGGGAACCTGTCAATACTTAAATATAATGAGTGGTTATTGTGAGAAATTGTTGTATAAGATGGGAAATTTGGATGCTTTGTAGACAATATGGATGTCACAACAGATATCTTTTTTGAATTTTTTAGTGTCTTTGTCCAGCATGCATCTAATAGGATCCATTTCAACTAATAACATCAATACATCACTGTGCGAATGATAACTTGTGACATCCCTAGCCATTTTTTTTTATTGTGGATCAAGTTAAAAAATAATAACTTGTGAAATCCTTGGCCATTTTATTTTATTTGGATCAAGTTATAAACTAGAATATACTCGCTCTTCAGAACAATCTAAATTATATATTGGATGGAGGGAAAGGTTATGATAAAAATTGTATAAAAAACCCCTTAAGGTTTGTTAGCCATATATAAATTTTTCATATACTATGATGGCTAAAACAGGTCTATTAGTCTTCAAGAAACAAATTTGGAGAAAATCTGTGACTTCTTGAAGTATTTCTGTGTCCATTTTTCCAAAGGTTCCACCTCACTGATGTCTTCACAAAGCCTTGCTGTTGTCTTGAAGAAAAATTCTTTGAACCCCTCTTCCATTCATATTTTCCTGTTAAAAATCCCTCCACTTCCTTCAAAATTCCGTTTAAAATCATATGAGTCCCCTTTATTTGGTTTTAACCTCCCTCTTTATATCTATCGGAACCTTTAAAAACATTCAAAAAAACCCCTTTTCGGCCTTAAAAACAAAATTTTTCCATTAAGTCAGACTTAAGCCCCTGCGGGCTTAAGTTCTTAGCCCTTCCTCCATGTAACCGGGACCCGCAACCATTGGCTCAGTCCTTAAGCCCCTTTCATGATATCAGACATTGCTCCACCTTTTTTCCTTAGTTTCTTTATATTTCCTCCGCGGGATGTTTTCCCCCACCTATGGGATCTGAGTCGTTGATCTCGCAGATCCAACAGTCCTCACTCTATCGCGCCGCCAGTGTCCTCCCGATCAGCACTTAACAAAGCCTCCCCACCAATGCATTATGGACCTTTGATCTGGCTCCCCCAGATCCAACTGTCGACGATGTTTCGCCGTCTGTATGTCCTCTGCCCTAGTCATTCATTTCGACGAAGTCCCGATTTAATATGGGTTGTCCATTTCCTCTCACATCAATGATGCAGGTTCACTTCAGGGGCATACGACCGAAGTGGCCCGTACTCCCTAGTCCCCTCGCAGTTAATCTCCACCGTTGATTTTCTCCCGATCCGATGGCCAGTATTTCCCCATTCACTACGAAGGCACCCCACAGACGAGATCCTTTCGTACCCCCCAGCCCCCCTGTAGTTAATCTCAACTGTTGATCTGGCCCCCCCAGATCCAACAGCCCAGAACTCTCTGTGCTAATCCCCAGCCCCTTATCTCTCCGCTCCCGGTTCCAATTTATTCCATGAGACCCTACCTTCCCCGTTCCTTAAGCCTCCTTCCCTTATCATTTTCTACCCCCGTGCCCCTTGCCAAAAGGTGTGTTCCTTTGTATTTCTCCTCCATATATGTCAAATCCTGCATCAAATATGAGTCGTTGATCTTTCCCGATCAACGATCCTCGCATCACCTCCCACTTTTCCTCCACCAAAAATTACCCCATGTCACCCCAGCCCCACCATATGTTTCTTCCGCCCATCTTATCTCCCCTCGCACTCATCCACAACCTTATATCTTCGGCCCGAAGATCTAACGGTTGTCGCATCATTTCGCGCTCCATTTCACCAAACCTCCCGAACATGCATCTCGAGCGTGAAATGGGTGGTTTTCAGGAGCATACGTGTCAGCCATTAATGTGTATCGTGTTCCCCCTGCTTTTTACCACTTACCACTTGAGCTCTATGCGAAAACCATCCCCGGTTTTCCAATACCGCCTTTCCAAATATTCACACCATAATAAAATTTGAACCCTAGTTCATCTCTGCCATGATTAAACCCTTCCCCACTGCATTCACCTTGCCTCCTCACTGCTCCGTAATCCCTCGCTGAGCCTTCTGAAGCAGTCAAACCAAAACGTGGGATTTTATAATATGTTTGTGTTTGTTTGCAGGTTGTAATGGTGGCTTAATGTTGCAGGCCCTTCCACAGTCAAATTCAGTGGCAGAGGCCGAAGGTGATGATCTTCGGGCCATAATTAATTGCAAAAGGGATATTCGGGGTTTATTATTATTTTTTATTAGTGTTTCATGAACACTAGTGAGTAGCAAAACCCTCCAGCGCCATTTAAAGCCACTTGTGCACCACAAAAGGATTAAAGTGAAGACCATAAAAGACAACAATTAAAGCATAAGCCACGTGAATTAAAAGCCTAACCCATAGATTGAAGACGAAGACCTAGTTTTAAAGCAAAAGATGATCGAACAAGGCCTAAAGGCATAATTAAGGGCCCATTTAGAGTTTAAAGGTCTAAACACACAGATAAACAGAATAAAAGCCTCCAAAGGACACATCAGCGAAGCTATTTCCTCCTCAACAACCCGTAAGGACGCCTATAGTCTACTTTCCCTTCAAAGACATCGTGACAGCCATCCTGATGATAGAACCTGTTTAAAACTATCAGAGTAGTTATTGCACAGTCATGGGAGGCCTCAGAACCGAAATATGAAAGTTACTTGTCTCAAAGGTCAAACATAGTACTCGGCCACAGTTTTCTTTGAAGAACACACTTTGGAGTTATTACCAGCCTACCAGATATGCCTCAAAGATAGGAAAAACTACTAAAATGGTACAATCAGTTAATGCAATGGTCATTAAGTAGAATGGGAATTCAAATACCTCTCCCCCTCTGTCTTAACTGATATTTATGATCTTTCCTTCAACACTCTTCCTCTCTCACCTATATGTATTCACAGAAAACTCATTGTAAAGGGTTGGAAAATTGTTAATTGTTGAACTGTTATTGAGTAAGAGTTGTTGAGTAGTTGTAATATAGTAGGTTGGGAAGAGAAGTATTTGACTATAAAAGCTATTGGACGCAAAGTATGTAACTGGTTTTTCACATCAATAGACAAGCAAATTCATTGGATCCTGGTCTATATTATTGGTGATGTTTTCTTACTGTAATTGTTATTTTCCTTATGTTTCCATACTGTCCATTTTCTCTGATAAAGAACAGCAAATGTAGAGTAGTATTTACTGCAAAGTACCCTATCTCTCATTGATAAGCTTTATCTTTATGTTTTATTTTAAATGTGTGTTTGGGAATGATTTCAATAGAGTATAACCAGTCAATGAATGTTGGTGAGCCCATATCTTGTTGAGTAGAACTTGAGAAGTTGTTCTTGAATGATCTTTTCACTTCATGCTAAGTAGAGTCCTAATCAAGGAAGTTTATGGTTAGCCCTATCCCTTGTTTAGTCTTAAACAGCTATTTTGAAGATTTCCCTTAAGAGTATGCCAAAAGCAGGCTAGGTTAAAATTCCTTACCTGATCTTAGGTTAATTTTTATGTTTATCTTAAATGGTTTCCCTTGAGTGCATGCCAAAATCAGGCTAGGTTAAAAGTCCTTACCTGATCTTAAACTGCCCTTTGTTTTCTTATATGTTTTCTATTCTTAAGAGTATGCCAAAAGTAGGCTAGGTTAAAAGTCCTTACCTGATCTTAGGCTGCCCTTTGTTTTCTTATATGTTTACTTCTTTCACCACTCTTCTTAATGTTTCATACCACAAAATCAACTTAAAAGATCTTCATATATAGATGACTTTCCCTATGGAAACCCTTGAATAGTTGTTGTGCAATTAAACCCTTTTATGACTCCATAGCCCAATGGTTTAGAACTGTTTTTGACCTATCTTCCCATGCTAAAACATCCTTCCACTTATTTCCTCCTTCACTTCACATGACCTTCTCATTTAATGATTCCCAACAAAAACAAACAAATCCCTTGTGCTTCATAACTAGCCTAATATCATATCATAAGCCTTAAAGATATATCCTTTGAAAACACATATAGATAGATCCCTCTCTGAATCCAGGAGGGTTAGATCCTAGGATTCCAAAGTGGTTCTGATGTTGCCTTGTCATTTGGTATGCCAATCTGCCAAATCACAGGACCCCAACAGGGTTGTCTCAACTTACTCTACTGTTAATCACATAGTATCAATTTTGTAATTTGTAAATTTTGTTTGGAATTGAAAAATAAAAAATTATAAAAGCTAAAATTATGTAGTGAAAAAATTTCTTTAAAATTTCTGAATAAAAAGTTGAGTAAGTTTGACATCATATAATATGAATTTTTTTAATGATTATAAAGTAAAAAAAATGTAAGATTTTTTAGCTACAATTAGGTAATTAAAGATATGTATATAGTTTTTTTTTTTAACAGAAGAAATTTGATATTCATTAACAAAAAAATTCAGAAAGACTATGTATGTAGTTATAAACGGTTATGTACTTACAAACTATTACAATTAAGTAATTAAAGGTAAATTTAGTGTTATTTAAGAAATGAGAATTATGAACATTCATCATTATTGCTCAAGATAAATCATGTCCTGTGAAATAATTTGGAACTTTAAAAAAGATCACCTAAATTCAATTTAACTTATTGAAAAGAAAAAAAACTAACATTATAAAAAATATATATAAAACTATTTACTTGTGAATCTAATGACCTAAAATATTTCAATCGTCTAACATTTGATCCAAGGGGTTAAAAATGGACAGAGTGGTAGCTAGGGGAGTTGTTTTCAAATAGAAATGCCTTACGGTGAAATGCCTTAGTGTTTTTCCTTTAGCATGCTTCTCACCATTTCCATTATGGTTCGATTCTTCCTTTCAGCAACTCCATTCTGTTGCGGTGTGTACCTTGTGGTAAACTGCTTGTGTATGCCATTCTCTCTGCAGAAACGCAAAAATTCCTTTGATATATATTATCCTCCTCTATCTGTTCTAAGAGCTTTAATATACTTCCCACTCTGTTTTTCTACAAGAGCTTTAAAGTGGAAAAATTTCTGAAAAACTTCACTCTGATATTTCAGAAAATAAACCCACACTTTTCTTGTGAAATCATCTATGAAGGTCAGCATGTAATTGCTGCCTAAAACTGACGTTGTCTGCATCGGCCCACATAAATCTCAGTGGATGATTTCTAAGGGTGCTTTCGCCCTTATGCTTTTCCCTGATGGAAAATTTTCTCTGTGTTGCTTTCCCAAGATGCAGCCTTCACATAGGCTGTCAGGCTTCTCAATCAATGGAAAACCTCTTACCATTCCTTTTCTGTGAAACAAATTTAATCCTCCGAAATTGAGATGTCCAAATCTCAGGTGCCATAACCAATTTTCATCTTTCTCTTCCTTCTGAAAGGCTTCTTGTGTTACAGCTACTATACTCTTTCCTTTTCCCTTCAAGTCAGTGTTGAGCTTGAGAGGAAACATTCTATTGTTGGTCATTTGTATTTCAGCAATGATTTTCTTGCTTGGGGGTATATCTTTTATTGTGCACACATCATCCTTGAAAATTACATTGTAACCTTTATTTATGAGTTGCCCAACGCTCAAAATATTACACTTCAATCCTAGAACATAATACACATCAGGGACAAATTTCTGCTCCCCATTTTTAGCTCAAATACTAACTCTGCCTTTTCCTTTTACAGAGATCTTAGTATCAGTCCCTGTGGTCACTTCTAATTTTACTTCTTCATCTAGATTGGCAAACATTGCTCTGTTCCCAGTCATGTGATTACTACATCTTGAATCTAAGAACCAAACATCATCTTCTCTATCCTGTGCTACATTACAAGCTAACATCACACTACTTGGGCTCTTTTCTTCTTTTGCTACATTAGCATTCTGCTTATTTTTCATGACATTTTGCTTCTTTCTACATTCATTAGAATAGTGCCCATATTTCTTGCAATAATGACATTGGACATTGGATTTGTTGGTGTTTGTGTCCACCTTGCCAGCTGTTGCGTTGGTCGTGGCTCAGATTCTGACTGTTGGTGTTGGTGTCCACCTTGCTGGCTATTGCGTTGGTCGTGGCTCTGATTTTGACTGTTGCTCCTTCCATGTGAATGTGAAGGGATCTGCTTTCTATTTGGTCAATTTAGTGTGTCCTAAATTTCTACATTAATTTATCAATCCGGGATTCGTAAGATGATGAAGTGTGGCGCACTATATGTGCAAGATAACCTATTTCTTACCTTTTTGTTGTTTTTGGTTTTCTAATGTGAGATGGAAATTCTAAAATAAAAACAAGTATGGTTATGATTGTTCAAGGCAATGATATCCTTTATAATGATTTACCAACTTTAAACTTCAAAAGGAATTTGAAACATACAATGACAAAACTGAAAGGAAATGAAAATGTGCTACTAGCTTAATAAATCAAACAATGAACTATTGAGCATGAAAACCAAACAATCCTTGTTGCTGTCTAAACACAAAAGAAACTATGCTTAAAGAAATCCAACAATTGCAACAAAGTAAATCTAAATCAAATTACATCAACTTATATTTTGATCCCTCGCCATTAGTCCAGCTATGGCTTTCGGAGGTAACCATAAACAACTTGAGCAATCTGATATCTAATTTGCAGAAAAATAAACTAATATCAAATTACACACTCATACTTCAATCCCTCACCATTAGTCTCGCTATGGCTTTCGGAGGTAACTAATAATGACATGAGCAACTTAATATCTATCTTGCAGAAAAGTAAACTAATATCAAACTACACACTCATACTTCAATCCCTCACCATTAGTCTCGCTATGGCTTTCAGAGGTAACTGAAAATGATATGAGCAATTTAATATCTAATCTAACTTGCAGAAAGTAAACTAATATCAAACTACACACTCATACTAACTTTCAACATCACCCAAATTGTGGGCTTTGAGGTAAATTAAAAATGACATGAGCAATTTAATATATCTAACTTGGCAGAAGTAAACTAATATCAAATTACACACTCATACTAATCCTCATCATCACCAAATTATGCGGAGGTAACTTAAAAATGACATGAGCAATTTAAAATATCTAAATTCCAACTATGGACAAATGTGCAAGACCTAAATAAACAAAGTAAGATTTAATTAAAATAAAATTAAGAAAATAAATTAAAGGAAGCAGAACAATATTGATTCCATGTCATTAGTCAAAAATATATGCAAATTCCTACTTCTGCTTGTAATCTGAAACAAGAACACTCCATTAGTTAATCAACAACATAAAACATGAAAGATTATGGACAGAAGTAAGATGTAAAGCATGAAAGATTATAAACAGAGATGAAGCATAAATACCATGAAAGATTCAATGTATAAACACATGAATGACTTATGGCACGATGAGCTTAAAGAAATAAAACAAGAAACTATACAATAATGCAAAAAACCTCAAGATGCAGGTCACAAGGAGAATACAACACTGCCAAATACTAATTACGCTAGAGTCTCTGATAGAGTCTTCTTATATATTAAAATGCAGTCATAACAGAGAGATGATATTACGGCACAGTGGAAACGTAATTACATTACAGAGCTATATGGAGGCTAATCTAATATGCGTATGCAAATGCGTTATTTATAACAAAGGTAATATAACTAATTCCCTAAATTTTGTGCTGATAGAGACACGTAAACCATCACGTCCAAAGATCCAGCATCATGGCCACAGTGAAGAGTAAATCTATGAAGAGTGGATGTTGGATTTGGCTTATGGAGCCATGTACAGGTGTTGATGTGTCTCCCGTAAATTAGAAATGGTCATTCAAATATTCACGTGATGAGAAACAGAGTCCTGTCACCATGGGACTCTACGGTTGACTTCCACTTGGCCACCTTTGACCATAGCCTCCTTAAGTGAATTTGCTCGAGCCAATAGGACACGATCCATGTCCACTTCATTTCCGACTCTGCCCATGTGGCTCGTTTTTCCCGAAGACACCGTAACATGGAATTTCACAAATGGTCATGAAATATAAAGAACAAGTAAAGTGGCAAGATTCCGCAGCTAAATGAGCAAAAATCTAAATCAAACAGCAGACACAAAATATAGTTAAAACCCATTTTAGATGCTCTTTTACAATTAATATACAATGATATTGACAACTTGGAAGGTTCAGGTGAATGAAAAAGGTCTAAAACGGTGTATATGAAAGATACAGATTTGAGACTCAACACTTTCCACTTTTGTTTTGGCTTCTGCCTCTTCCTCTTCCTTTGCCTTGACCTCTTCCTCTTCCTGAAGGCATCTAGGTCTTGAAGGCGTGCTCAAGAGATGAATTTTCATCTCTGCTCAATATATGTTCATGAGTTATCAGCGAGGCATGAAGTTCATCCACTCTGAACTGTGAGAGATCTTTGGTCTCTTCTATGGTGGTTACAATAACATCAAACTTTGAGGGTAATCTTCTCAAAAATTTCTCCACAATCCTTATTTCTTCAAGATTTTCTCCATGGGATCTTATCTGATTTACAATCCCAATCACATGTGTAAAAAATGTGTCTACATTATCTGACTCTTTCATGCAAAGAGTTTCAAAATCTCTTCTTAGCAATTGAAATTTTGATGTCTTAACTTTCTCCATACCTTGATAGGCTACTTTCAGAGTTTCCCATGCCTCCTTGGATCTCTGGGCTGCTGCTATCCTTAGAAACACACTCTCATTTACTGCCTGATACAAATAGAAGAGGGCTTTAGCATCCTTCTTTCTATTGTTCTTCAATAAATCCTTCTCTGCTTGAGTTAAGGCATTAAAAGCCTTCTCATCAGCTGGTTCAACAAAACCATCTTCCACAAACTCCCATAAGTATTGTGAGACAAATAGGGCTCTCATGGTAATGGCCCAATAATCATAGTTCTTTCCATTAAATTGTGGAAGTTGAACATTTCCAATGTTCATTCCTGTGCTTGGTCCAGCCATTGCTCTTAAACTGAACTCTGAACTTAAACAAACTGTCTTTCCTTTCTTTGAAAGAACAAACTCTTTTTAAACAATAAACAACAGCTCTGTTATCTTTGAGAAATACTTGAACTTTTGACCTCTGTTGAGCTTTCACTCTGCTGGAGAAAACGCTGCAACAAGTCTTCTTCTTCTTTAGCTTCTTTGAAACCTTCAAAGAGCCTAAACTAGCTCTGATACCATGTTGGAATATTGAGAATTCCAAATGGAGAGAGTAAACTCTTCTCCTCTAAACACAGAGAAAATTAAAACCTCTCTTTGACGATTAGACGGAGTTTGTTTGTAAGGCAACTAACTTTCTATTTCTTTGTAAAAAAAGTTACAAATCTTCCTCAGCAGAAGGTGCTTGTGAAGAAGTGGCCCTTTATGAACCAATGCACAAAATGACTCTCTGTTCATCAAACAACACACTCTGTCTCTCAAAACAATAATGTTGTGTATTACAGTTCCGCGCTGCTATGCGAAAACAAAATAATAATAATAATGCCATACAGGATCGCAGGCCTTTTCTATTTTATATGCCGCACATATATTAAAACATTACATAACAACAACATGAAAATTTTTAACCAAAGTCTACATAAAACAAATATAATGCGGGCTATTCAGGTAGGGACCACATCGCAATCGTAATCGGCAAAACAAATATGTGCCAACAACCGAAACTTGCGATTGCGATTGAGACGTGGATGCGATGGACCATTTTAAATCTGCCCTATAAATGGCATCGGGTCCAAACTTTAAGCAAAAACATATAACCCCCGATCTTCTGATTGCGATTAAGGACTCAGATGCGATGGCGCATTAAACTGTGGTATATAACACGATCGGGCCCGGCCTTTGATCGGAGCACATAACAAAAAGCCTCTGATTGAACCTTGCGATTGGAACACTTGCGATTCCATTAAGTCTTCGCCACGTGGTCAAATGGACCCACGGGCCTCGAGTGTGGTGGGGTCGATTTATAACATAAAATTTGGTTGTATTGTGTACAACCGTTCCACTGTGGAACTCTACCACATCTGCAAGACATTTGTTTTGTGTTTCATATATATTGCGATTTGCGATTACAATTGGATCGCATCGCAAATATTCATATCAACAAGACACTACTCCAAAATACTTGCGATTGTGATTGGAACTCAAGTGGTGGGGACCACTTGTCCCTCCAATTCAGAAATTAAAAGGAATTCCACCTGTTTGAACAATTTTCTCCATTCTGGTTGTTGAGGGCTTTAAACGCCTGAAATGACTGTTTTTAATTAACTCTTCTCCTCCGTAGTTTAGAACTATGGGAAGTCTTCATTCCTCCTGCAAAAAATGGCTACGCTCGTAACAAAATCAAATCTCCTCTGCAGTTTGTGGTTGCGGCCCATCAAGAGTTAATTTCTTCCTTACGGTTTTTCCATGCTTATTTAATTTACAGTATCGTGCACTCAAAATTCCGCTGCTACTACCTTTGTACTCTTTTCTTCCTGCCCAAGGCTGGCAGGTGACTTCAATATTTTCAACACTCCCCCTTAAAGTTAGTTGCTGGGTTATCTGTCATACCTAGGAATTTTCTTAAGAATTCAAATGTCTTCTGCCCCAATGGCTTTGTCAAAATATCTGCATATTTCTCCTCTGTTTTACAATGTTGTAAAACAATTTCTCCATTGTTTACCAATTCTCTGATATAATGAAACTTTGTATCTATGTGTTTTGTTCTTTTATGAAATACAAAACTCTTTGACAATGCAATAGCTGAGCTATTGTCACAATAAATCACTGTCCCTTTTTCCTGTTCTTGGCATAAGCTTCTCAACATTCTTCTCATCGAAATTGCTTGACACGCTGCTGCTGTAGCTGCCACATATTCTGCCTCTGTTGTAGATAATGCTACAATCAGCTGTTTCTTAGAAGCCCATGAAATGGCTCTTGAACCCATATGAAAAACATAACTGGAAGTGCTCTTCCGATCATCTACACTTCCAGCCCAATCACTGTCAGTGTATCCAACTAATTCTGAATTTTCTGAAGTAGTATATAAAATACCATACCTTTTAGTTCCTTTAACATACCTCAGGATTCTCTTTGCTGCTTGCCAATGTGCTTCTTTTGGCTTCTCCATAAATCTAGAAATTAAGCTAACAGCATGCATAATATCCGGCCTAGTTGCAGTCAAATACATAAGGCTACCAACTATGCTTTTATACAAACTTGGATCAAAATCCTTGCTGCTGTCATCTTTACTCAACTTCAATCCCACTACTGTGGGAGTAATTGCAGCTTTGCACTCCTACATATTAAATCTTTCTAAAACTTGATTCACATACTTTTCTTGAGATATAAAAATCCCTTTTTCACTTTGTTCTACTTCTATTCCTAAGAAGTATCTCAACAAACCCATGTCAGTCATTTCAAATTCATCTTTCATGACTATTTTAAAATTTTCAACAAGGTAATCATCATTACCAGTAAATATTAAATCATCAACATATAAAACAACAATGAGCATATTAACATCTTTTTCTTTGATGTAGAGGTTGGGTTCTCCCTCACACTTTTCAAATCCATTTTCCAGTAGATAGGAATCTATCCTATTGTACCATGCTCTTGGAGCTTGCTTCAGCCCATAAAGAGCTTTCTTCAATTTGCAGACCTTATGCTCTTGGCCTTTCTTCTCATATCCGAGAGGTTGTTCTACATATACCTCTTCCATTAAAACTCCATTTAAAAATGCAGATTTTACATCCATCTAGTATACTTTCCATTTGTTTTGTGCTGCTATTGACAGCACTGCTCTTACTGTCTCCATTCTTGCAACTGGTGCAAAATTTTCTTCATAATCAATCCCATGCTTCTGCTTATATCCCTTGACAACAAGTCTGGCCTTGTGTCTCTCTATTTTTCCTTCAGCATTGCTTTTGGTCTTATAGACCCATTTAACTCCAATGACTTCTTTACCTTCTGGGAGATCAACCAACTCCCATGTTTTTTTCTTCTCTATGGCATTAATTTCATCATCCATAGCTTCTATCCATTTTCTATATTTAATAGCATCTTCAAAATGAATAGGATCATAAACTTGACAATACAAAGAAAATAGGGAATTCATACCTTCATTTGCTGCTCCTTGCTCATAGATTTCTCTAATGCTTCTGAATTTTGTACCTCTTTCACTTGGTGTAGTCGTGCTTGATGAAGCACTGAATTATGCTCCGTGTGGTGTGCTCAGTGATGCACTCCCGCTTCTTCTCAAGGGTGTTCTCGCTGCTGCTTGAGGTGTCCCCTGCTGTCCTTGTGTTGGTGGAGGTTGTGATATGGATGGGTTTCCAATTTCAACCACATCTCCCTCATCTTCATCATGAGACAAACAATTTTTAACATTGATTGTTTTCTCAATGCTTCCATCCCACGCTTCCTCTTCAATGAATTGCACATCTCTGCTTATCACAAACTTCTTTGTGGATGGGTTATACAATCTGTATCCTTTGGAATATTCACAATATCCAAGGAAAATGCACTTCTCCCCCTTACTGTCCAACTTCTTTCTCAACTTGTCTGGAATGTGTGCATATGCAACACATCCAAAAACTCTCATGTGGGTGAATCCTTGTTTTCTGCCACTCCACTTTTCTTCTAGAACTTTGTTCATCATAGCTTTTGTAGGGCATCTATTCAAAATATATATAGCACAATTTGCTGCTTCTACCCAATACTCATTCGGCAAGTGTTTTGCCTTTAGCATGCTTCTCACCATTTCCATTATGGTTTGATTCTTCCTTTCAGCAACTCCATTCTATTGCGGTGTCCACCTTGTGGTAAAATCCTTTTGTATGCCATTCTCTCTGCAGAAACGCAAAAATTCCTTTGATATATATTCTCCTCCTCTATCAGTTCTGAGAGCTTTAATATACTTCCCACTCTATTTTTCTACAAGAGCTTTAAAGTGGAAAAATTTCTGAAAAACTTCACTCTTATATTTCAGAAAATAAACCCACACTTTTCTTGTGAAATCATCTATGAAGGTCAGCATGTAATTGTTGCCTGAAACTGACGCTGTCTGCATCGGCCCACATAAATCTCAGTGGATGATTTCTAAGGGTGCTTTCGCCCTTATGCTTTTCCCTGATGGAAAATTTTCTCTGTGTTGCTTTCCCAAGAGGCATCCTTCACATAGGCTGTCAGGCTTCTCAATCAATGGAAAACCTCTTACCATTCCTTTTCTGTGCAACAAATTTAGTCCTCCGAAATTGAGATGTCCAAATCTCAGGTGCCATAACCAATTTTAATCTTTCTCTTCCTTCTGAAAGGCTTCTTGTGTTATAGCTTCTATACTCTTTCCTTTTCCCTTCAAGTCGGTGTTGAGCTTGAGAGGAAACATTCTATTGCTGGTCATTTGTATTTCAGCAATGATTTTCTTTGTTGGAGGTATATCTTTTATTGTGCACACATCATCCTTGAAAATTACATTGTAACCTTTATTTATGAGCTGCCCAATGCTCAAAAGATCACACTTCAATCCTGGAACATAATACACATCAGGGACAAATTTCTGCTCCCCATTTCTAGCTCGAATACTAACTCTGCCTTTTCCTTTGACAGAGATCTTAGTATCAGTCCCTGTGGTCACTTCTGATTTTACTTCTTCATCTAGATTGGAAAGCATTGCTCGGTTACCAGTCATGTGATTACTACATCCTGAATCTAAGAACCAAACATCATCTTCTCTATCTTGTGCTACATTACAAGCTAACAGCACACTACTTGGGCTCTTTTCTTCTTTTGCTACATTAGCATTCTGCTAATTTTTCATGTCATTTTTCTTCTTTCTACATTCATTGGCATAGTGCCCATATTTCTTGCAATAATGACATTGGACATTGGATTTGTCATACCTTTGTCCATGAGCATGTTTGTGTTGATGTCCACCTTGTTGGCTGTTGCATTAGTCGTGGCTCTAATTCTCACTGTTGCTCCTTCCATGTGAATGTGAAGGGTTGTGCTTTCCACTTTTGTTTTGGCTTCTGCCTGTTCCTCTTCCTTTGCCTTGACCTCTTCCTCTTCCTGAAGGCATCTGGATCTTCAAGGCATGCTCAAGAGATGAATGTTCATCTCTGCTCAATCTCTATTCATGAGTTATCAGCGAGGCATGAAGTTCATCCACTCTGAACTGTGAGAGATCTTTGGTCTCTTCTATGGTGGTTATAATAACATCAAACTTTGAGGGTAAGCTTCTCAAAAGTTTCTCCACAATCCTTCTTTCTTCAAGAGTTTCTCCATGGGATCTTATCTAATTTACAATCCCAATCACATGTGTAAAAAATGTGTCTACATTATCTGAATCTTTCATGCAAAGAGTTTCAAAATCTCTTCTCCGAAATTGAAGTTTTTTTGTCTTAACTTTATCCATACCTTCATAGGCTACTTTCAGAGTTTTCCATGCCTCCTTGGATCTCTAGGCTGCTGCTATCCTTGGAAACACACTCTCATTTACTGCATGATACAGATAAAAGAGGGCTTTAGCATCCTTCTTTCTATTTTTCTTCAATAAATCCTTCTCTGCTTGAGTTAAGGCATTAAAAGCCTGCTCATCAGCTGGTTAAACAAAACCATCTTCCACAAACTCCCATAAGTCTTGTGAGACAAACAGGGCTTTCATGGTAATGGCCCAATAATCATAGTTCTTTCCATTAAATTGTGGAAGTTGAACATTTCCAATGTTCATTCCTGTGCTTGGTCTAGCCATTGCTCTTAAAATGAACTTTGAACTTAAACAAACTGTCTTTCCTTCTTTGAAAGAACAAACTCTTCTAACCAAAAACAACAACTTTGTTTTCTTGAGAAATACCTGAACTTTGACTTCCCTTGAGCTTTCACTCTGCTGGAGAAATCGCTTCAACAGGTCTTCTTCTTCTTTAACTTCTTTGAAACCTTCAAAGATCCTAACTGTGCTCCGATACCATGTTGGAATATTGAGAATTCCAAATGGAGAGAGTAAGCTCCTCTCCTCTAAACACAGAGAAATTAAAACTTCTTTGACAATGGACAGAGTTTCAGACTATAAAAATAACTTTCTATTTCTTTTACAAAAAAAAATGTTACAAATCTTCCTCAATATAGAGAGATAACATGAAGAGTGACTACTACAGACACAGTGCACAAAATGACTCTCTGTTCATCAAACAACACACTCTGTCTCTCAAAAAAACACTGCTGTGTATTACAGTTCCGCGCTGCTGTGCGAAAACAAAATAATAATAATAATGCTATACAGGCTCACGAGCCTTTTCTATTTTATATGTCGTGCATATATTAAAACATTACATAACAACAACATGAAACTTTTTAACCAAAGTCTACATAAAACAAATATAATGCGGGCTATTCAGGTAGGGACCATATCGCAATCGCAATCGGAAAAACAAATATGTGCCAACAACCGAAACTTGCGATTGCGATTGAGACGCGGATGCGATGGAACATTTTAAATCCACCATATAAATGGCGTCGGGTCCGAAATTTAAACAAAAACATATAACCCCCGATATTCCGATTGCGATTAATGACCCAGATGTGATGGTGCATTAAACTGTGGTATATAACATGATCGGGTCTGGCCTTTGATCGGAGCACATAAAAAAAAGCCTCCAATTGAAGCTTGCGATTGGAACACTTGCGATTCCATTAAGTCTTCGCCACGTGGTCAAATGGACCCATGGACCTCGGCTGTGGTGTGGGCGATTTATAACATAAACTTTGGTTGTATTGTGTACAACCATTCCGCTGTGGAACTCTACCACATCTGCAAAACATTTGTTTTATGTTTCATATATATTGCGATTTGCGATTGCGATTGGATCGCATCGCAAATATTCATATCAACAAGACACTGCTCCAAAAGACTTGCGATTGCGATTGGAACTTAAGTGGTGGGGACCACTTGTCCCGCCAATTTAGAAATTAAAAGGAATTCCACCTGTTTGAACAATTTTCTCCATTCTGGTTGTTGAGGGCTTTAAACGCCCGAAATGACTGTTTTTAATTAACTCTTCTCCTCTGTAGTTCAGAACTAAGGGAAGTCTTCATTCCTCCTGCAAAAAACGGCTATGCACGTAGCAAAATCAAATCTCCTCTGCAATTTGTGGCTGCGGCCCATCAAGATTTAATTTCTTCCTTATGGTTTTTCCATGCTTCTTTAATTTACAGTGTCGTGCACTCAAAATTCCGTTGTTTCTGCCTTTGTACTCTTTTCTTCCTGCCCAAGGCTGGCAGGTGACTTTAATATTTTCAACAGTTATTATGTTGTACACTAAGTGCTCATGTTAACATGGAAGCGTTCCCTATCTCACTCTAGTTATTAATGGTGCATGCTATACTTTGGTGGTTCTAATTATTAATGGTGTATGCTCTACTTTGGTTCTTTATAGGAATCCATAATTTTCTTCCTATTTTTTCATTTTAGAAGAGATATTTCATCTATAAACACTACACTTCCGCACCACTTTATTTAAGAATGACGCTCTACGGGATTTGGGCATTTGGAAGATCACTAACAGGATAGGAGATTCAACCTTAAATTCAATCACAAACCCTTCATAGCTTTTTGATTAGTAGAGAAACTAATAACTATATATGGTAGATAAAGGTTTCTTTAATTAATTATTGTGTGATAGTATATTTTTTTATAGAAATTCCTTGAGTGGATTCTTTTATGGAAAAGGAATAATTGTGTGTATAGAGAAATTGTACGAAAGTATACAAAAAATTTATGACAGAAAGAAAACTGCAGGTCTGGAATCTGTAGGAAACTATGAACTAACTAAGAAACATTAAAACTAAAGAATGGAAAGGACACTTAGTGCATACGGGTAGAGAAACCCCAGATTGAACAGCCTGTCTTAACAACTATAGTTAAGTTCAGACATGGACTATGGATCAAATAATGATCACCCAATTTAAATGATGGTATGGACATCAATAAATTTCAATAATTTAAGGAATATTAACATTCTTAAAAGCGGAACATAATATTAAAACAGTTATTATTATACTGAGTATAGATAAAAGGCTTGTAGAAACAATAAGAGAACATGACTATGATTTTAAGGTATTCAATTAATAGTATAAATTGTTGATGCCAGACCCTTTTAAAGGGAAAACATATAGTGTTACACAGAAAACAAATTACATAAGGGAAATAACCGTATATGCAATGCTTTTTAAATGCATGTAAACAAAACTACTGCAATGACAAGGGAACAGGTCTGCATGCAACTGCATTGTCTATGCAAATAATTAATAACAACAGGAAGTACCATTCCATATATGAGCCAGATAAATAATGAGAATTTAACCACATGAATACCATGGGAACCGAAAGGGAAAATTCCGAATGGAAGAGTGAAATAACCATAATCCGTAAGTGAATGCATGTAAATATTAACTAGGAAAACGTCTTGACAGAGGCCCGAAAACTAGTAAATATATCAATATAAAAATATAATCATTTACTGCTCGAGCATGTCTAGCTTTAAGATAAACATAATAATAGACTAAATTATTTTGTATCATAACTTAACAAATAAACAGTACTGAAATTCTCAGTCTCGAACATACAAACACCAAAGGATAACTAAACTTCTATTTGCACCACAATATACATATAAATACTGGGACGACTAAACAATATGCTAACCATAGGTCGAAGAAATTGTTATTTACAGTGAAAGAACATTAATGGCATAATTATAACATTTAGAAAAAAATTTACAACTTAAACCCTCACGCAAATACTCTTGTCATAACCAAAACTGGAGATTTTAAACATCAGAGACCCTTAGTGAATTCCGGAAGTACCTAGAAGAGGGAAGGTAGAGCAACCATTAGTCGTGGTGGAAGGCCGAACCTTAAACAATCCATAATGATGAATTTTAGGGTTTTTGGTTACATGTAAAGGCAAGACATAAGTTAGAGACCTGCGGTTTCCAAATTTTGGGAATAAACTAAATATAAAAACTGTAAGTACTAGTGCGGAGTAAGAAAAATTTACCTCATATTTGTTGCTAAAATTGATGCCATAAACCTAAGCCAGAAATAATTCATTACCCAGCGTGAGAAGGAAACATGGCAAGAAAAGATATAATGATGAAATTATTAGACAAAGAACCATATTTCATAATGTTTTACCTAACTTGGCTGCGCTAGTGGTGGATAGCCAAACTGTCTAGGAGAAATGATGTAAACCCCCATTGTGAACCAAGGGCATCGAACCCAAAACTTGCAAAGCCTTTGTCAAAGGAATAGACTACGGAATGGAAGCACAATGAAACATTAACAAAGCATTCACCATTCCACAACAACAAGAAATGAGTTAAGGCTGTGACAAAAAACACAACATGCGAATTAGCCAGCAAAGTAAAGCTCCACAACAGAACAATGTAATGGCTTAACCAACATAATCCTCACCTATCACTGGTCGAGATGGAGGATAGAGGAAAAATTCCTGAATGCACATATTTTCAAATCTCGAGCTACTCTCGCAACGTTCTCACAAACGACAAAGCAGTTAGGGTATGCGGGGTAAGCCTATACCTTAACCCACCAAGGATGAATCTTAGTCGTGGATTGAAGGAGGATCAAACAGTGCATAAAAACACAAGTGTCAAAAAATATCCTAATGACCGTGTTAATCAAATGCGATGGTGGGGTGGAGTAAATTCCATGTACCATTCAATAAATGATAAGCCATTCATACCGAATCAGATTTAATCAATCTCGGAGCCCGAGTAAAAAAATAATGCCACCATATCCATAAGTTTGATTGTTATACATGAGTGGTATTATTAATATGTTTAACAATAATTTTGATTGCTATACAAGAGTTGAATTGTCATTATGTCTAACCATCGTATTGACTATGATAAGGAGTACATGTTTCAATTATCAGGGCAAAGTAATATCGACCTATTTTTTTTAAGTGGCAATTCATAATATATGAATAAAGAATTTAGTTTAATAATTATTTATGTTGTGTTCATAATTAATGTACATGGTAATATGAATAAGTAATCAATTTTTGTTTACTATAGTATGATAGACATTACAAGTGGTATCAGAGCGACGTTCACACGCTTGGACCGAGACATTGGGTTAGATGAATAACAGTTGGTGTGCATAAAAATTTTTCATAGAAAATAAGAAGAAAGGTATAGACGGATACAATGAGAAGGGGGTCATCATACCAAGTTCCCAGAATTACTGGGGAATATCATCCCCAACCTAATCCAGAGATAAACCCGTAAATGTGGGTGCGGCTGAGCATGGATCAACATCAACAAACTAGGAGATTACTCGAGGAACAACAACGAAAAACCAATAGACTTTGGGATACGGTGCAACAATTGCAAGAAGAAATGGTTCAAGTAAGAAGCAATAATGAGAGGTTAATACAAGAGAAAGAGAGGATTCTTAAAAGCCTCTCAGATAGGCAGAATCAAGGGACTGCTCAACCAAGCCCATAAAGGGATACCCGAGAAGAAAGTGAACAACGATGGCTGGCTAATGATAAGACGGAAGGAAGCCATACTCAGCGAAGTAATAAAAACAGAACTTATAGCGAAGCAAAATCTAGAAATGTTTTATATCAACAAGAGATGAAAAAATAGAAAGTTGAGTTGCAGAGTGAATTATAGAAAATTAAACCTCCTATATTCGATGGAGAGGCTGAAGAGGTAGCAGAGGCATGGATAATTAACATGAACAAATATTTTCTAGTTTATGAATATAGCATCAAACTCAAAGTTCGTTTGGCTATTTACCAACTGTGGGAAAAAACCACATTATGGTGGCAGGAAGTAAAAAAAGTGCGAGGAATTGAAGACCAAAATGTGACTTGGGATGAGTTCCAGTACTATTTCAAAGATAAATACCTAACCGAGCACTTTTACGATGAAAAATATCAAGAATTTCATGATTTGATATTGGGACAATTGTCAACGGACGAACTCATAACTAAATTTACCTCCTTGTTGAGATATGTACCGTACCTGAGATATGAAAAGCCAAAAGCACAACAATTAGTGAGTAGCTTGCCTGCTCACATGAAGGAAAGGATCGAATATGTGAACCCAAAGAATATGGATGAGGTTATTTGAAAAGCATGAATGTGCTATCAACAGTCCAAGGTAAAATGAGAAGCTGGTAAGAATTAGCCACCAAAGAAAGGGCAGAAAAACACTTCAAATTTTAAAGGTAGCAGATCTGGCAATTTTGAAAATTTTGTAAGAAATTCAACAAATATACAATATGGAATAAATCAACAGAAGTCTAAATTGCCAAAAAAGGAGTGACCCACTGAAGCATCCAACACACCAGATCATGGGCAGGTCCATAAACCACCTCTACAGTGCCAGGGATGCGGTGAGGCACATTATTATAAGAATTTTCCTCATCATGGGAGAAGCGAAACATCAACCAATCTGCAAGAGGCTTCTACGGTGGGGGATGTTGCACGAAACATACCAAGAATTAATGCGACACTCGAGGATCGACAAGTAGATTATCATTTGACCATGATAGAACTTGAAGGTAAGATATATTCCCAAATTGTTCCTATTTTGGTTGATCCTGGTGCTAGTTTAGGCTATGTAAATCCCCGAATAGTTGAAAATTGTGACTTGCAAAGCCAAAAATTTACGAGTCCCTAGCTAGTACAACTAGACACTCGGGCAATGAGAAGAGTTAATGCTAAAGTCTCATTTTTTCCTTTAGAAATTGGAAATCAACATATAAAGGTTGAACTAAATATTCTACCCTTGAGTTACTATGATATACTACTGGGAATGGATTGGTTGGAAGGGCACTGGTATCTAGTAGACTGTAAAGGGAAAATAATTTATTTCAAGGTTGAAGATGGAACACGCCAGGAGTTGAAAATAATTAATAAACCACTTCAATTACGCCCCATCACAACATCTCAACTGGGTAAATGCATTAGAAAAGGATTCCAGATGTATGTTATCAAAGTGGGATTCACTAATTCTAAATATAAGACCCCCACGCTGGAAAATATACCAGTGGTACAAGACTTTATTGATGTGTTTCCGGAAAATATACTAGGACTACCTCTAAAGAGGGATATCGATTTCACCATCGAATTAATGCCCTGGACATCATTGGTGTCATGAGCACCATATCGAATGATTGTACCTTAATTTACGGGATTAAAGATGCAACTACAAAAATTATTGGATAAGGGATATATTCATCCTAGTCTATCCCCCTGGGGGCCACTAGTGTTGTTCGTGGAAAAGAAGGATGAAATGGTGCGAATGCGTATGAATTACAGGCAGCTTAACAAATTAGTTTTTAAGAACAAGTACCCACTTCCATGGATAGATGATATTTTTGATCAAGTAAAAGGGGCGACTGTATTTTCGAAAATATATTTAAGATTTGGATATCATCAAATACAGATAAAATATGAGGACATATATAAATGAAATTTCCGTACCTGATATGGGCACTATGAGTTCGTGGTTTTATATTTTGGATTAAAAAATGCACCTGTAACCTTCATGAGTTCGATGCATGGCATATTTCATTTGTTCTTGGATAAGTTTCTTCTGGCATTCATTGATGATATATTAATATACTCAAAGACCATGGAGGAACATAAGGAACACTTACGACTGGTACTTTAAATGTTGAGGGAACATCAACTTTATGCCAAATTCAGCAAGTGTAATTTTTTTAAAGAGCAGATTTAATATTTAGGCCATGTTATTTCCACTAAAGGCATAACAATAGATCCTGAAAAAATAAAGACTATTATGGAATGGAGGGTGCCAAAAAACATAGTAGACATATGTTCCTTTATGGGATTGGCTGGTTATTATCAGCTCTTTTGTTAAGTTCTTGTGATTTGGAAGATTGGTAAGAAAAAATGCACAAGGTAACATCAGACCAATCTTTGGAGTCCTAAGACCTAGCCTTCCTGGACTCAGAGAGGTCTCTCTCTATTTTTTGCAAAGGATGTGAACTTGTTTTCTTTTAGGGTTTGATTTTAGGCTAGTTGTTAGGTGTAGGGTTTGTTTGTTTGTTTTGTTTGGATAAGATGATCAAGTAGAATAGGTGGAGTGAGGAAAATATTCAAGTCATTGGGCTATGGAGTCAATAAAGTCTTGGAAAGCTCAACAATGAATCAGGGAGCATCACAGGGAAAATCTAGCATGGTCAAATGGATTTTGAATGTTTGTGTGAAATGAAATGAACATCAAGTTTGTGAAAAAATTAGGCCAAAGGGAAATTAAGAATCCTTTGTCAAATACTTTAAACAATAAGGGACTTCAACACTATTTATCATAAAGAAGTAGTCAATAGACAGGGCACGCCAATAACTCTTTGATTCAACTGAAGAAAATAAGCATTTCAAACAAACAATCCAATGAAATATAGAATACGAGAAACTCATTTAACTTCTAGTGATTTCACCTTCAAGGTTAGAAAAAATTTAAGATAAACATATAAATTTAATCAAAGAAGAGGGAACTCCTAAACATCATTGATCATAGCCATAAATATCTCCAAAATAACTATTCAAGCATGGAAAAAGGGTATGATCAGAACATAGCCTCTTTGGAAAACCTAATTAGTGGTACTTCAAAGAAAGATCTCAAGAACAATGTTTCAGTGACATCAAACAAGCAGGGCTAACCATAAAACATATTTTATACCTACTATTGAACCATTCATGAGATAAAAAATCTTTGGTGCGTCTAGAGAGCAATTAAGAATTCTCTAAACTGGCCTAGTAGAGGAAAATATAGAGGCAGTGAAGAACAAATAGAGCTAAGGTGCCTTTGAAAAACATTTTTTAGTCTTAAACCTTTGTCCTCCTGAAATATACAAGGATGAAACACAATTATACATAAGAAAACATGGACATAATAGAATCACATCACCATTAACCAAGCTCAGGAATCCTGCAAGCAAGCCTTCTCCATCATCAGTCAAAACAAGTCATTCACAAACTCCACAACACCAATTTCTTCTTCAATCTCCAAAAAACCATATATTGCTCTCAAGGGTCATCAAATTCAAACCTTTTACAATAAATCACTCATGCTCTATTTATCTAGAAAAGGAGGTCAAAAACCCTAACTAGGGTTTGAAAATGTCAAAACTAGTCATAAATGTCATTTATGCCCAAGAGACCATGCAAGGCCCAAGGCACAAAATATCTCATGAACTAAATGCAAAAATAACTCCTAGAACCTAAATTTGGAGTGATTTGCCTCAAAAAACACTAAAATACCATTTTTCCATTAATGAGTGTCTTTTTTTGACTTTTTGGGCAAAAACGCACAGTGAGGTCTGAAAGCGTAGCGCCATGCACGGGAGAAACTAGGTCCACTTGCAACCAAGTCTTGATGACCTTCCCAATGTCAAAATTGGCTCTGTAATGGCCCGTTGGAAAGCTTGCTGAGTATAATTTCCAAATATACCCTTGTTTTTCTAATTGAGCTCCATTAACCTTTCCAAAAGGAAAATTTCCCAAAACTTCTCTAGGAGTAGCACCAAGCCTGAAAATGAGGCAGAAATGTGAAAAATGAGGTGTTTTCTGGCCTTTTGAGGGGTCAAAAATGCTCCAAATGCTATGAAATTTGGTGAGCATACTGTAATTGAGCTGAGAATTCCAAAAATTCCACGTTTTCCTCCAAAGGATGCCTGATATGGAAGCGTAGCGCCAAGGGTGTTGCGCTTAGAGACCTCCAAATTTGCAAAAAACCAAAATTTGTCAAAATTTTCCCAAATTTGGTGGATGTCTCCCTTATGGGGTTTGAGAGACCTGTTGAGAAGCTTGAGCCAAGATTCCAAGGTTTTCTTGGTATTTTTCCCATTTAAGTGCTTGTATTTTGGCATGGGCCTTTTTTATTTTAGCCCTTACAACTTGGTTTCTCCGGGCATAATGCTTGGTCATATTCCTTTGGAGATCAAGGTCCTTATTATATTTCTCTAATTTAGCCTCCAAGTGTATCTTTTCTCTTTCCAACCAAGGCTCCCGATCATGTTCTATCTCCATGGCAAGCAGCTCACTTAGAGGGAGCTGCTCAGCCAAGGCTGATTCTTGTTCTCTTTGTTTTGCCAATGCCTTCTTCAAACCCATCGTTCTTGGTCTCCTCCTAGCCTGCCCTTCTTCATCTTCACTTTCTTCATAGGTGCCCATGAATTATTCTAGCTTTACCTATTCCCTTTGAGCTTACTTCCAGGCTTTGATTTCTCTAGCCTCATAAATGGCAATTTTTGCCCCTAGCTGCCTGTTCTCCATCTCAAGGGCATCATTAACACTCTTGGCCCTATCTATATTTTCTTGGAGGTCTTCAATTAGGGAATTTTTGTTTTGGATGAGCAAGTTTGAGATCCTTGCTTCATTTTCCTCATCATTGTCAACCTGAATGATTTCAAACTCTCTCTCAACCTCATGTTGATCTTCTTCTTCTTCCTTTACCTTTTATTTGCCTTTATCTAGTGTCTTGGTGGATGTGCAAAGCATGGCCCCTTGAATTTTTGAGGCAGCAAACACATGTATTTCCTCTCTTTGGTATACCAATGAAAAAGGCTCAACTCTGCTCATTTTGGTGTTTTCATCATGGTTGCCATCATTTATTTCCATGTCTTCCTCTTCATCAACTGGACTATTGCTTACCTCTTTTCCTTCAACATCAGCCTCACTTTTAGCCCCTTCACTGATTTCTGCACTTTCATTTTGTTCCTCATTGTATTTTCTTTCCTTATCATTGCCGTGATATTCATTTTCATTATCAGCCTCTTCATTTCCTTCATTGTTTTCATGACTGTCATGATTGTTTTCATGACTATCATGATTTTATTCTTCCTTGTTGTCCTTAGGATCATCCACTGTTTCTTTTTCACTTGCCTCATATTCATCATAATCCACCTCCATGTCTTCTGCTTCATTTCTAACCTCTTCTTCATCCCCGCTTAATTTATTTCCACTGTCAGCTTCCTCACTTTCTTCATTGTTATCCTCTCCTTTTGTTTCCATGCTTTCTGCCTCTTGTTGGCTCAACTTGTCATCACCCTCATCTTCATTTTGGTTTGATTCATTGTCATCCTCACCCTCATTTTCACTTGCTTGTTCACTACCACTTCCTTCTTGATCTGATGCATCGGGGAGAAGATGAGGAAGGGAGGTTTTCTTGAGGAGATGAAACTTGGGTAGATGATGAGGCATGATTAGTAGGAGGTGATGGAGGAGTGGAGGGAGGAGGATGAGATGATGAGGGTAAATTTGGCTGATGATAGGGTTGTGGGTTTGTGAATATCTCATGAGTAATAAACACCTCCCAAGGTATGTATTTTTGTTCCAAATGATGGAGTACCACCATCTTGATCGAGTGGTGGAACAAACTCTACATTTTCTAGTAATAACTCCTCCTTCAGACAATAGAAGACATCTTGTCGATACTCCTATAAAAGTAGTAGGGAAAATGAAGCATTTTAACCCTGGTAAAATGCATGAGTAATCTGATATGGTAGGAGTAGAGCCTAGAGTACCTCCCCTCACATGTAAAATATTTCATGATGACATTCATTAAGGGTGCATACCTCTCCAGAAACTGTGAGAAAGGGAAAATAGTCTTGCAGCCTTATTTGTACCTAGGCTTGAGGAATGGATCATAGTAGCTCATGTCCAACTTTTCTCTCTTGAACCATTTTTCACCAACATTGGGAAGTCCAGTAGCATGGGCAATGGTATCTCATGATAGCTCAAATTCTACCCCTGCAAGATTTACTTGTTTATTTTGTAGGTTGAAGACAAACAACCTAGTGAGCTCGGGGTGACTTTGCACTTGTTGGACCCTTTCAAAAAACTGAAAACACCCTACATTCTGAAAGCATGTGAGAACCATGGGAGAGGTAGTAAAATCCACAGTGTCTTGGGGTTCAAATCTATTAACCTCCCCACCCTTGTGCTTTTTCCTCATAGGCACTTGGCTTATTTCACTACTCACACTCCCCTCTTCTCCTGACATGGTGATTAGTGATGCCTTTATATAACCCTAGGCCTTCTTATGAAACTTGATAGGAGGGGTGAAAACTGATAAATTCTTGCTTGGAGGTCAAAACATGGCTTTGGTCATGAGGGCTTAGGGTTTCTATTCTTTAGGGTTTTGACCAATTTCATTTAACCATTAAATCATCAAATTCACTTAGAGAATAAAGAAAATATCCACCTACCAACTTTTGGTGTCTTTGCAGGTCCTTGTGTGTAGCTTGGAGGTGCTCGCTTGTGAATTTTTTGGAAATTTTGCAAGTGAAAGAGGGTCTCTAGCCTAGGCGTAGTGCCTGCATGCACAGTCAGGTGTCGGGCCTCCTGGGTGCAGTGTTGCCCACGTGCAAGCTTTTCGGGTCTCTGAGCATAGCACTGGGCACTTTCTTGGTCTATCGGGCTCCTCGTGGGTGCAATGTTTCCTGCGTGCAGGCCTGCCGGGTCTCTGAGCGTAGCGCTGCACGTCTCTTGTGCCTGTCAGGCTATTTCTGGGCAAACGGGTAGCGCCCACTTTTATGTGTAGCGTGTTCCCTTGTACGCACAACGTAGTGTAAAATTACACTACAAAAACCCTCGAACGTGTAGCATTGGGTGTTGTAAGTGCAGCACCTACACAAAAATGTAGCGCCAAGCAACCTTACCGAGATTCTCACTAAAACTCAGAAATTTCCCTTTGAATGCTTTTCACTCTTTTTGCAAGTGACAAATGAGCCAAATGATAAATAAAATGCTCTTTTATAGTATTAGGAAAACAAATTTATCCCTTTTAAACCCACTTTCTAATGTTTTTGGTCTCTTTATCACTTTTCACTAACATTTTTTTGTCTTTTACAGTAGGTGACTTAAAAACATTTCAAATAGTCTTTCCATTTCTAACCATTTTCTTTGTTTCTCTTCAGGTTGCTGACATGGTGAACCTTGACTCTCTTTGGCCTATTGATGCCCTTAACCCTCTGTTCTTTAGATGTTGTTTGAGTTACATGATTTTCTGTGGTTTGGCCTGTTCATGTCTTTCAATCATTTTTAGTCAATAAGTGTCATGAAAACCTTGAAATGACTCTCTTCCCTCTGATCTTTGGAACATGCTAAAAACACTTGACAACCTTAGGCACTTGCATGGTGGCAGCACCTTTAAAACCTCTCTGTTCTTACCTTCGACATTAAATTTCCTCTTGCTTGATGGGTGACTGAGGAACTTGTTTTTCATTTTTGTCACTGATCTCTACGCATGATAAATCCATCTTTGGTAGGTACCATAGTCTTCAAAATTATGAATGCTATCTCCTTGTTAGGCCACTTCTGATTTTTTCTGGTGCCATGACATATTGATTTTAGCCCTTTTTGATGTTACTTGGATTTGACACATTTAGCTACACAACAAAAACCTCATGATCAGCTTGTTTTTCCATTTTGAAACTCAATCCTATGCTTTTATTCCTTTGATCATTGAGTGAAAATGATTAAAAATGAAGGCTTGACCTTCCTTATACCGATACTCTTTACATTCTTTCCCTTTGAGGCAGTGAAACACTTTACCTTGGTAAACCCTAGAAGTCACCTACAACAGTCTCTTCAAACCTTATGTCTGTTGTCATCATGGAGGCTCATCATCTTCATTTCACCCCTCCTTGCCGATATTTCCAAAATATTAGGTTTTTGGGTTGTTTGATAAGAATCATTAGTGTTGTATTCTAAGTTCTCTATAGCCCTTTCAAGTTCATTTATTTTTGTCTAGTTCACCTCACCTTTTTCCCTTTTTCGTTTGTAATTTCTAAAAATCTCCAATTCATGCTTGGTTGTACTAGTGTGTCTCTATCATGTGTTTTGCTGCCTTGGCTCCTTGCTTGGCACACTACTAGCCTAATCAGTCTTAGGAACCCTGATTTTTCTTAAACATAGGTTGCTTCCTCCTCCATTTTTTGTGGATGTCCCTTAATGAGGAGTAGGCCTCTTACCTTACCTATCTTCCTGCAGATAGCCACCTTGACACTCTTGCAGAAATTTCAAAAATGAACAGTTGTTCTTTGCAAAATTTCAACTTGATAAGGAGGTCTTCCTTGGAGACTTTACTGATTTATCTTGGACAAATAGGTGATGACCTTCTTTCACATTTAATTCAGCTTCTTGCACATGAAAAATAGTGATTTAGAACACCAAAGATAATCCTACAACCTATGAAACCCTAATGACCTAATGGGAGGCTCTTTTGACTTGCTCTTTGACTGAAAGCTTGACTTGGGGTCTTTAAGTATGAAAAACAGAGTTTTTGACAAATTTATGTATTGAAGATCTAAAATCCAATGCACTTGATTTATCTAAAGAGCCTACAAATATAGTTTTGAGATCATCAATGCTTGAGGCATATGGTGAGCATAAGAAGGAGTAGCTTGTTTGGTAATCTTAGAGGGCAAGTGGAGGGGTGAAGTAAAGGCTAAACAGAGTGCTGAGGTTATGGGTGGAAAAATAAGATAAAGATGAATGGCATGAGCCCATGAGGGGTCCTCTAGGAGTGGTAAGTTGACAATGAAATGATAGAATAGTGAAATAGTGAAAAATGTATCTTAAGGATAATGAAGGCAGTGAGATTTCTAAAACTCACATATTCATTAATCTTGTTTTTAGAAATCTAGGACAAGTATCTAGTCATCTACAAATAGAAAAAATTACTGATGAATAATAGCTTTTCAAAGGATTCACTAAAATTTCTTTTCCTATTAGCTCCTTACAATGAAAATGGTGATTGTTTAAATGTACTAGCAAATGCCATACCAAATTTGAATGGTTAAATAAACTATTGACTATTGCTCCCATATTAAGGGCGGATGACCCAAAAAAGGAGTTTGAGGTTTTCACCGATGCATGCAAAGAAGGAGTGGGGGTAGTGTTGTCGCAAGAAGGTCATTTCATATGAGCTAGGAAAACCGAAAGATCATGAAAAAAGTTATTACGCTTATGATCTAGAGCTAACCGTAGCAGTGCACACACTCAAGGTATGGAGGCACTTCTTGTTGGGAAAAAGGTTTTTGTTAAAAAAATATCACAGAAGTTTGATTATCCTTTTTATACAAGCTGATTTGAATGTCCGTCATGCAAGGTGGAATGCATTCCTGAGTGAATTTTATTTTGAGATTCAGCATGTTAAAGGCATGGAGAACCATGTTACCAATGCCTTAAGTAGTAAATTACATTATGTGTATGAAATCTACTTTAACCATGTGTAATTTAAGTTCCAGGAGTAGGTAAAGGAGGTAGCAGAAAAAGACCCTGAATATCAATTTTTATGGCAACAAGCATATGAAGTAGAAAATCAAAGACATCAATCAGATTATAAGATTAATAGCTAGCATCTTTTGATTTTTAGAGGAAAGATATACATCCCAAATCAAATGAATTTAAAATATTTGATCTTGGATGAGTATCACCGAAGCTCTTATTCTAGACACCCTGGTTACTAGAAAATGCTAACATCAATTAGGAAATTTTATTTTTGGCCTTGTATGTGTAAAAATATTGTTGAATACTTGAATAAATGTATGTAATGTCAATAGTTCAAGGTGGAACATCAACATCCAGCAGGTTTGTTGCAGCCTATATCTGTACCATAATGGAAATGGAAGGTCATATCATTGGATTTTATTATAGTTTTACTAAGATTGAAGAAACATAATGACTCTAGAATGGTGGTCATTGATCGACTGAGCAAAGTAGCTCATTTTATTCCAGTACAATCCAATTAAAAAATTGTGCAGATTGCAGACATTTTCATGAGAGAAGTGTTTAGATTGCATGGCATTCCAAAAATAGTCATCTCAGATCAAGATGTAAATTTTACTTCGGCCTTTTGGAAGGCACTATTTACCAATTTGGGCACACAAATCCAATTCACAACATTATACCATCCACAAACGAATGGATAGACTGAGCAGGTGAATCAAATCTTAGAAGACATGCTACACATGTATGTGATGTACCAACCCATGAGGTGGGAAGATTATTTACATATATTGGACTTGGCCTACAATAATTGATATTGGGAATCTCTTAGGATGAGCCCCTTTGAGGCCTTATATGGGATGCAATGTCAAACAACCACTAATTAGAGCAGTCCAAAAACCAAACTAATGCTTGGTCTGGAAATCTTGGCTAAAATGGACAAGAATTAAAGAAGATCCAACAAAATCTAAAAGTTGCCCAGGACAGGAAGAAGGTATATGTAGATCGAAAGAGGACATATCAAGAATTTGAAGTGGGTGATCATGTGTATGTGAGAATTAGACCCAAGAAAAATACATTAAGGTGGACTACCTGTGCCAAGTTGGCTCCCAGGTTCTGTGGACCTTTCCAAATTTTGGAAAGAATGGGACTGGTAGCCTATCGATTAGCCTTACTAGGTCACATACAGGTGCATAATGTGTTTCATATATAAATATTGAAACAATATGTGCATGATCCAAATCATGTAATACATTGGCAAAACATTCAAGTAGGAATAAATTGGGTTCTAAGATCTCTAAAAGGAGATAAATATTATATTAATTGATTAAAGACTTTTTTGGTTGCAGGTCAAACTAAACGAAAAATTTCTAGTAGACCCTTAATGTATTCTCGAGCAGAGAGAAATAACGCTTTGGAGGTGAGACATCACCCAAGTTAAAGTGAAATGGAAGCCATTTGGGTCAAAGGAGGCTACTTGGGAAGACGCGGAATTTTTATGTGAGAGGCTTACCCATAACTATTTGTTGGCATGAGGTAGAACACCGAGGACGATGTTTACCTCCACTAGGGGAAGATGTAACACCCGGATTAATTTCATAAAATATTTTTAAATTATGAATTTAACTTTTTCTAATTAAAATAGGATTAACGAGTCAGTTAATCTAGTAATGAACATGATTTATTCTCTTTTTGAATAAATAATTATTTATGGTATGGTTTCCCTAAAATTGATGGTAAATATTTCCAAGATTCTAGAGTAGGTAGAAACAATAAGTTATAGATAGTTACCTTTTCCTTTGAGGATAAAAAAGGAAATACCAGTGAGGAAAAGGGGTTCCGTGGAATTAGAAGTGAAGCCAAAAAGCTTGAAGGTGAGAGTAATCAAGGGCTCGTTTGAGCTAGTGGAACTCTACAACCTCACACTAGAGAAAATACTGGACATAAGTATTGAGGTCTACTCCAATAACATTGTTAATTAAATCCTACTCTAGTGAGGAGCACGAGGGGAGATGAGGACATAATTTCCTCTCTCAATGTTGGGAGACTACCATCATCTTTGCTAAAGTGAGATAAGTATCTTAACCTAGTGTTAAGGAGAACAAAATTGGCTTAACATGATTTTTATTAAAATATTATGTATCTCTACAATTGTGGAATTAATAACAATAGATTAGTAACTGTATATTTTTCTTTCAAAGAGTGGCCAAAAGGAGTGGATATGACCGAGAAAGGTTTATTTAATGAATTATTGTGTGATAGTAAATTTTTTATAGAAATTCCTTGAGTGGATTATTTTATGGAAACATAATAATGGAGTGTATAGATAAATTGTACGAAAGCATACAAATTAGTTATGACAGAAAGAATATTGTAGGTCTGAAATATATAGGAAACTATGAATTAACTAAGAAACCTTAGAGCTGAAGAATAGAAAGGACAGTTAGTCCATTCGGTGAGAGAAACCCCAAATTGAATAGTCTGTCTTAATAGCTATAGTTAAGTTCATACACGGTCTATGGGTCAAAGAATGATAACCGAATTTAAATTATGGTCCGGACAACAATAAATTCTAGTAATTGAAGGAATATTATCATTCTTAAAAGAGGAACAAAATATTAAAAAAATTATTATTATACTGGGTATAAATAAAGGACTTGTAGAAACAATAAGAAAACATGACTACGATTTTAAGATATTCAGCTAACAATATAAAATGTTGATACTAGACCCTTTTGAAGGGCAAATATATAAAACATAGAAAAAAATTACAAAATGGAATAACCGTATATGCAATTCTATTTAAATGCATGTAAACAAAACTACTACAATGACACGCGATCATGCCTATGTGCAAGCGCATTTTCTGTGTGAATAATTAGTAACAACAGGAAGTCCCATTCCATATATGATCTAGATAAACAATGAGAATTTAACCGCATGAATACCATGGGAACCAAAAGGGAAAATTTAGAATGGAAGAGCCAAATAGCCATAAGTCGTAAGTGAATGCATGTAAATATTAACTAAGAAACTTCTTGACAGAGACCCAAAAACTAGTAAAGATATCAATATAAAAATGTAATCATTTACTCCTTGAGCATGTCCAGCTTTGAGATAAACAAAAGAAGGGACTAAGTATTCTATATCATAACTTAACAAAGAAACAATACTGGAATTCTCACTCTCGAACATACAAACACTAGAGGATAACTAAACTTCTATTTTCATGACAATATACATATAAATACATGAACGACTCAACAATATGCCAACCAGAGGCCACAGAAATTGTTATTTACAATGAAAGAGCCTTAATGGCTTCATGATAACATTTGGACAAAAAATTACAACTTAAACCCTCACGCAAAGACTCATGTCATAACCAGAACTGGCGATTTTAAAAATCGGAGACCCTCAGTGAATTCCATAAGTACCTAAAAGAGGGAAGGCCAAGCAACCATTCGCCATGGTGGAAGGCCGAACCTTAAACAATCCATAATGAAAAATTTTAGGGTTTTTGGTTACCTGTAAAGGAAAGACATAAGTTAGAGACCTCGGGTTTCCAAAATTTGGGAATAAACCAAATATAAAACGATAAGTACTAGCACAGAGTAAGCAAAATTTGACTTATAGTTGTTGTCGGAGTTGATGCCATAAACCTGAGATAGAAAGTATTCATTACCCAATGTGAGAAAGAGACCCTGGCAAGAAAAGACAGAATGATGAAATTATCAGACAGAGAACCCTATTTCATAATGTTTTACCTGATTTGGCCGCAATGATGGTGGATAGCTGAACCCTCTAGCAAAAACGATGTAAACCCCCATGGCGAACCGAGTGCATCGAACCCGGAACTTGCAAAGCCTCTGCCAAAGGCGCAGACTACAGAAGGGAAGCATAGTGAAACATTAACCAAGCATTCACCATTATGAAACAACAAGAAATGAGTTAAAACCCCAAGGCTGCAACAGAAAACGCAAAATGTGAATTAGCCAACAAAGTAAATCTCCGCAACAGAACATTGTAATGGTTTAACCAGCATAATCCTCACTTGTCACTGGACGAGACGAAGGACAAAGGAAAAACACCTGAACGCACAGAGTTGCAGAGCTCGCGCTGCTATCACAACGTTCTCACAAATGACAAAGCAGTTAGGGTTTGTGGGGTAGGTCTATACCCTAACCCACCAGGATGACTCTCAACCGTGGATTGAAGGAGGATCAAATGGTACATAACAACACAAGTGTTAACAATTATCTAAAAGACGGTGTTAATCAAATGCAGTGGTGATGTGGAGTAAATCCCATGTACCATTCAATAAATGATAAGTCATTCATACTCAATCAAAGTTAATCACGAGTAAATCCCATGTACAATTCAATAAATGATAAGCCATTCATACTGAATCAAAGTTAATCAATCTTGGAGCCCGAGTAAAACAATAATTGCACCATATCCATAAATTTCATTGCTATACATGAGTGGTATTATTAATATGTTTAACCATAAGTTTTGCTATACAAGAGTCAAATTTTCATTATGTCTAACCATCAGATTGACTATGATAAGGAGTACATGTGGAGTACATGTTTTAATGTGGAAATCCATACTATATGAACAAAAAAATTAGTTTAATAATTATTTATGTTTTGTTAGTAATCGATGTACATGGTAATATGAGTAAGTAAGTAATTTCTTTTTACTATAGTATGATAGACTTTATAGATATATTTTGAAAATTAGAACATGTTTTTGACTATAAGTTGGACAATCTAAGAGAAAATATTTTTCACCTTCAACCCATAGAATTTAGGTAGTAGACCAATTCCCAATTTCACTATGAAGCTAATGAGAATTAGTTTTTATCTTACCAATATTCATTTTATTTTTTAAAACTAATTAAAACAGATAAATAAATCAGTTAATTACCTTCTTACAATATTTTTTGTTTTTCAATCTAACGGTTTATAACTTTCTAACTTCTCTTTAAATTTGAAAATAATAATATTTTTACCATACTATCTTAGTGTAACTCTTTAAGTAATAATAATTGGAACTTTAAGTAATAAAAATTTGAAATGGAAATAAATATAAGGATTTTGACGGCATCGAAAACCACACAATGTTCTTATAAAAGCAAAGCTATTTTAGGATAGGGAAGCTTGTCCTGCTCATGACATCTCTAAAGTCGGATGCAAATCAGAAATATCAGACATCGCATTGCACATGGTAAAAATGGTGACGAAGCCGTAGTATCCGTGGTGACTAGGTCGCAGTAGCAATTAATATGCAGGACCTTAAACCAAATGAAATTATTCATTCCATATATATTGACCGATTATAGAAAGAATGTTTTTTTTTTAATATTAAAATATATATATATATATATATATATATATATATATATATATATATATTATTTTAAATAAATTTATGTAACACAGTGCACTGAATGAGATTAGTAATTACTTTGTTTGGGGCAATAAACTATTGAAATTAGTCTTTCCAACTATAATTAAATTTTATTTTAAAAATAAAATTTAATTATATTTTAAAAATATATTTGTAGTTATAGAAATAAAATTTAATTAAATATTTTGATAATATTTATTAATTAGTTAATTTATATAGTTATTTTAATTATATAATTAAATTGAATAGAGAAAAAAACTCAAAATAACACATTTTAACTTTACAATTTCATTTACTTTTACCTATTAGAAATATAATAAATTAATTAAAAAAATAAATAAAATATAAACAAATATAATATAATAAATCTAAAAATATTAAATTTAATAACTTACATTTTAACTTTACAATTTCATTTACTTTTACCTATTAGAAATATAATAAATTAATTAAAAAAATAAATAAAATATAAACAAATATAATATAATAAATCTAAAAATATTAAATTTAATAACTTACCTAAAATTACAAATATAATTTATTGTAACTTTCTTTTTAGAATTTATTGTAACTTTATTGTAACATATTTAGAATTTTTAAGGAATGAGACATTCTTTAATGACATTCACACATGACTCTTATTTAAAAGATTTAATTAAATGATAATTTTGTTTAAGAAAAAACTGAAAGTAACTGTGTGGTAAAATATTCCAAGAAACCGAGGAAGAGGTTCACACAGTTCTGACAGTTACCTTCCCAAAAGGATTTAATGAAAAATCCTAAGACCTTCCCAAAAGGATTTAATGAAAAATCCTAAGAGGGAAAGGGGTTCTGTGCAGAAGAGTTAGAGGGTTTAGCAGAAAATGCTTTTTTGAGGTGTCCAGAGCTGGTGGGAGTACCGATAGAACTCAAGGAACTCACCCTCGAGAAGCAAGACTGGATTTTCCAATCTTGAGGTCAGACTTCTTGTCTCAGACAATTATCTCTGATCTGGTGTGGAGCAAGGGGGGAGCAGAGGATGTAATCACCTCGCTCAGGGTTGAGTGGACCGACAGTTAATAAGGCAATACCTGTACTCTGAAGTAGGTACACACTGCACATAAGTTACTGTTTAATGTTTTGTGAATTTATGACGCAAATTTTATAGCAGGGTAAAGAGAAAATGCAATTATAGACACATGTCTGAGTTTCTATTTACATGAACAAGAATATAAAATGCACCTAGAAAAACATTCTATGAAACAATTGAATATGCATGATACTTATACATAGAAAAAGAAACCTACAAGAATCAATTAAACACTGTTCTTTTTATTATTTTATGTGTGCTACAGGAAATCAACTAAACACTATTCTTTTATTATTCTCTGTGTGGTAACATTCCTACTATCGGTGCATAAGGGCTATTGAACACATGCTATAGTAGTAATAAAGTAGAGCAAATAACTATGCTATAATATGTGTAAAATTATATACTATTGGAAAAATAAACTGTAAAATACATGTGAATATAGCAGTGCTAAGGAAAACATACAGGTACTGTGAAACCTATGTAGAATATACACTACTGTAGGAAACTATGCGAATAACTAATACATGTTATAGCAGTGTTCAATGTGGAGAATATGCTACCATAAGGAAAATGAGAAAATACCAAACCCCTGTAAAATAATTAAATGTAAAATACCTTAAACTGTAGAAGCTAGTTAACTTCTAAGCACGAGAGACATCATACATGGAATGGGAGAACCGACTGGTTGAGTGTTTAGAACCAGAACCCAGTAACAGGGTCTCGGTTCTGGTCCCAATGAAATCCCCTGTCAAATCTATGGGAGGCCAGTGAGCAATAAATGAAGATATCGTATGCGTTAACCAAGCTAGAATAATTCAAAAAACAAGAAAGAAGATTGCTAACTAAACTGTACAAATGTTAAATTATTAGAATGCAGAAGCTGGTACGAACTGAGTTATACTCCACAGGATAACCAAATCTTCCAGCGAAAGAAATGTTGCAGCAAAATATTTAAATATTAACATTGTAGTCCAAATGCAATACATAGCCGAACCAATGCAAAAGCTAGAGGACCCATAACATGATAGAGACGACGGTGTAAACACAGCAGTGTAAAACTAAAATTATCCATAAGAAAATTTACCAAAATTCGAAAGAAAAGGACAGAGATGTAACTCTGAAATTTAGACCCTCATGAAACAGTTCAGAGGTCACCGAGGACCGATTCCAGTGGACATATATCGAGACAGGTCCAAGCCCAAAAATAAAGACAATATAACAGAAAACCCATAACAAAAGCTAAACATCTAACGATTCATGCAACCGATAGCCAGAAGCCTTTTCCTGCAAATTTAAGAAAAAGGAAGGACAACCATTATAGTATGAATTATTATGGGCAGAGTATATGGAAGAAAACGTGAGAGGATCTTACCATTTGATAAGGGTTTCGAGCCGACGACAAGACTTCAAATTTGAAGGTTACACGTTCACCCAAATCCTTCCTAACCAGAGTACAAACAAAAAGAGAAATTTCCTCTGAGTTAGCAACTATAGAAAAATCAATAAGGAAAATTTAAAATACTCATATTCCTCTATACATAATTTATAAAAATAAAACTAGTGTACAAGCCTTACCAAGAACAAGTATGGAGGAGAACATCGGAGATTTCAGAGGCCTGTTTGAACCATGTGGTTGAGACGGAAGATGAACAAGGCACACACATTTTCTCTTCGGCTGATGAAGCCATCCCAAAGGCGTCGCAGGAACTATGAAAACGGCCAGAAGGGAGTAAACGTGCAGAACCAAAGTTGATAACGTAATTCTCCTCGCAGATGTATGGCCTGAGCATCTTCGTAGGATTTTACAGTTGCAGAGCCGAGAAATCTGCTCCGACGTAACGCAACAATGAAACAATGGAAGAGGGGTTTGGGGGATGGGTAGTTACCTTAACCCACCCCATTTTCCGGATCTTCATCAATCTCGAAGGAAAGCAATCTAACGACACAGAATATGGCAGCCATCCATGCCATATGGAGACTGTAGCACCACAGGAGGATAGCATTAATCATCGGTGAAAAAATCTAGACCAGACAATCCAAATAAACAAATAAATAATTTCCAATCAGACATTAAGTGCTACTACGGGTTAAATACTTTGGAAATCGAATGATGGTTTATACTGTGTGGCGAATATATGAAAAGGCTAAAATTGTACCCAAATAATTAATGCATGTATAGCCTGTTAGTCTCTTTGATGCGGCGTTATGTAGCCAGCTTCATATGGATAGGATTCGTTATATAAGTGAAGTGCGAAATATAAACCTTGTAAATTCGACTATGTTGAAATGATTTACATGTAGTTAAAGTAAAGGGCATGATATGATAAATGATATGTACATGATCTAGTTTTGTATAGATAGCATGTATATGTTTTCATTCTTTTTTATATGAGTGGTAAAAGTAAGGATGTAAGTAGTACAAGTGTTACAAGTGGTATTAGAGCATAAGTTACAAACTGGGGCCAAATGGGCCATAACCATACTATACTGTTGTGTTATGAATTTTATTAAATTTAGTGATTTGATATTGTGTTAAGTACATGAACAGGTTCCTGTAATCCGTCATGAGAAGAGGATCAAGTCAACACCCATCCAGAAATATGGGAGAGACCCATCCTGTGACCAATCCTAAGGTCAATCCTGAAATATGGGTGCAGTTAAGTGTGGACCAGCATCAACAAACATGCAGAATGCTGGAAGAATAGCAACGAAAAACAAATAAGTTGTTGGATACTGTAAAACAGCTACAAACAGAAATGCTTAAAGTTCGTACTGACAATGAAAGGTTGATGAGAGAACAAGAGAGGATATTGAAGAGTCTATCGAATAGAAAAAATCCTCCCAGTGGATAACCTAGCCCTGAGAGAAACACTCAGGAAAATAGAGAACAACGCCAAGTAGTACATGATCATGTCGAAGATAATCAAATGCCAAGAAGCCATAAAAGTCAAACATATAATGAGGTGGAATCTGGAAATGTCATGGAAGAACAAGAGTTGAAGAAGCAAAAGGTGGAATTGCAGGGATAATTTTGAAAATTCCAGCCTCCTACCTTTGATGGGGAGGCAGAAGAAATGGCGGAAGCTTGGATAATAAATATGAATATGTACTTCCAAGTGTATGAGTATAACAACAAACTAAAAGCTCACCTAGCCATTTACCAATTGCGGGAAAAGGCAACGTTGTGTTGGGAGGAAGTGAAGAATGTACGAGGAGTGGAAGATCAAAATGTAACTTGGGATGAGTTTCAGCAGTACTTTAAAGATAGTTACTTGACTCAACGATTTTATGATGAGAAATCCCGAGAATTTCATGATCTGAAACTGAGCCAAATGACTATGGATGAATTTATTAAAAAATTCACGTCTCTGTTAAGATATGTACCTTACCTGCGTGATTAAAAGGACAAGGTGCAACATCTTTTGATCAGTTTTCAAATTCATATGAAATAAATAATTGAGTTCGTGAATCTGAAAACCATGGATGAAGAAATTACAAAGGCGCGAATGTGATATCAGCAGTCCAAGGCAAAGGGAGAAGCTGGAAAAAGTTGGCCACCTCGAAAGGGGTAGAAAAGATTTACCAATAACATAAATAGCAAATCAAGAAATTTCAAGAATGCTGCAAGACATCCACTCAACAAACATAATGGAAAAATCCAAACTAGAACAAAGTGGACTAGGGAGGAAAGGCCTAATGAAGCTTCTAGTAATCCCAATATTGTGCAGCCATAGAAACCTTCGTTGCAATGTTGAGGATGTGGAGAAGCCTATTACTTCAAGAACTGCCCACATCGAGGAATAAATGAAGTGGCAACAAATCTACAAGAAGCATCTACGGTAGGAGATGTAGCTTGAAACATACCCAGAATCAATGTAGCATTGGAGGATCGACAAGCATATTACCAACCAACCATGATAGAGCTAGAAGGTAAGATTCAAACCCGAATTGTTTCTATTTTAGTTGATCTTGGTGTCAACTTGAGTTACATACATCCTCATGTAGTAGGAGGTAGTAAGTTACGGGATCAAAAATTTAAAAATCCATGGCTAGTTCAACTGGATACAAGGACTAGAAGATAGTTTCATACAAAGGTACCCAATTATGAGTTGAGTATTTGGGACTAGCACATAACTGTGGAACTCAATGTTCTACCACTGGGATCTTATGATATATTTCTAGGAAGATTGGCTGGAAAGACATTGGTCCTTAATGGACTGTAAGAATAAGGTTATACATTTTAAGTCTAATTATGGATCAAGACAGGAACTAGAGGGCATCAAAAAGCCTTTGAAGCTGCGACCCATTATTGCATCACAGCTAAGTTAATGTATAAGGAAGGGTTGCCAGCTTTATGCAATTCAAGTTGGATTCACCAATGCAAAAGATAAGATTTCTATGCTGGAAAATATTCGTATTGTACAAGAATTTCAAGATGTTTTCCTTGAAGAGATTCTAGGGCTACCACCAAAAAGAGACATAGATTTTACTATTGAAATAATACCTGGGGCGGCACCTGTGTCCTAGACTCCATATAGAATGAGTGTAGTGGAGCTAACAGAGTTAAAGATGAAATTGCAGGAATTGATGGATAAAGGTTATATTCAACCAAGTGTGTCCCCATGGGGAGCATTGGTGATGTTTGTAAGGAAGAAGGATTGTACTATGTGTATGTGTATGGATTATCGTCAGCTCAACAAGTTGATTGTTAAAAACAATTACCCCCTACTGCGCATCAATGATTTGTTTGACTAAGTCAAAGGAGCTACAGTATTCTCCAAAATTGACTTAAGGTCAGGCTACTATCAGATCCGTATCAAGGATGAAGATATAAGAAAGACTGCTTTCCGTACCAGGTATGGACATTATGAGTTTGTGGTTTTATTGTTTGGGTTAACCAATGCACCAACAACATTTATGATCTTAATGCATGGAATCTTTCATCCGTATTTGGATAAATTCTTGTTAATTTTCATAGATGATATACTAATTTATTCCAAGAATGTGGAGGAACACAAGGAACACCTACGCATCGTGCTGAAAATGCTCAGAGAACATTAGCTCTATGTCAATTTTAGTAAATGTGATTTATTTAAGGAGGAGATCCAGTACTTGGGGCATGTGATTTCAGCTGAAGGGATAGCTATGGACCCAAAAAATATAAGGACAATTACGAAGTGGAGGGTTCCAAAGAATGTAGCAGACATATGCTCATTTATGGTTTTGGCGGGTTACTACCGTCGATTCATAAATGGTTTCTCTAAAATAGCTTATCATATTACCTCTTTGCAAAGGAAAAGACAAGTTTTTAAATGGACACAACGGTGTCAAAATAGTTTTGAGCTATTGAAAGAGCTATTAACTATTGCCCTGTTATGAAGGTAGCAGACCCAAGTAAAGAATTTGAGGTATGTATTGATGCATTCAAGGAGGGTTTAGGAGTAGTATTGACTCAGGAGGGAAGAGTCATAGCTTACGAGTCTAGAAAGTTGAAGGATCACGAGCAGAGATATTTGGCATATGATTTGGAGTTAACTACAGTTGTGCATGCCTTGCAGATATGGAGGCATTATTTGTTAGGGAAAAGAGTCATGCTAATAATCGATCATATTAGCCTAACCAACTACTTTAAGTAGGCTAATTTGAATGCTCACCAAGCTAGATGGAATGCTTTCCTTAGTGAATTTGATTTCAATATTCAGCATGTGAAAGGGAAAGAGAAGGTGGTAGATGCCTTAAGCAGAAAACTGCACGACATTTATGAACTTTATTTCAACCAGAATGAATTTAATTTTCAAGATCATATTTTGGAAGTAGCAAGGGAGGACCCAGAATATCAGAACTTGTGGCAGCAAGTAGAAGATGATGAAACACTAGGAAAGTAGTCCGAATATGAACTCAATGAAAAAAATCTTCTTATTTTTCGGAAGAGGATATATATTCCCAATCAGAATGATCTAAAGAGAATTATTTTGGATGAGTATCATAGGAGAACCTATGCCAGGCATCCAGGATAACAAAAGATGTTAACAGTAATCAGAAAAGACTACACCTGACTGGGAATGCGAAGGGACATAGCAGAATACTTGACCAAGTGCCTTGAGTGTCAGAAAATTAAGGTTGAACATCAGCATCATTCGGGATATCTTCAACCAATTCCAGTGCCCGAATGGAAGTGGGAAGTCATTTCCCTTGACTTTATCACTAGACTACCTAGGAATAAAAATCATAATGATTCGATTATGGTGGTAGTGGATAGACTCATCAAAGTGGCACACTTTATCCCTGTTCAATATACCTATAAGACAATACAAATTGCTGACATTTTTATGAAGGATTTTTTCAGATTGCATGGTATACCCCGAGCAGTTATTTTAGATCTTGATGTAAAGTTTACATCAACATTCTGGAAGATGCTATTTAGTGGACTGGGAATGCAAATACAATTTGGTACTACCTACCACCCGCAAACGGATGGGAAAACAGAAAGGGTAAATAAAGTTTTAGAAGACATGTTTCGCATGTTTGTAATGCAATAGCCAATGAAATGGGAGGAGTACCTACATTTGGTTGAGTTTGCATACAATAATGGATATCAAGAATCTCTTAAGATTAGCCATTTTGAAGCATTGTATGGGAGACAATGTTGGACTCCTATAAACTACAGTAGCTCAGAAAAAAAAAAAAAAAAATGATGCTTGGACCAGATATGTTGGAAGAAGTGGAATGGGAGGTCAAGGAAATTAGGCAGAATTTGAAGGCAGCACAAGACCAACAAAATGTTTAAATAGATAGAAAAAGAAACTTCCAGGAATTTTCAGTAGGGGACCATGTGTATGTGAGAATCAAGCCAAAGAAAAGCACTCTGTGATGGAATGTGTGTGCCAAGTTGGCTCCCCGCTACTGTAGACCTTTTGAATTCTTAGAGAGGATAGGGTCGGTGGCCTATCAATTGGCATTACCAAGCCATATTTTAGTGCACAATGTATTTCACGTGTCTATATTGAAGCGTTATGTACATGATTCCAAGCACATCATACATTGGTAGGGTATAAATGTAAGTGGAAAAAGTACTATGATTTGCATACAATAATTTTCTGATTTGAACTAATTCAAAATCTTGTTGCTTGCAGGTAGAACCGAATGACGAGTTCCTAGTAGAACCGCAACATATTCTATATCAAAGAGAAATAACGCTCCGGAAGTGAGTCATCCCCCAAGTTAAAGTCTAGTGGAAGCACTTTGGCCTGGAGGAGGCTACTTGGAAAGACGAAAAATTTATGTATGAGGCTTATCCGGAGATGTTCTCAGGAAATGAGTAACACCGAGGATGGTGTTTCTTTCAGCGGGGGAAGATGTAGCTTTCTGTTTTCACTCTTTTACTTTGTACTTATGGTTACATGAGTTTTTATGATACATTTAGAATTGTTAACGAATGAGGCATTCGTTAATGACATTAACAGATGACCCTTATTTAAAATATTTAATTAAATGATAATTTTGTTTCAGTAAAGGTGAAAGTAAATGTGTGGTAAAACATTCCAAGAAACCCAGGAAGAAGTTGAGACAGTTCTGACAGTTACCTTCCCAAAAGGATTTAATGAAAAATCCTAAGAGGGAAAGGGGTTCTGTGTAGAAGAGTTAGAGGGTTAAGAAGTGAATGTTGGTTCTAAGTTGTCCAGAGCTTGTGGGAGTACCAGTGGAACTCAAGGAACTCACCCTATAGAAACAAGACTGGATTTTCCAATCCTGAGGTCAAACTTCTTGTCTCAGACAATTATCTCCAACTTGGTGTGGAGCAAGGGGGGAGCAGAGGACGTAATCGCCTCGCTCAAGGTTGGGTGGGCCGATAGTTACTGAGGAAATACCTGTACTCTGAAGTAGGTACATAATGCACATAAGTTACTGTTTAATGTTTTGTGAATTTATGATGCAAATTTTATAGCAAGGTAAAGAGAAAATGAAATTATAGACACATGTCTGAGTTTCTATATACTTGACCAAGAACAAAAAATGCACCTAGAAAAACATTCTATGAAACAATTGAATATGCATGATACTTATACATAGAAAAATAAAGCTACAGGAATCAACTAAACACTGTTCTTTTTATTATTTTCTATGTGCTACAGGAAATCAACTAAACACTATTTTTTTATTATTCTCTGTGTGGTAACATTCCTACTATCGGTGCATAAGGGCTATTGAACACATGCTATAGTAGTAATAAAGTAGAGTAGATATTTGTGCTATAATATGTGTAAAATTATATACTATTGGAAAGACAAACTATAAAATACATGTGAATATAGTGGTGCCGAGGAAAACTTACAAGTACTACGAAGCATATGTATAATATACACTACTATAGGAAACTATGTGAATAACTAATACATGTTATAGAAGTTTTCAATGTGGAGCATATGCTACCATAAGGAAAATGAGAAAATACCAAATCCCTGTGAATGAATTAAATGTAAAATACCTGAAACTGTAGAAGTTAGTTAACTTCTAAGCATGAGAGACAACATACAGGGAATGGGAGAACTGACCGGTTGAGGGTTTAGAACTAGAACCCAGTAACAGGGTTCCGATTTCGGTCCCAATGAAATCCCCTGCCGGATCTATAGGAGACCGGTGAGCAATAAATGAAGATATTGTACGCATTAACCAAGCTAGAATAATTCAAAGAACAAGAAAGAATATTGCTAACCAAATTGTGAAAATGTTAAATTATTAGAATGTAGAAGCTAGTACGAACCAATTCTGTACTCCACAAGATAACCAAATCTTCCAACGAAAGAAATATTGTAGCAAAAAACTCAAATATTAAGATTGTAGTCCAAATTCAATACATAGCCGAACCAACGCAAAAGCTGGAGAACCCATAACATGATAAAGACGATGATGTAAACACAACAGTGTAAAACTGAAATTATCCATAAGAACGTTTACAAACTTCGAAATAAAAGGAACAAAGATTTAACTCTAAAATTTAGACCCTCGTGAAATAGTTCAGAGGTCACTCACGAAGGACCGATTCCAGTGGACATATATTGAGACCAAGCCAAGCCCAAAAATAAAGACAATGTAACAGAAAACCCATAACAAAATTTAAACATCTAACAGTTCATGCAACCGATAGCCAGAAGCCTTTGCCTACAAATTTAAGTAGAGGAAGGCCAAGCGTTACAGTATGAAGTGTTATGGGCAGAGTATATGGAAGAAAATGTGAGAGGCTCTTACCGTTTGAGAAGGGTTTCACGCCGACAACGAGACTTCAAATCAGAAGGTTCCAAGTTCACCTAAATCCTACCTAACTAGAGAGCAAACAAAAATAGCAATTGTCTCTGAGTTAGAAACTACAAAAAAATAAAGAAGGTAAAATTGAAATACTCATATTCCTCTGTACAAAATTTATAAAAATAAAACTGGTGTACAAGCCTTACGGAGAACAAGTATGGAGGAGAAAATCGGAGATTTCGGAGGCCTGTTTGAACCATCAGGCCGAGACGGAAGATGAACAAGGCACACATAGTTGCTCTTCAGCCGACGGAGCCATCCCAAAGGCATCACAGGAACCATGAAAATGACAAGAAGGGAGTAAACATGTAGAATCAAATTTGATAACGGAAATCTCCTCACAGATGTATGGCCTCAGTATCTCCACAGGAGTTTACAATTGCAGATCCGAGAGTTCCACTCCGATGTAACTCAAAAATGAAACAATGGAGGAGGGGTTTGGGGGATGGGTAGTTACCCTAACCCACCCCATTTTCCGGATCTTCATCTATCTCGAAGGCAAGCAATCCAACGACGCAGAAGATGACATCCATCCATTCCAAATGGAGACCATAGCACCACAGGGCATAGCATTAATCATCAGTGTAAAAATCTAGACCGGACAATTCAAATAAACAAATATATAATTTCCAATCAGACATTAAGTGCTGCTACGTGTTAAATACTTTGGAAATCGAATGATGGTTTATACTGTGTAGCGAATATATTAAAAGGCTAAATTCATACCCAGAGAATTAACGCATGTACAGCCTGTCAGTCTCTTTGATGTGACATTATGTAGCCAACTTCATATGGATAGGATTCATTATATAAGTGAAGTGCGAAATATAAACCTTGTAAATTCGATTATGTTGAAATGATTTACATGTAGTTAAAGTAAAGGGCATGATATGATAAATGATATGTACATGATCTAGTTTTGTATAGATAGCATGTATATGTTTTACTTTTTTTTATATATGAGCAGTAAAAGTAAGGATGTAAATAGTACAAGTGTTACATTTATAACAAACACTTCATGTTTATTTGAAATAAATATGACCACATCTAAAGGAAGGTCATGTTCATTTGAAATAAATATGACCACATAAGGGAATGAAGAGCACCGACAATAGAGGAGAATTATGGGGTATGAAAGGGATATCATTATTTTTACATTCTCAGAGGAGGATATTTTTTTTGGGAGGTTTATAAAGAGAGGGGAATTTCTAAGAGAGCCATATACAATGAGGGAGATTGAGTTTAATTTTTCTTAGAGATTTGGCCAGTGAGATCGCTTCAAATTTAAATTACTTTGAAGCACTTTGGCACTAGATACAGAGATTGTGTCAAGTTTGACAGGAAGGTTTGGCAAGGAGATTTTGGTCATTTAGATATTGAGATTGTGCCAAGTTTGACAGAGAAGTTTTAGTTATTTTGATATCTAAAACTAATTTGAAGCTACAACTACTCAAAATAGACTTTAATGGCAGAAACTAAATATATGTGTTCAATAAATAAATTATTGTTTAATTTACAACTATTAGAAATTTAGAAATTATCTTTTGGTAAGGTCACTATAATAATTCTTAAATTTGGAGTTCTCTGTTCAAAAATCCAAAAGTAAAACTTGATTAAAGCTATAAAATAACTGATTTAATTTTTTTAAATTAATTAAAATATAATAAGGTACCCAAAATAAAATCACTATATACTCTCCCCCAAACATATATAATAATATATTCTCACTCAAAATGAAGTATACCTCAAAATGAATTATACCTTATTATAACATGTTTAATTATAATTTGTTTGATTAAAAATATAATTAATTGATATTAGGAATTTGGCTTCTGTGATCCATAAAATATGTATCAGAAATTTTCGGTAAAAATCACATATAAAATTGAAAAGAGGTCGATTAACCTTAATAGAGATGATGGGTGGAGTGTTAGTAGATCTTAACTCTTAGTTTATTAATTTTTTTATTTTTTTTAACGAATATTATCGTTATTTTTATTTATTTTATTTTATTTTCCATTTTTATTTTATTTGATTGTATTTATTTTGGATTATTTTATTTTATTTTATTTTATTTTTGTTAATTTTCATTTTTTACTGTGATTTTTATTTTTATTTTTACTTTGATTTTTATTTTTATTGTATATTTTTATTTGTATTTATTTATTTATTTCTTTCTTTATTTATTTTTTATTTTATTTATTTTATATTTTTTAATATTTTTTATTTTTTTTTTAAGGTTCTATGTTAAAAATAATTTTAAATTATTTCAAAAATTATTGATGATTTATAGTAAATTATACTCAAATATAATTAAATATAAAAATGATTTTAAATTATTTTTAAGAATTATTGATTAAATTATATTCATATATAATTAAATAAAAATAATTTTAAATTATTTATATTTTATTGATTATTAATATTAAATTATATTCAAATAGAATATTTGAGAACTATAAATAAAATTTAATAAAATTTGAAAAAATCTTTTATTCAAGTCAAACTAGTCGTTTTTCCAACGGCTAGATGGAGTTGTCCCTTTCTATTTAAATAGGTTTCTTCATCAGATTTCTCATCTTGTCCTGATGATGAACCACACTGGATGGTTCGAAACGCGTCGACACATATTTCTTATATGTGATTTTTACTAAAAAATTTTGATACATAATTAATTGACTAAAACAATGAATGATATATACTTTATCACGATATATACTTTATCACACATGTATAAGGAGATATATTTTATTTTAATAAGATATCTACTAAATATTTTTGATAATAAGGTTGAGGTTTATTTTAAAATAAGGTTTTTTAAGTTTAATTAAAAAATGGTATATTTATATGTATTATTAATTTTTTTTGTGAGATTTGGAGTTGCAGCATCTCTAGAGAATATATCGGAGAAAGATTAAGCAAATCTAGAAGCGTTTTATAATGTATAACCTCAAAATTAAAAGCAATACACCCTATCTTATTCTCCTTATATAAGTGGGTCCTTCCCCTATCATAACGTATAACCTCAAAATTAAAAGCAATACACCCTATCCTATTCTCCTTATAGAAGTGGGTCTTTCCCCTCTCTAGCCTAGGTATGACTAGGCTTTTATTGTACAAGCACAAAATCAATAACATGGGAGACCATATAGACCTCCTAAGCTAGCTTTAAATATTAATAACATTAAAAATATTGTTACTTCTAAGTTTAAAGAGAAAATGTGATGTGAGAAATATTTAGAGGCTAAAAGAAAATTAAGATATTATAAGGAGCTCCTCAATCCTACTCTAGAAGATCAAAATTATCTCTATGCCTTAACTAGGTCAAAGAAAAAATATAATATAGCCAAGATTAGAATGGACTCTCATGAGCTCCATAGTGAAATAAGTAGTTGGGAGGTTCCTAAAACACCATGGGTGGAAAGGATCTGTCATCTCTGTGAGAATATGAACATTGAGGATGAAAATCACTTCCACATACAACCACATTAGATCTCAGTTTCATAATCTCTGTTGCAATACCCACATTCGTAGCCTTTTAACATGTCAAAATTATAGTGAGCTCATAATCTTTGTTGCAATACTGACCTTCCTAGCCTTTTAACATCTAAAAATTATAGTGAGGTTGTGGCACTTCTCTCCAAGCTCTTTGAGCATAGAAACACAATTTTAAAACAAACTAATTAATTAGCTTCTTTAGGTCCGATATAGTTTGATCTCGGTGGACTTTAACCGCCACCATTATATATATATATATATATATATATATATATATATATATATATATATATATATATATATATATATATATATATATATATATATATATATATATATATATATATATATATATATATATATATATATATATATATAATTTTAAAATAAAATTATAAGGATTACTTCTCATGAAAATGGTTATTGATGAATGACTTACATAAATTCCAAAATATGATATCCAATAAAATTATAAATTAGTTAATTTTTATGACTTTTATTTTATTTTTTAATTTTCACATTGTAAGATGTATTATGAAGAGTGAGTTTTATGTTTATTATAAATTAATGATTATTAATATTTACCTATCCTTTAATTTAGATAATTTTATTAAAGTAATAATTATACTAATTAATTTTATTATTAGTAATTATTAAGTGAATTATAATCATTTAACTCTAAAGATCAAAGATTAAAATTTATTTCAAAAATTCAAAACCATTTATACTTTTATATTTTTTAATTAAATTGATTATTAAAAAAATGAGATGATTTCTTTAGCATATTATATTGATAAATCATGATATTAACTCATAATATTATAACAAAATCTATTATAAATGATTTTATCATTAAAAATCTTATCATATATTTTTTAAATTTTATATTTGTTTAATTTATATATTAATTAGTTTTATAATAATTAATAAAAATAATAACTAAAAATAAAATTATCATTTAAATAAATTTTAATTTATTATTATTATTTTTAATTTTAATAATAAAAAATTTGATAAATTTTAATTTATTATTATTTTTTTAATTTAGATGATATGAAATGTATTATAAAAAAATTGTGATTATTATAATTTTTTTTTTATTTATTTAAATTTTCAATATGGCTGCTCTAGTTTTTATTAAATTAACTGATGTGATCATCTAAATAACAATTCACAAATAAAACAATTTATTTGTTAACCAACTTAACCAATAAATATAAAATATTTGTCAATTGTGAAACTGGATTCATAATTAAATGTAAAAGAAATAAATGACCCACTACGCCATGCACCTATCATTAGTATTTTAGATCTCATAGCTTTTATAGTTTTCTAATAGCATTTAAGATCTTCTATTTCTTTTAAGAATAATGTTTTAAAAAGAGTTGTTTGTAAGTGTCAAAATCAAGGGGATAGTGGTGAAATTTTGTATTGTGTTATTTATGTTGGAAATGTTGTCATTGATGGCAAAGGATCACAAAGGAGCAGCACTTGAACCAGCAATAAGGCAAAGTAGAAGACAAGGAACAGAGGCAGCAGAGAGGTAGTAGAGGCAGCAAAAAGCTAAGTAAGGAGCAGCATTAGTCAAGGAGCAGAGGAAGCAAATGTCGAACAAGATTGAATATGTTTTGCGTTAATTGTAATGTCTAACAGTCAGGGGTAAGAGGAATCATATAAAGAAATAGTGGAAGTGGTGTTTGTTAATTAAACTATGTTGAGGAATTGCACAGCGAAGGCAGAGGTCGAGCAGTAGAGGCAAAGATAGGCAAAGGTTGAGCAGTAGAGGCAGAGGCACAGTGAAGGGAGAGGCAAAGATGAAATGGTCGATCAGTAGAGGTAGAGGCAGAAATTGTTTGTATATAACGAGGGCGGAACCAGAAATCAGTGGAACAGAGATAAAGCCACAATATTAAGAAAAGTTATTTTACTACATATATTAGTGTTGGGCTTAAGTCTGATCCAAAGACTTAATATAATATTGACAGAGAGCATTATATGTAGTGTGAACCCCTACATAAAATTCCGAGAATCGTAACCCAAGCTGGAGGATACATAAACGCAATTCCGAGAATCGTAACCCAAGCTAGAGGATACATAGACGCAATTCTGAGAATCTTAACCTAAGCGGAAAACCTATATATACGTACAGTGCATTACATACACAAGGGTCCAAAGCATATATATATATATATATGAAAGGTGCCCTATTGTTCAGCCTTAATACAAACAAAGTCGTATACGGTGGGACCCTCATCAATCGCATCGGAAAAAGGTTGGCAGTAGATCATATGAACAGAAAGTTGCAATTGCGATTAAAGCCCAGACCCGATGGGCATATAAACTATGATCAATATGGGTTTGAGTTCCAGTCTAATCGCATCGACACATTTTAATTAACAGTGACCAATCACATCGGAGTTAAAGCGGAGCATCAGAGCATCTCAATGGAAGTTGCGATTGCGATTGAAGCCCGGACCCGATGGGTCTATAAATTATGATTTTATAGGTTTAAGTTCCGGTCCAATCGCATCGGCACATTTAAATGAACAGTGGTCAATCGCATCAGAGTGAAAGCAGGGCAGCGGAACTTGCAACTAAAAGTTGCGATTGCGATTAATCACAATCGGAGTAATCGCATCGCATCAGAGTAATCGCAATCGGAGCAGGATCGGAGTAATCACAATCAGAGCAGGATCGGAGTAATCGCAATTGGAACAAGCCGACATAGCAGAACAAGTTAATAAAGCTTGCGATTGCGATCAATCGCAATCGGAATTCATTGGAGGAGGCTCATCACATCGAGGAATAGAAAGAGTTCGGCAAGTGGGGTCCAACTTCTTATATATATATTGAAGTTTGCGTTTTAACCAAAGTTGGGATTGATAAAGCGTTGGTTAAATCAAAGTTGAAATTGATAAATAAAATTAAAGTGTCATGGGTCAGATATGATATTTGGCGCAATATAAAGTCTCGACATAGGTTAACATATGCAGAAAAACGGGTTATACTTCAAGTTCTAAACGCAAGTCGAACCTTGTATAAATGAAACTGTTTGCTGAGCATATTATTGTTATATGCAAAGGATAAGCTTTGGGCTTATGATATATTGAGTTGTAATCCAAAGTTGAAATATTCATTTGATGACTTATGAAGTGGGTTGGACTATGGTTTAACCATAGATTTGAAACAGGTAAAGTTTTCGTATATGAAGAATGTGAACTAGGGATTGATTGTAAATCAAAGATGTCAAAAGATAAGCTACCACATACACTTATTCAAATTGCCAGCGCAGAGAAAGCAAATGGAGAGACATTTTTATATGCTCCAGAATCTGATTTTATTTGGGGTATTTAATTAGATTTCCAGATCAACAGTTATATATATACAGCAGACACACAATCACAGTTACATATGTATGGCATATGGTTGTTACCCTGCGACAGTGATCAAGGAAACAAATAGAGCTGAAAGGGACAAAGACACAGTCAAAGAAAAGACAAATGCACAGTGAGCCAAGAGGCTGAATGAGTAAGCTGGAGTTTTCATTATAATTGAATGTAAATGATTTTGATTTTTATTGTTTGTGATGCATTGGCAAGTCTCCTGAAGAGAACAAATATCCCACTATAATGATAAATTGGTACCTACAGTTATGTTTTCTGAATGAGTGGATAAAAGTGATGAGAAGGCAGAAGGCAAAGAGACATGGCTGTCCATTTCGAATTCCCAGTAGAATACAAACATCCATGAATCCATTTTGTATAAAACAGGGTAATATCCAAGGGGAGAAGGTTGATGAAAACAGAGTGAGAGAAGAAGAGAGTGTGCAGCAGAATTGAAGAGAGTTGAAGAAAATAAGAAAGCTGCAAGAGGTTAGAGAGAGTGAGTGTAGAGAATGCAAAGTATGGAATTGAGGCAGAGAAGATAAGAAGAAGGAGGAGCAGAATGAGATGCTGTGAAAAGTCAGAGAATGTAGAAATGAAGCAGTGAGGCAGAGTAGAAGGAGGAGCTGAGCAAAGAAGAAGGAGGAGCTGATAGTGAATCTAAGAAGATGCAAAAATGATATAAGGACAGATATGAGGACTGTTGAACAGCAGAAGAGAAGGTACAGAACAGAGCTGATATCCAAGGTAAATCAGCAAGTGTTTTTCTTTTGAAAGAGTAAGGAAGTTGGAGCTTCCCTATCAAGTCAGAAGATAGATGTCATTGTAGCCGATCGAGGTAGGAGCCTCGTAGGTTGGTGGCTCGCGTAACATAGATGGAGTCGTGTGCTTTCACATCAAGTTGTAGCTCGATAAAATGCCGCTTGTAGCCGATCGAGAGGTTGGAGCCTCCTGTAGGTTGGTGCCCGCCGAAATTGATGGGAGTTGGAGCCTCGTTGGTTGTAGCTTGCGTAATTGAGGTTGGAGCCCTCCCCGTAGGTTGGTTCCGCGAAAATAAAGGGTGAGAGGGAGTCAAGTTTGCCTTTGCATCACAGCAATAATAAGATGTGGTTTTCTCCCTTTACGGGTTTCCACTTATATCTGGTGTCCCTGTGCATGATGTTTATGTGTTGATCTGGTTTATATCATCTACTTAATACTTGTTGCTCTCATATTAAGTCTACTGTTACTTTATATTACTGCTTGCTGCTCACATTCTAAGATTCATCACATGTTAAGTTGAACATGAAATGAAGGTGTAAACAAGTGTTAATGAAAAAGTTTTAAAATTCCATGAATGTGTTAAACTGATTCACCCCCCCCCCCTCTTAGTTTAACTAAGGGTTCAACAATTGGTATCAAAGCAGGTTCCTTTGGTGTAAGCCTAATAGCTTGAAGGAGACTTGGTTGAGTCATGGACTATCAAAATGTACCTATGCTAAATACAACAAACTTTCCTGAATGGAGAGATAAGGTTAAAACAGGATTATTGACTTATGAACCTGAGGTATGGAAGCTTTTTTGTGATGGTTACTGCATAGACTCCCCCACGGTGAACGAACAATAGAGGAATGCCAAGGCAAAATGTGTGATATATATAACAATCCTCATAACAAGGATCTTGAGTTAATAATGGATTTAACTTCAACAAAAGAAATCTGGGACAGACTGCATTTCATGCATGGAGTAGACACTGAGGATTTCATTATCAAGAAGGAGAAGAGAATTAAGAAAAAGAGAAATTCATGTCAAAAATAAGATGTTCAATCAAATGAGGCACCTACTAGTGTGAATGGTAGTAAGAGCCATGAAGAAATTGCAGCTGAAGAAAAAGCCAAACTTGACACAACTCTGACTGAAATAGAAAAATTGAAGATTGAAAACAAAGACCTTAAGAGATTGGTACAAATATGTGATGAGAAAGAATATGAAGATAGGAAAGAAATTATTGGCCTGAAGACACAGCTTGAAGAAGAAAAGAAAGTAGAAGACACTCTACTGCAACAAATGAGAGAGAAAAGTCAGGAATGTGAAAGATTGGAAGAAGAAGTAGTGAGCCTAAGAAAGAACTTAGAAAAAGCCCAAAGAGAACTATTAATGAATACACCTCTAATGAAAGGCCTTGGACAGTTGGACCATATTCTAGATGCACAAAGGTCACCTCTCATAAAGGCTGGGATAGGATATGAAGGAGAAACTAGTAAGTCCAAGGTAGAAGATAACAAGAAGATCATTTTTGTAAAAGCTGTAAAGGAATATGAAGCAGCTCAGAAGATTCCCACAGAAGAAGAAGCTAGCAAGAACAATATGTGAAAAGAAACAAACAAAAAAAGCATCAACATGAAAGAACAGAGAATGAGAGGATGAAACAATAAGCTACTAAAGGCTCATATGCTCCTAAGGATGAATTGAACAAATTAGGAAGATGTCAAAGAAGTTTCTTTCCTCCTATGGGAAGCATCACTTGTTTTTCCTGCCACAAACAAGGACACACTGTAGCATATTGTAAGACAAAGAAAACCCAGTCCAACCAACAAAGGATGCAACAAAAGAGAAGAACCACTCAAGCAAGAAAATGGAAAAGACACCTTCCACTGTGCAGCACAAATCACTTCCTCATATCACAGTACAATAATTTTGGACATAAAATTGTTGATTGTAAAATGTATTCAAGAAGAGGAACAAAATATTATACATCAGCTCAAATGCACCTTGGTCAAATAAGATGTTATGTATGCCTCAATCGTGGTCACAAAGCAAAAGACTGTAACCTGCCATATATATTAAATAAATCCAGATAGATGATGAAATCCAATCCAATCAAACAAAACTATGAATCGAAAAGGAGTGCAGACATTATGATGAACCCCAATAGTGTATGGAAAGAAAAGAGAAAAGGGGAGCCTATCATCTCAATAACATAGTAAATCTAACATAGTCTTAGGGGGAGCTACTCTAGGAAACAAAGCAAATATCCAACCAGTGATAGATATCATGCAACATCTTAGGGGGAGAGTAGTTCATATGTAGTCCCCACAAAAAGCAGTCTAAGAAGAGCTCCTTGGAATAAGGACAGCTATAAGATCAAGAATGCACAGGACAATTTTCTCCAGCAGAGAACTATAGAGGAAGAAGAACAACTAAAGCACACAATAGTCAAATAGGTTGATGGAAGGAGAGAAAGCAGCAAGAAGCCTTGGGAGTAGAGAGAACATCGGCTATGAACATGTAAGCTAAGGAAAAATCGGCACATTAAGTGATGATCACATTGTGCATCATATTGCTAGAATTAAAAAATGAATCACATTAAGAAGGATTAGTAAGAGAAGTTCCTATCATCATTATGTCATGACATCATTCATCTATGAAAAGTCCCCTTGGAGGTAGGCAGTTATGTGAGTGATTAACCTCTGAGTATTCTATCCATGAAGATTCATAGTATAGAAATTGAAGATGTACTTCTAAAGATCACTATGTTAGAACAGTTGAATTGTATGTAAAGCAACAATGGTTCTAGAGCAGTCCTAGAAAAGAAAATGCTGTGACTTCCTATGAATAAAATGATAGAATAAGAAAAATATTAATGATGCCAAGATCAGATTCAGTATATTGATGATTGTTGTTGAAAACAGTGGAAAGCTCAATAATAGAATTTATGAAGGATGTCTTAATTATGGGTAAATGTGAAAGCTTAAGTAAAATCTCTGCATGGTTTATCAAAGTAATATCAATTGGTGTTTAGGTACAAGAAGCATGCTTATCAACAGATTACCAAGCGTTATCAATGGAGCAGCAGTATGATACAGGTCCATAGGATCAAAGAACTATGGCAAAAGAACCTCAAGGTAATATTCCCAGTATTATCTGCATTCAGCACGAAAAGGTCAGTAGCAGAGCAAAAATAAAATTATCTTTCTTACACTTGAAGTAGTATATTGAGCACTGAAGCAATATCTTCTTCAATATATATAATTGCATGCCTTCCTGAATTTGGTACATGTATATCTTCAAGGCCTCTTTCTTAAGATCATTTACAAAACAGTGTGAAGTATGTTTGCTAAGTTTTCAATTAAACGTTTTGAATATGCTCGTGTGGAAGTTCATCCTAATAGAACAGTCAAAGTATCTGAAGAATAAAGGACTAGCTGTGATTATCATCTGAAGCTCAAAAGTTTTATTTTCATCTAAATACTACTTCAGCACAAAGGATTTGCTGGTAATCAACCTTTAAAGAGAGATTGATTACTAACATACATACCTCCTTATGTCATAAATGAATTGCATGGTTGATAAGTGAGATTGAAAAATACATTGAATGTATCCTACCTCAAGGTTATGTTTTGAAAGTACATTATGAAAGCAGTAAAAGCATTTGATCTCTTAGATAAAATTCTGGTTGATTCATTGATCATATTAGTAAGAAGGACCTGCAACTATTAAGTGTAATATTATTATCAACATCCTAGCTCAAATCATCACCAACAGGCAAGAAAAGTGATCCACAACTATAAAAGACATATTGAAATCATCACAATTGAACAAGTGTGGCATTGTAGATGTGTATAGCAGAAGAAGACATACTCCAACGACAACTTCCTCAACAGATGTGGATTTCTGATGAAGATAATACTAGAAACTGAAGTATATTTGAAGCATGCTCAGTATTTTAGGTTTAATCCAATGATGCATCTCTGATTAGATAAAGATGATACAATGTGTTCTATGAAGTGTCATTATCTTCACTTTCAACTTTATACAGGTGAAAGGAGTCAGTGCTTTGGATTGTATCAGTTTATAGTGTTTATTCAAGTCCAATAATCCTCAAAGTGTTCTCTCAACAAGTCTTGTACACCCGCCATAAATGGTGGTAAAAGCTCGGAAAGAGGAAGGCCTAAAACACATATTTCTAATTAGAGGAAACAGTAGATAAATAGACTTACACCAGAAAATAGATAACCCTTGCCATTGATGTCAAAGGGGAGGAAAAGAAGATAGACAGGAAGCATTGGATTATTGGGTGGGTGTGTTTCCATCAATGCCAAAGGGGAGACTATTGGAAATGTTGTCATTGATGGCAAAGGAGCACAAAGGAGTAGCACCTGAACTAGCAATAAGGAAAATTAGAAGACAGGGAACAGAGGCAACAGAGAGGTAGCAGAGGTAGCAAAAAGCTAAGTAAGGAGCAGCATTAGTCGCGGAGCAGAGGAAGCAAATGTCGAACAAGATTGAATATGCTGTGCGTTAATTGTAATGTCGAACAAATGTGATGTTTTAATCATATAAAGAAACAATGGAAGTGGTGTTGATGAATGAACAGTGTTGAGAAAATTGCACAAAGAAAGGAAGAGGTCGAGCAAGAGAGGGGCAGAGATAGCGAGATTGAGCAAGAGAGGCAAGAGGCACGCGAAGGCAGAGGCAAAGATGAAATGGTCGCAGTGAGGTAGAGGCAGAAATTGTTTTATATAACGAGGGTGGAACGAGAAATTTCAATCGCTGAAACAGAGATAAAGCCACAATATTAACAAAGGTTATTTTACTACATATATTAGTGCCGGGCTTAAAGTCCGATCTTGTATGACTTTAGGATAATATTGACTGAGAGCATTATATGTATCAAGGAACTCCCTAAATAAAATTCCGAGAATCGTAACCTGCCGGGAGGATTATAAACGCAATTCCGAGAATCATAACCCACGCTGGAGGATACATAGACGCAATTTCGAGAATCTTAACCCAAACGGAAAACCTATATATACGCGCAGTGCATTACATACACAAGGGTCCAAAGCATATATATATATATATATATATACATATACGTTATATGTTGCGCTTCATATTCAAAGGAACGAATCATACTATATACATATATGAAAGGCGCCCTATTGTTCGGCCTTAATACAAACAAAGTCGTATACGGTGGGACCCTCATCAATCGCATCGGAAAAAGGTTGGCAGCGGATCATATGAACAGAAAGTTGAGATTGCGATTGAAGCCCAGACCCGATGGGCGTATAAACTATGATCAATATGGGTTTGAGTTCCAGTCTAATCGCATCGGCACATTTTAATAAACAGTGACCAATCGCATCGGAGTTAAAGCGGAGCATCGGAACATCTCAATGGAAGTTGCGATTGCGACTGAAGCCCGGACCCGATGGGTCTATAAATTATGATTTTATAGGTTTAAGTTCCGATCCAATCGCATCGGCACATTTAAATGAGCAGTGGTCAATCGCATCGGAGTGAAAGCAGGGCAGCGAAACTTGCAACTAAAAGTTGCGATTGTGATTAATCGCAATCGGAGTAATCGCATCGCATCAGAGTAATCGCAATCGAAGCAAGATCGGAGTAATCGCAATCGGAACAAGCCGACATAGCGGAACAAGTTAATAAAGCTTGCGATTGCGATCAATCGCAATCGAAATTCATTGGAGGAGGCTCATCGCATCGGGGAATAGAAAGAGTTCGGCAAGTGGGGTCCAACTTCTTATATATATATTGAAGTTTGTGTTTTAAACAAAGTCGGAATTGATAAAGCGTTGGTTAAATCAAAGTCGAAATTGATAAATAAAATTAAAGTGTCGTGGGTCAGATATGATATTTGGCGCAATATAAAGTCTCGACATAGGTTAACATACGCGGAAAAACGAGTTATACTTCAAATTCTAAACGCAAGTCCAACCTTGTATAAATGAAACTGTTTACTGAGCATATTATTGTTATATGCAAAGGATAAGCTTTGGGCTTATGATATATTGAGTTGTAATCCAAAGTTGAAATATTCATTTGATGGCTTATGAAGTGGGTTGGACTATGGTTTAACCATAGATTTGAAACAAGTAAAGTTTCCATATATGAAGAATGTGAACTGGGGATTGAATGTAAATCAAAGATGTCAAATGATAAGCTACCGCATACACTTATTCAAATTGCCAGCGCAGGGAAAGAAAATGGAGAGAAATTTTTATATGCGCCAGACTCTGATTTTATTTGGGGTATTTAATTAGATTGCCAGATCAACAGTTATATATATACATCAGACACACAATCATAGTTACATATGTATGGCATATGGCCGTTACCGTGCGACAGTGAACAAGGAAATAAATAGAGCCGAAAGGGACAAAGACACAGTCAAAGAAAATACAAATGCGCAGCGAGCCAAGAGGCTGAATGAGTAAGATGGAGTTTTCATTGTAATTGAATGTAAATTATTTTGATTTTTATTGTTTGTGATGCATTGGCAAGTCTCCGGAAGAGAACAAATATCCCACTGTAATGATAAATTGGTACCTACAGTTATATTTTCTGAATGAGCGGATAAAAGAGATGAGAAGGCAGAAGGCAAAGAGACATGGCTGTCCATTTCGAATTCCCAGTAGAATACAAACAGCCATGAAGCTATTTTGTATAAAACAGGGTAATATCCAAGGGGAAGAGGTTGACGAAAATAGAGTGAGAGAAGAAGAGAGTGTGCAGTAGAATTGAAGAGAGTTGAAGAAAATAAGAAAGCTGCAAGAGGTTAGAGAGAGTGAGTGTAGAGAATGCAGAGTATGGAATTGAGGCAGAGAAGATAAGAAGAAGGAGGAGCAGAACAAGATGCTGTGAAAAGTCAGAGAATGCAGAAATGAAGCAGTGAGGCAGAGTAGAAGGAGGAGTTGTGCAAAGAAGAAGGAGAAGCTGATAGTGAATCTGAGAAGATGTAGAAATGATATAAGGACAGATATGAGGACTGTTGAACAGCAGAAGAGAAGGTACAAAACAGAGCTGATATCCAAGGTAAATCAGCAAGTGTTTTTCTTTTGAATGAGTAAGGAAGTTGGAGCTTCCCTATCAAGTTGTAGCTTGATAGATGTCAGTTGTAGCTGACTGAGGTAGGAGCCTCCTGTAGGTTGGTGCCTGCAGAAAATAGATGGGAGTTGGTGCTTCCACATCAAGTTGTAGCTTGATAAAATGTCAATTGTAGCTGACTGAGGTTGGAGCCTCCTGTAGGTTGGTGCCTGTAGAAAATTGATGGGAGTTGGAGCTTCCTTGCAAGTTGTAGCTTGCAGAATTGAGGTTGGAGCCTCCTGTAGGTTGGTGCCTACAGAAAATCAGTGGTGAGAGGGAGTTGGAGCTTGCCTTTGTATCACAACAATAATAAGATGTGGTTTTCTCCCTTTATGAGTTTCCACTTATATCTGGTGTCTCTGTGCATGATGTTTATGTGTTGATCTGGTTTATTTTATCTGCTTAATACTTGCTGCGCTCATATTAAGTCTATTGTTACATTATATTAATGCTTGTTGCTCTCATATTATAAGATTACTCACATGTTAAGTTGAACATGAAAAATCTAAATAAATAAATAAAAAATAAAATAAAATAAAATAAAATATTTTAAAAAATTTCACTAAAACCAACTTGCTCTAAAAAAAAAAAAAGCCATACTCTAAAAAAAAACCCACAAAATAAAATACTAATAAAATTTTGAAAAATTCAATCAAAAATTTATCAAAATCTTATTTACATATTAAACTTCAACATTTTAAAAAATATCATCTTTTTGAACCTCACGTATAGATACAGTATTTGTTATAGATATACAGTATTTGTTATTGGTCTTTATTGTCACTATCATACACGGCCGTCATGGTCAACGGATCCACCTTGGCACATATCTTCAGGTCTGGGCCTGCAGAATATCTTGTGGCGGTGATCGTGAGGGGATACGAATCTAAAACGGGAGGTTGGTTTTTCTGGTCGAAAGCCCTAGGCTGCAAGTGTCTTTAAAGGCGTCCAGAACAGCCAATTCCAGCATAGTATCCATTTCTCATTCTGTATGTTCCTTTGCTTTTTCTAGAAAAATCTCCCTTGTGTTATGAATTCTATATGTTCTTTTCCTTTTCCGGAAACATCTCCCTGTGCTATAAATACGCTGGGACTTTGAGATAGTCATTCAAGGTTTTTCCACTGCAACTGTTTTGGCTTTTTGTGCAAAGTATCTACTGTGTCTGTTTGTAGATAAGGTCGATGGGCAAAGATCTTGGTTTGCGTGATGACGAGGGCTTTCATCCCGACACCCATAGGAGAAGAGAGAGAGCATAGCCACTAGGTCATGAAAATCAATATTTTGTTCTTTAAAAGATTTTGACCAGAGGCTCTGCTCTCTCTCTTCTTCGGTTGGTTTTCCGTGATATTCAACTTTTCGTGTTTTTGTGTTATCTTGTTACTACCATGATTGATTTCAATGATATTATATGGCAAAGATCTTCCTTAAGAGCAGAGAGATAGCACACCCACTCTGTTATGAAATCAATTTTTTGTTTCTCTAAAAGATTTTGACTAGAGACTGAGCCCTCTTTCTTTTTTTCTGTTGGTATTCCGTGATATTCAACTTTTGTGCTATTTGTGTTATCTTGTTGCTAGCGTGATTGATTTCAATGATACAAGGTATATAGCAAAGATCTTAGTTTGCTTGCAATCTAGGGTTTTGATCGCCACTTTCATAGATGAAGAGATAAGGTATATAGCTAAGATCTTGGTTTCCTTGCCATGTAGGGTTTTCATCACTGACTTTAAGAGAGAATAGCCACTACGTCATGAAATCAATCCTTCCTTCATTAAAGAATTTTGGAAAGAGGTTGTGCTCTCTCTCTTTTCCTATTAGAGTTAGTGATTCTCAACAAAGTTCGAGATATCTATGACTTCAATATTGAAAGGAGACTCTGTTGTAGCTATACCGGAAGATCGCACTTCACGATTCTAGCGAAACATTTGACCTAAGAGCCCTAAGGAAATTCATTTAAAACAGGTACCACATATTTCTTTTATTATATGCTTAACGCTTAGCTATATCGCTAACTGTTTCGACCTCCTTGTTTGCTTTGCTTAGAATTGAGAAGCTTTGTTTCCAACATGGTTTTGATAAAGCTGTGAGACAAATTGTGATGAAACAATTAAGGGAATCTCGTAGGTCTGTAATCTGCAGATTGTCAATACCACAACTTATATTTTCATGGTGTCACAGAAATAATTCCATATAAATATGTCTAACATTTTTCCTCATATTCTTATCTACACTACACGACACTTGGGGGGCGACGCTTTAATGATGTAATTAGCGGGAACTGCAAGCTTTAGGCTTTACAAAACTTGTATTTAAGAGGTACTGGTATTAGGAAGAAAGTTTTCTCAGATTTTGTCTGCGTCCTAAATCTGATTTCATCTTGTTATTCATTGCCAATTTCTCCTATAGTGGGAACCTTCTCTCCTATTCTACAAGGCTACATAACGTGGATATTTCTCAGACATTTCCGAGTTGTTAATGGTGTACAGTAAGTGCTCATGGCAACATGGAAGCGTTCGCTATCTCACTCTAATTATTAATGGTGTATGCTCTACTTTGGTGGTTCATAGAACTCGATAGTGTTCTAATTCTTGTTGAAAGAATTTTTGAAAATGAGGGTAATTTTTATTTCCTTTTCCAACTTCAAAGCTTTTGTTAATTTTAAATGTTTATTTTAATATATATATTTGGTTAAATACTGTAGAAAATATATTTAGTTCAGAATATCTCACGATAGAATATTTTAGCTCAAACTTGCTTCTTCTATTCACTATTGAGAAAGACTCTGGACTCATTTAGATCTTTGGAGACTATGATGGTCATAAGTTTGGAGACTATGATGGTCATAAGTTTAATAATATTTAGAGATGTTAAGTTTATAAAAAATATATATATATATTTTTAAGAAATATTTTTTTTTCAAAGAGAAAAAAACTGTTGTATTATATAGGAAGTATATAAATAGTACATATTCAATACATTACTCCTCCATATATATGAAATTATGAATCTTCATGGTATTGACACCAATCTATAACTGGTGCCCCATATTAGTAGATAACATACTATATAATACCCAAGATCGAGAAATAACATTCCAGTAGACGGCTTATAAGATGATGATAAGCATGATGAACATAATAGAATTAACTCTTCATGGTCGCATCCACATACAAGAAAAAATTGTTGTCTGAGAGTCAGAGATAGGATCTGTTGAAAACCAAGAGTGTTGTATTTTTAAAAAGAGCCTCATCTATCCAAAACTCCAACGCGACATTCAGCATCATCTGGAATATACTATGAGTTGTTCTGAAACAGGCTTGCTTGTAATTGTTACTGGCTTGTTGCTGGAATGTACCGGTCCGCTATCCATGTGAGCAGATAAAACATAACATAAATCAAAGACAGCAAGATAAATTGTGTATCATTGTATTAGTGCAGGCTCGCTTGATAATTGACTCACACATGTAATGGTTCTGTCTAGTTGCTGGAATGTGCAAGACCACTAATCCATTGAACATAAAACATAAACTAACTCAAAAACAACAAGATAATTGTGTATCTTTTGAATTATTGCAGGCTCGCTCGATAAAAAGTGGTCGGTTCGCTTGATTCAGATATCAGGCTCGCTTGTTCAAATGGTTCAGTCTCATATTATGATATATAGTATCCGTTGACAAAATTGTATATCAAAAAAAAAAAGATCTCCATGGGATATTTATCACTCATCAAGGAATCGGAATGTTGCCTGTCAATATCATTTTGTGGTGCCTATACTGAGAAACCTGCAGTATACCAAATATCATGCTCACACCTAGTTTTGATAACTTGTCGGCTCTAGTATTGTTCTCCCTGTAAATGTGAATAATGGGCAGGCATTTCAACCGTTCCCACAGGTGTCTAGCCCTTCTAAACCATCCATGACCTGAAATAGATGAATTCGTCGCCTTACCATTCATAGTGTCAATGATGAGCTTGGAATCTCCATATATCAAGACTCCATCCAATCCTAGGTTGACTGCGGCCAGAAGGCCACACCAGATGGCCAGAAGCTCGATAAGATTGTTAGTACCTTTACCACCGTTCCAATAGATCTCGATCCATTCCTCCTCTAATAACTTCAGCCAGGCACCACATTCCATAACACCACCACAACATGCTCCGTCAAAGAATATAGCCGGTAGGGAGATGGAGTGAGGCCTGATGCGCCTTGATCCATCCTGTATGGAGGGGGTGTGAGGCATTCTTGCCCGAATCCATATCATGATAGCTCCATATATGCGAAGATGATTAATCGGCACATTGTCAAATATGTATTTGTTCCTACTCAGCCATATTTCCCAAATAAAGAAAAAGGGAAGGGATTGGAATTGTCCCTTGTACCTGTCCCAATGGAGTGCAGCTTCCAGAAAATTATTAGGTGCCCAATCCGTCCCCAGTACTAGCTTGCTGAATAGTGACCACAAATGAACAGTCCATGGGCATGTAAAAAATATGTGGTTAATAGATTCCTCCGCACTACAACAGAAAATGCATCTGTTGGGACCATGATATCCTCTATGTATGAGATTGTCCCATGTTAAAAAATTTCTTCTCCATACAAGCCATCTGAAAAGTAGAATTTTAGTTGGCAAATTCCTTTTCCAAAAAACATCAAATCCCATTGCCATATGTTTGAAATTGTGGAAGAGGGTAATGTTAAAATATAACTGTTTAACCACCAAAGAGCCCTCCTTCAAAGACCCCACCCACTTCAGATAATCACCTTCCATATTAAAAGTGAGGTCGTCTCCTTGTAGCCCTTCTCTAAACTTTGTCCATTCCAGAGCATACCTATCAGATAAACGCAATTGTGCCGTTGTTTTAAAAACCGGGGCATAATGCTCCCAATGATCAATCAATTACCCAAGATAAAAAAAAACTCCTCTGGTATTAAATATGTGCAGCAATCTATTGCTCATAAATAGAATTTCATTCATGCCCTGTATCGTATCCCCACTTATTAGAATTTTTAAACCACTGCCAAATCTCCATACCAAACCTTCAGCTAAAGTAATATGTACTTTAATCAAACTATTCCAAATAGCCGACCTTCCTTTTGGGAAATGCATCTGCCTTCTGTACAGGAATCTTAAGGCATCCCTTTGCAGGTATTTTACATCAATTATGTCCGCCCATATTCCTTTTCCAGTGAGAACCCTCCAAAGGGATTTAGTAAGCAGAGCTTCGTTGAAAGCTCTATGATTAAGAATGCCCCAACCGCTGAGCCTTTTTGGACAGAAAAGCACCTCCAATTTATAGAGATGAAATTTTTTATTAGAGTCCGTCGCTCCCCATAGAAAATGAGACATAGAAGATATGATCTGGTCAATGATACCCTATGGTAAATAATACAGGTGCCCCCAATAGACAATTAACTGAGATAGAACTGCTTGGACCAGGATGTAATGCCCCCCCCCCCCCAAAGATAAATATCTATGAGTCCAATTTGAAATTTTCTTTTTGAATTTTTCAACAATCCACATCCAGTCCTTGTTCTTATATGCATTGGGTTTAATTCTGAATCCAAGATAAATGAAACCTTCCGACGCAAGGATTTTTCCAACCCCCAGAAAACTAGCTATGAAAGAAATCTCATTTTCATCTCCCGTATCATAGAGAATAAAATATTTTCCATTATTAATACAAATACAAGTCATCGCTGCAAATCAGTTCAGAAGATAATGAACATAAAACCAATATTTTCTCATTAAAGCCCCAAAACTCAATAGATCATCAACAAAGAGTGAATGGGATATACTTACAACATTTGAAAAGTTGAAACCAGTGAAGTATCTAGCCCTGGTCGCCATGTGCATAAGGCGACTGAATCCATTCATCAACAGAATAAAAATCATCGGAGAAATCGTGCATCCCTGTCTGAGACCCCTCTCAGCACTGAAAAAAGGAGTTGGCTTCCCATTTATTAATACATCATATCTTACAGATGAGATGCAGCCCATAATCCATCTTATGGCTCCCATAGGTATCCCCATTTTCAGCAGCAGTAACTTGATATAAGACCAATCTACTCTATCATATGCCTTTAATGGATCAATCTTCATTATGATGCCTTCCTTTTTATCCCCATGCATTGAATGTAAAACCTCTTGAGCAATGGCCACGGCGTCATGAATGGATCTACCTTTTAAAAAACCATGCTGTTCCTTCTCAATATGCTTGGATAAAAATTCTTTCAGTCTGTTTGCAATGATCTTGGATGAGATCTTGTAGATCAAATTACATAAAGCGATGGGCCGATAATCACTGAAGGTCTCAGGTTCAGAGTTCTTGGCAATAATTCCAATGAAAGTAGCATTCATGTTAGTGGGGATATGCCCTAATAACCAACCTTGTTCCACCACAGCGGTAATCTCCTCCCCCATGATATCAAAGAAATGACAGTAGAACTCTGCAGGCCAACCATCGGGGCCAGGGCATTTATCGTACGCAAATGATTTCGGTGTGGAGAAAACTTCCTCCTTTGTGACCACAACATTTATTTTCTGACAGGCCTCCTCATCAAAACATCTTGAATAATGTTGTAATACCCATTTCTAACTTTCTGAGCAGATTTCTTGATCTTTCTTATAGAAACTCGAGAAATGATTGTATGCTTCGCTCCTAATATCCTCCTTAGTGTGCACTATGTCCCCATTTTCCTTCTTGATGTACCATATAGTGTTAGCGTTCCTCCGAGCATTTGTTGTCTTGTGGAAAAACTTTGTATTCATGTCCCCCTCCCTCAACCAAGTGATCCTACTTTTAAGCTTCCAGATGAGCTCCTTCGTCTTTAAAATATCCATTCTTCTGCGTTGTAGATTCTCCATGTAGCAGAATTCTCCTTCCTCAAGAATGTATTGTGTGAAGGATGATTGAATTTCTATCAACCTATGCCTGATGTCTGCCATCTCAACCTTTATTTTCCTTTTTTTGTTTATTTCCCATTCCATTGTGATTTTTTTTTATTTCCTGCATCTTGTATGAGAAAGATCCCCATCCACCCAATTCCATATATGCAGATCCCATAGCCCATTTCTCCCTTATCAACTGGTCAAACTCTGAATCCATGATCCATGCTCGATTAAATTTGAACAGCACAGCATGGCTCCTTTGAGCCCCCTTCCAAGTCAGGTATATGGGCTTGTGATCGGATAGGTCAGAGATTAGAAACCCTGACCGAATGTGGCCCAATACTATGAATAAATCTACATGCACCATAGCCTGATCCAATCGTTTTGCAATGAATTCATTCCCAGATCTGTGATTATTCCAAGTTGGCTCGATAGGATTGGCCGTATGTCCCGTAAAGAGGCCGCTTCCAAAATCAACCCAATGATACCCGCCAGTGGATCCATTCTCACCTTATCACCCCAAGATTCATTAGAATTTAAAGTTGCATTGAAATCACCCATAAAAATCAGATTTGGTAAATTAAGAATGCTGGATTTCTTAATCTTGTCCCAGAATCCAGCTCTGTTCTGACATGGTGCATACAGATTTATGATATTAATGTCAACATTAACATCCTTGATTTTACCCAATAGCAAGATACCTCCAATAAAACTATAAGCTCGAAATA